>JADBJO010000114.1:142500-175000 GCA_016801955.1 Conus betulinus
CATAGGAGAATGTCCAATTGTTACCCTCGTGGGTTTTAATATTGTTAGGACTAGGATTGTCCTGTGCAACCCTGGGTTGGGTGTGTTACATGGTTGAACTGGTTTGTCCGATGCAACCCTGGTTTGGGTGTGCTTAACCCTTGTGGGTGTAAGATGCCTGGCGTGGCAAAGTTTCACTAAGTTTAGAGTGTAGATGTAGACTGGAAGTCTACTAGGGTAGGCTTGTTGCTTATTCCCTATAAGGGTTTCGTTACAGAATCCCTCAGCGTCCAGTGGTGTTCCCGACTAAGGTGTACCAGTCTAGTGAGGATCCAGACTGTGGTGGTCCAGAGGTGGTACAGCCCAGTGCACGAAAGCTCCTCGACAAGTCAAGAAGATGACTTGTCTTTACTGCAATTACTTAATATAATGACGATGATAGTGTAATATGTGTGTGTGTGTGTTTGATTCTTGATAAAACTTTGAATATTGTATTATTGTTTATATGTGTGTGGAAATATCTTATGAAGAGAAGAAATAATTGTTGGAAAACGTACTGAAGTGAAAAGAAGATTTAAGACCCTTTTCTTTATCATTGAGTAAAGGGAGCGTTTCATAGAAAACTTAATTTTGTGGTGATAGTGCTCCTTTGGGTGAATGGAGTGTGATTGTGCGTTGCGTACGGAGTAAGCATACTGTGTTTGTGAGTGCAAGTGTGTGTGTGCACAAACATGGGTGTGTGACACCAGTCATGACCTTTTATGACATCGGCTTGACGTTCAGCCAGAAAACGTGAAATCCTCTCTCCATTTCTCTTGCAGGCTGGATGGGGACGGAGTGCGTCATTGACGACGACTGCACTGCCCACCACTCAGAGTGCTACCAGAACCTGCTGTGTCGGCAGTATGTATCGCTCTCTCTCTCTCTCTCTCTCTCTCTCTCTCTCTCTCTCTCTCTCTCTCTCTCTCTCTCTCTGTCTGTCTGTCTGTCTCTCTCTCTCTCTCTCTCTCTCTCTCTCTCTCTCTCTCTCTCTCTCATTCACTGAATCAAGACTTTCAGATATTGTCCCTGATGCCACTGTCTTAAACTCTGGCTACAATATTGTACGCAGAGATCCCACCGAATCAAAATCTATGGGCATATTACTTTACGTTCATGAAAACATTAAATGCCAAACGTTTGTATCATCTTGAAAGTTTTGGAATTGAAGCAGTTTGGTTAGTAATCGAGTTGAAGAGAATAAAACCCATCAAAATAGGATTTGTGTATCGAAACCCAGCGAAAATGTTGGTTGGATGGACAAGTTTACAGCCATGACGGATGCAGCATCGCTTGATGCCACAGAATTAATACTTTTAGGTGATTTCAACATTGATCTATTGAAGGGCCAAACATCATGGTCAGATAGGACTACCTCATACAACTTACCCCAAATTATAGACATGCCAACCAGAGTAACACTCACTAGCAAAACATTAATTGACCACATCTATCTTTCTGAACCACAAAACGTCATTGAGAAATGTGTGTCTTTGAATGGATGCAGCGACCATTTTCCAGTATGCATTACCTGGAAAAAAGAAGTGGAATCAAAATTCCTAAAACTGGCCACAAACATATCACTTATAGATCTTTGGACATTTCCACGAAAATACCTTTTTCACTGACCTCATGAATTCCCCCTTTATAAATGTTTATGATTACACTGATCCAGAGAAAGCGCTTGAGTACTGGCTCCACACGTTTAATTTTGTTTATGACAAGCATGCGCCATTCAAAACGCGTCGAGTCAAACCTAGTGCACAACCAAAGTGGATGACTGATGAAATACAAGCTGCTTGTTTTTACGCGACGATCTGCTGCTTGAAGCAGAAGGGAAGTCGGATGGATTTAAAAGACAACGTAATAAAGTCAATTCACTCAAACGGACAGCAAAAGTGATTTTTTTTTTCGTGAACTTGTAGCCAACAAAAACAAAATCGAAGTCCATATGGCAAGCAATAAATGAACTTACGAATAAAACTTCACAGTCAAAGACAAGTCCCCATTACCAGCATAACACCAAATGAACTCAACCAACACTTTCCAACAGTTGCAGAACACATTGTCAAAGAAAAGAATACTGATTCAAATGAATTAAAAAATTTAAGAAACTTTTGCAATGCTAAGAACATTCGTTCAGCAACACCAGTTCCTCCTATGACAGTAAGTGATGTTTGCCAAGCTTTATACCAAAAAAAAGCAGACAGGAAGTCGCGGACTTGACGGGATTGATGGAAAAATACTGAAACTATCAGCACCTGTTATATGTGAAAAACTATTACCTACATTTACAATTTATACATTGATAAATGTCACTTTCCCGCTCAATTAAAAGTTGCAACAGTAATACCCATTTTCAAATCTGGAGACATATCTGAGCCATCGAACTACAGACCTATATCCGTTTTGCCAGTTCTGTCCAAGCCCTTGGAAAAAAAACACATAAATAAACATCTTTTCCACCATTTTGACTCCTCCAACCTACTAAATAAAAATCAGTCAGGATTCAGGAAAAAGCATTCTTGTCATACAGCGCTTACAAACCTAGTAGATCAATGGCTAGCCAGTGTTAATGAGAATAAATATTGTGGCGCACTGCTTGTTGATTTTGCAAAGGCTTTTGATGTAATGGACCCCAAATTGTTATGCAGAAAGCTTTCATCATACGGTATAACAGGAAATACCTTCCAACTGATAACATCATTCCTCGAAGACCATCAACAAATCGTTTGTGTCAACAACAATTTATCGGTGAAGCTACCTATCTAACATGGCGTACCCAGGGTTCTGTGTTAGGGTCCTTTGCTGTTCTCAGTTTATATAAATGATCTCCCTCTTTATATTGAGGATTCATGTGAACTCTTTTGTGATGATACCACTGTTTATAAAAGCAGCTCCAGCTTGGAAGCTGTTTTCACTTCATTTCAGAAGAATGCTGATATCTTAAGTAATTGGTGCAATGTCAATCACATGTCACTGAACCCCCTAAAAAACAAAACTAATGCTGATAACAACAAGGCAGAGAAGACAAAACATAACCGTAAGCCTCCATCTGTTTTTATCAATAATCAGGAAATTGAAGTGGTGGATAGCCATCGAGTTCTAGGCGTATATGTTGATAATAATCTTTCTTGGTCTTATCACCTTCGCAGTTTATGTAAATCAATATCCAGACAAACATATCAGCTGTGCAGGATTAAGCATTTCTTAAACCTTCATGCCAGGAAATTGTTCCTCACGCACATGTTCTCTCTTCAATCAATTATTGTTCAACACTATTTGATTCTGCTAGTGCTAATGCCATGAAAACTCTTACGAGTGTCTACAAAAGAGTGCTTAAATCAGACCTATTAAATCATCTAGTCTTAGTGAAGGGGGATTATGCTAAAGCGCGGGGGCTCTTCCATTAAAAGATATGTTTGCTGTCAACAAATGTCCGCTAATGCAAAAAATTGCGTCAGGTTTAGCACCACAAACTCTTCAGTCTAGATTTAGCATAAACCCTAGGTATTCAACCAAATTCCAGGTTCCCACACCTAGAATAGATCTATTTAAAATCAAGCTTATCTTACTCAGGTAGTGTGGTTGGAATTCACTTCCATTACATTTCCGATGTACTCAAATTACAGAATCCTTAAGGGAAAAAACTACTAACTACACACATTTCACAGCAGACCGTTGCTATTAGGAACAAAATACATATACCAGGGCACACCCTCTGTTTTGCTGCATATTAAACTGATACGCCGTTTCCTTTCCACTGATGTTTTTAAAAACCAGATAATGATAAATGAGAGGTATGGTTACTATCGATTTCATTAATGATTGTAAATATATCATGATGAATGACTGTTGCGGTCGCTGGTTTTATTGGTGCATTATCACTAATTGACTGATGTCTTAATACTTCGATTTCTTGGAGTACTGTAACTGCAAGATGATAAATGTGTGTCCGGATTGCTGTTGATCATATTGATGTATTGCTCTTTATTCAAATTTATAGTAATGTTTAGCATGCGATATTTTGGATAGAAAAATAGAATTACAATCTCTCTCTCTCTCTCTCTCTCTCTCTCTCTCTCTCTCTCTCTCTCTCTCTCTCTCTCTCTCTCTTCGTTAATTACGGCTGCGTTTCGATGGATTGTCACTTAATTAATAATTATAATTATAGTTTTGGGTAGTGTATGAATGGTCATGAAGAAAACAAAAAAGATGGAGGGGGAAGGTAGATTATAATCTCTCTCTCTCTCTCTCTCTCTCTCTCTCTCTCTCTCTCTCTCTCTCTCTCTCTCTCACACACACACACACACACACACACACACACACACACACACACACACACACACACACACAAACACACACAACACACACACACACACACACACACACACACACACACACACACACACACACACATTATGAAAAATAAGTGTTATGATTATTAATGCTAGGAATTTATTGCTGTGTTATGATTATTGATGTTAGGAATTCCTTGCTGCGTTATGATTATTGATGCTAGGAATTCCTTGATGCGTTATGATTATTGATGCTAGGAATTCCTTGCTGCGTTATGATTATTGATGCTAGGAATTCCTTGCTGCGTTATGATTATTGATGCTAGGAATTCCTTGCTGCGTACTGATAACTGATTGTAGTACCGTTCGTTCTCGTTTTGCCCTGTAACCACATCATGTAAATGTAAAAGAAAGTGAAAATTATTATTGATGCATCGTAGTTGTCTGATTATCATCCTTAGCACTTTGTTGTTTGTTAATATTTCACAAAAGGAATCTCTCTCTCTCTCTCTCTCTCTCTCTCTCTCTCTCTCTCTCTCTCTCTCTCTCTCTCTCTCTCTCTTCCTCTAATCCTATGCTGCCTACATAAAATTCAGGATTTTAAGCAGTCTCTAAGAAAGACAAAAAAGCCGGGCAGACGTATGCTCAAGTGCAGAATAATCAAAATATCTTGAAGTTCTCCTTTAATATTATTAAGTTCATAGTTCAAGCACATGTGGAGCCAAATGCCCAAATATTCATAAGTAATGACAACAAGTCTGGAAAAAAAAAAAAACCGTCACTCTCTTTTTTTAAGCCAGAGAGAGACTGCTGCATGCTGTTTAATATTTAGTGGCGTACGAAAACTAACAATTGTCACTGACATGAAAACCGCATCATCGAATAATAAAAGATCGACTGAATCAAGAGTGAGTATTAAAGCGACATAGATCTCTGTGCTGATTATTCAATTGCCAACACATTCCTAAACAAAGAAATAAAACTGGACTGCATGCTTTTTCCCGGTTTCACCCTAACAGTACAGCAGTCTCCTAACTTACCATCAAAATCTCACTTTTACAACACCGTATTATGCTTATCATGCTTAAGGGAAGTTTACATCTAATCCATTTAGCATTACTTATCAAATAAAATGATTATGAATATGTCAACGCTGAGAAACGCTTCGCATGAAGAAAAAGACACACCGAAAGGTGCATCTTTTGTCTTCTTGGGTCAAACACGAAGCAAAATTCATGAAAGCAACATTTTTAAGGTGAAAAAAAAAAAGTTTCTGAACAAGGCTTACAAACTGAACGTCTATTAGTTGAGCAAACTTTTTATGTCTGTACATATCCAGGTTGATTGTTATATTTTTGTACCCCGCCCGCTCTACCAAGCTCTCGTTTATTCTAAAACTAAACAATTAATGCTTACATTATTAACAAATGAAATTCCTGTATCATTTGCTGAGGTTATTGGCATCACCTTTGTCTTCAGAAAAAGACAAATACTGAATTTGATCCTATGATCTGGAAACACAGTATCGTTACATATCTTTTCAACTACACTCCCTGTGTCAGATGATGTTTGAAGAGTTTGCTGGCCATGCCACCATGACCAGCGGCTTCACAGGGGGGTTGTTTCTATGTTTGCTTCCGTTTTCTGAATGTTGAAATGATACCTTGGTCTCTAGTGCCATAGCCTGTGTATGAACCCTATGATCTAGCTGAGTCTTCCAACTGAATGTAATATCGTTTATTTCGTAAAGTGAAAGGTCGGTATTGTTGTTGGTGATGGTGGTGGTTTTCTTTTTTGTTTGTTCGTTTTTTGTTTTTTTTTTTTTTTTTTTTCAAAGCTCTTAGTCCTATGATGGAATCTTTGGGCAGGACTCGGATGTAAGAAATACAAGGAAAAATAGATGATAGATAGACAGGTAAATAGATAGATAGATAAACAGATAGATACATGAATGGATGGATGGATGGGTGGATTGATAGATGGATGGATGGATAGATAGATAGATAGATAGATAGATAGGTAGATAGATAGGTAGATAGATAGATAGATAGACAGACAGACAGATAGCTAGATAAATAAATAAATAAAGAAAATAAAGAAAAATAAAGAAAGAATGAATTTTAAAAAAAAAAAAAAAAAAAAAAAAAGAGAGAGAGAGAGAGAGAAAAGACTGACTCTTTCTTTCTGGTGGCAGGCTGCGCCAAGCATGACCTTGGCACACGGTTCACTGCCTATGTCGATGGCTACGTACAACCAGCTTCATCTCCTCAGAACTGTTTCTTGGAGAGCAAGAGTGCTTCGATTTGTGTGTCTCCTTCGCTGACTGCCGTGCTATCGACTACCGACCTATCGGTGGAGCATGCTACCCTCTGGCCGACACGGCCGCTGAGAAGGGATGGAGTCCTGGCACCGGTGGAGATATGGTCCATTTCAGAGATTCTGTGCCTGACTCCGCAGCTTCCTCCTCTATGTCGTTGCCACCCCCCTCTCTCTGTCTCTCTGTCTCTGTCTGTCTCTGTCTGTCTGTCTCTCTCTCTCTGTCTCTCTGTCTCTCTCTCTCTCTCTGTCTCTGTTTCTCTCTCTGTCTCTGTCTCTCTCTCTGTCTCTGTCTCTGTCTGTTTTCTCTCTCTCTCTCTCTCTCTCTCTCTCTCTCTCTCTCTTTCCAGGTTCCCACACCTAGAATAGATCTATTTAAATCAGGCTTAACTTACTCAGGTAGCGTGGCTTGGAATTCACTTCCACTACATCTCCGATGTACTCAAATTACAGAATCCTTCAGGGAAAAAAAACTAATTACACATTTCACAGCAGACCATTTGCTAGGACAAAATACACATACCAGGGCACACCCTCTGTTTTTGCTGCATATTAAACTGATACGCGTTTCCTTTCCACTGATGTTTTTTAAAACCAGATAATGATAAATGAGAGATATGGTTACTATCGGTTTATTTAATGATTGAAATTATATCATGATGAATGACTGTTGTGGTCGCTGGTTTTATTGGTGCATTGTGCATTGTCATTAATTGATTGATGTCTTAATACTTTGATTTCTTCGAGCACTATAACTGCAAGGTGATAAATGTGTGTCCGGATTACTGTTGATCATATTGATGTATTGCTCTTTATTTCAAAATTTATAGTAATGTTTAGCATGCGATATTTTGGATAGAAAAAATGGAATTATAATCTCTCTCTCTCTCTCTCTCTCTCTCTCTCTCTCTCTCTCTCTCTCTCTCTCTCTCTCTCTCACACACGCGCACACATGCGCGCGCGCGCGCGCGCACGCACACACACACACACACACACACACACACACACACACACACACACACACACACACACACATCATGAAAAATAAGTGTTATGATTATTGATGCTAGGCATTCATTGCTGCTTACTGATAACTGATTGTAGTACCGTTCGTTCTCGTTTTGCCTTATAACCACATAAAATGTTGATATTATTGTGAGAAGATATTGTGTTTGTTAAAAGTTTTGTAAGTCTTAGTCGCTAGTCATACTTAGTCCCTTAACGGGGCAAGGGCCGGATGAAAAAAGCATGTGTTTGCTTATCTGTTACCCTTGGAATAGCTCCGACAGGTACCTGTAAAATCACATGTGCTTCTACTCTTTTTCTTTTGTATTATACTTACTTACTTACTTAATCCTCTTCATCCCGCAGCCCGAGACATAAGGCGCCAACAAGCTCCCTCCAGCCCTCTCTGTCCTGGGCAAGCCAGCTCAGTTCATTCCAGGTCCTGCCTGCCTCTCTCGTCTCCTCCTCCACTGTCCTCCTCCAGGTGCCGAGTGGTCTGCCTCGCTTCCTCTTCCCCGGTGGTGCCCATCTCATCGCAGTATGAGGGAGTCTTTTCATATGTTCACTCTTTCAAAAGACTGAAGGACTGATGATTTACTTCACTTACACTCGTTTTTCTCAGCTATCAAATTGTGGTTGTGAATAACGAGAATAAATGAACAATACTTTAAATCAAGTAATTGATGAATAATAACTTTTGTTTCTTGTTGCAAAGTGAGACGACTGCAGGCGGAAATCTGAACAAATCTTAAATAAATGTTCGCGAACCGTCAAAAGAAGGTGGACGAATGAGTCACAAGACAAAAACATGTTAGTGGTTTTGTCTTGTGACTCGTTTGTCCACGTTTCTCTTGACGGTTCGCTAACATTTATTTAAGTTTTGTTTCTTTGACTGCAAGTTGTAGGCCGCGTACTATTACTGCCTTACCAAACGTTACTGTCGTGTGTGAGAAGAAAAAAAATACAAAGCTTAATGCCCACAGCTATGAGGATAATCAGCCAGACTGCTGACACTTTCGAATCTTGGTTTTGATGCACAAGTGTTGGTAACGCTTTCTTACGCATGGTTTGATCATAAACATTCTTTAGGCTTTGCTTATGTAGGTGCTTTAGTGCGGCTTTCTAACGTATGGTTTAGTCATATGTACTTGTACGCAGTGATCTTTTACGTAGGATTTGTGGTAACGCTTTCTAACGCATGATTCGGTACATTTTTACTCGTAAATTACTATTTTTATGCACGTGTCTCAATATTTTTAAACCTGAACGTGTCGTCAGAACGGTTTTAACGCATGGTTGGTGGTTATATTACTTTATGAACTCATTCTTCACTTGTACACGTTCTTTATGTACTTGTTCCAGTGACAGGTTCTAACTCATGATTCAGGCAGCCTTTACAGGTACAAATTCCATACAGAAGCGCTCAGAAAAAAAACTTACACCCATTCATTCTAAACGATGCTATACCCTCTCTGTCTCAGGAACAATTATACATGAACAAGCAACGCAGAAACGAATCCGCGTCTGCTACGTGAAATGAGAGGCGATTGCTGATACCATCGTGGTAACACAGAGTTCAGAGTTCTTGCTCGGAAGTGGTCGTCTGCTTAGAATTCGGAATGCATCTAACAGCAATCAAGATTGTTAAAAAAAAAAAAAATCTTTACATCTAATATTTCAAAGTCGTATGAAATTGTCAGCAGAAACTGTTTCGACGAGGTCGACATCTGTAGATTACGTAAGAAGAGCAAGGGGAAAGAAACAACAAAACATTGTTGGTATCACATGTAAACAAGGTATTCGTAGAGTTTGAAACAGATCAAAGCTTCTTTTGACTGTACAACATCTTTTGAAATGTGTCATTTTCAGCGAGGAAATCCATATAAGGACTGCTTGTGTGTGTGTGTGTGTGTGTGTGTGTGTGTGTGTGTGTGTGTGTGTGCGCGCGCGCGCGCGCGCGCGCACGCGTGTAGATAAGGCTTAAAAGCGAATAGATGAGGCTTAAAAACGAACTGTAAAGGCGAATGCATGATGTTAAGAACAATAACTCTTTCATCAGTACAGTTCGAGTCAGTTCACGCCAGACGACATTCAGTCGCTCTGCCACACACACTCTGTCAGCTAGAACTGGACAAGGTTTCACAAAGACTGGATCCGTTACGATGTATTGAAATCAAGGCCAGTCATTTGTTGTTGATCATTAAACTAAAACCACACATGATTTCATGCAAACGCATTCACATTCACAGTATTCCCATCTGAATACCTTTTCTGTGTACCTGTTCTGTCAGCTCACTGCATTTTTTTTATGTAGTTCTGCTCGTGACCTTTCTGACGCATGGTTCAGACACGTGTCCTTACAAATAGTCACTTTGTGGTTCAGTTATTTTTGGTCACGTTTCCTAACTATGGTTTGGGCACAGTTGTTTTTGGTCACGTTTTCTAAGCTATATGGTTTGGGCACGGTTGATTTTGGTCACCTATTCTAACCTATGGTTTGGGCACAGATTTTTTTGGTCACGTTTTCTAACCTATGGTTTGGGCACAGATTTTTTTGGTCACGTTTTCTAACCTATGGTTTGGGCACAGTTGTTTTTGGTCACATTTTCTAACCTATGGTTTGGGCATAGTTGTTTTTGGTCACCTTTTCTAAGCTATGGTTTGGGCACAGTTGTTTTGGTCACGTTTTCTAAGCTATGGTTTGGGCACAGTTGTTTTGGTCACGTTTTCTAACACATGGTCCGGGCACACTATGTCACGTTTTCTAACTCATGGTTCGGGCACAATATGTCACGTTTTCTAACACATGGTTCGAGAACAGTTGCTTTGGTCGCGTTTTTGAACACATGGTTTGGGCATAGCTGTTTTGGTCACGTTTTCTAACATATGATCCGGGCACTCTATGTCACGTTTTCTAACGCTTGGTCTGGGCACAGTGGTTTTGGTCACGTTTTCCAACACACGGTTTCGACACAGCTGTTTTGGTCACGTCACGTTTTTTAAAACATGGCTTTGGCACAGTTTTGGTCACGTTTTCTAACACGTGATCTTGGGCACAGTTGGTTTGGTCACATATTCTAACACATGGTTTGGGCGCAGTTGTTTTGGTCACGTTTTCTGGCTCCTGGTCCGGCCGGACACACTTCTTCTTGGTCACGTTTTGTAATACATGAGCAGGGCACAGCTCTTTTGATCATCATATGTTCTAACACGTTGTCTAGACACATTTGTTCTGGTGTCATTTTTATAATACGGGGTCTGGGCAATTTTGGTCACGTATTCTAATATATGGTTTGGCAGAGGTGTTCTGGTCGTTTTTCTAAACGCATGGTTTGGATACAGCTGTTTTGGTCACGTTTTCTAACACATTTTGGGGGCACGTTTCGATAAAGGTTTTCAACACATGACCAGGGCACAAATACTTGGTCACGTTTTCTGTCACGGTTAGTTGTTTTTGGTTTTCTAACGCATGGTCTAGACGCAGCTGTCTTGGTCACGTTTTCTAACATACTGTTTTGGCACAATTGTTTTGGTCACGTTTTCTAACGCATGGTTTGGACACATTTACTTGTTGACTGTTACTTTTTATATGGTTGTCTGATGCACGACGTATTCACATTAAGTTGTAATGAGACATTTTTTGTGTGTGTGTGTGCTTACTAGTAAATACAGATTACGATCAGAGGTTTTGTCATTCATCTCTGCGTGTCTCTCTGTGTGTCTGTGTATCTGTATGCGCACGCGCGCGCATGTGTTGTGTGTGTGTGTGTGTGTGTGTGTGTGTGTGTGTGTGTGTGTGTGTGTGTGTGTGTGTAACAACAGACCTGCAAAAGAAAATTCAGTTTAGGCAGTTAGGTCTGGTGGAGAAGCAAGGAGGGGGTGCTGATGAGAGAGCGTTGTTCTCTATTCACGTCCACTTAGGCCTGCATTATGCACGATTGTGCTTTTGCTACGTCCGTCCTTCTCCGGTGTGAAATCAATAAGTATCGCACCGCTTTTATTTCCATGCTCACAAGACAACAATTTGTCTGTCTCCACAACCCCGTGGCTACACAAGGGCATTACTTCCACTCTGCTCGCTCCGACCTACCCGCGGGCAGCCACACTCACAGTCGTCCTCTGGGAGCCCTGGTACCTGCATTTTACACGAAGCACTCCGTGTCTAGCTGCCTTGAGGCAGTCCGGTGGAGGAGACACTGCACTGCCGCGGAGTGATTCCAAAGGTCGCAGGATGTCATCTACTAAAGCCCCCCTATTGATGAAACTTACGGTATGGTCAGGAAGCCAGTGGGAATAAGCGTCCGCCTGCAGAGTGTGCGACAACATCCAGCCACAGACAGTCTCCACGAATTTGCCGACACTGAAGGTTTTTAACACGAACTCGCAAGAGATAATGGCGTGGGGAAGAATTTAAACTGGAGGTCACGTGAGAGCGGGGCTTGACGGGCCAGAATAAAATCTATGACTTTCTGTAATATGATTATTGGATTAGTGAAGGTAAAAATGATTCAGCTTCCAGTAGAGTCGTTGGGTGTAGAACTGGCTTACACTGTGTAAGACCGAATCCACACTTGTCCAGTTCTGTCCACTCAGCGGTTGCGCCTTTTGGAATGTAGCTCAAATTTCCTGAGAAACGCCGGCAGGTTTCTATACCTGGCCGGCCTGAATGACACCATGATATATTGCTGATGACAATCACAGAATACAGCCATGTCGCTTACTGCCAGACCAGCGTGGAACTGCATTTCATCATTTTCCTCATGCATCTTTACCGTCAGTGATGATCAGGCAGTAAAGCCCCAAATTCTGTGGCCCTTCTTGCTCAGCTGTCGTTTCTCCTAGTCACCTTAGTTTTGGACTCCATTCCGCAAGCATTCTACGAAAGACTTCGTGTCAAAGTCCTCGGTGTGGGCAGATCACTGAATGACGGTCACTGGAAGGACGTGATGTTGATCTCCCTTCAGAGAAGACGCCGCCATTCAGTTAAGCTCAGTACTTAGTGACAGGAAATCCTCAATGAGACAGGGAACAGTAAACGTAAATAACAAACAAGAAGGATAACTCTTGCTCCCAGGATGAAGTCATTTCAGGCCCATAACTCCAAAGGAATGTGGGTGGAGTCATGCTTCAGTAATCATCAGCAGCAGTAGTCTTCCGCGTTTGTTGAGTCTGGTCAGGCACTGATCAACACCCCCAAGTGATTCTGTAGTAGTGTGACGTCTTTTCTGACGGACGTTCCTCAGGGCATGAAATAAAAGGCGTTGTCTTGTCTGTAAAGATACAAGACACCTGTTTTTAACACGCTGTCCATCTTTTGGCGTGAATTTTGTGTGTGTGTGTGTGATACTTTTTGGCATTCAAACAGATCTGTTGACGTTCATAGCTTTGGTTGGTTGGATTTCATCCATAAACGGAGTGAAAATTGTACTTGGAACTGTCTATCTGTGAACACTGCATACACACACACACACACACACACACACACACACACACACACACACACACACACACTCACTCACTCACGCGCGCACGCATACAATGGACTTAGATATATTCATTCACAGACTGGTGTGCTTGGACGATTGGAAATAAACAAATAGAGAGAGGAGAGGGGAGGGGCAAGGGAGGCCAAGGATGATGGACGAGGTGGAGGAATGCTCTGAGGACCGTTACTGGTATGCGGGAGGAGAGTACGACGAGAAGATGGAGACTTGTTTGGGGCCCAAACCAGACAAGCAAATTAAAGTATTGCATGTACGCGTGTGTGTGTGTGTGTGTGTGTGTGTGTGTGTGTGTGTGTGTGTGTGTGTGTGTGTAAGGGAGGGGAGGGAGGGGGGGAGGAGATGATGAGGGAAGGAGGCTTCTGCCACTCTCTCAGGTGGTACTGCCTGTTGACTGGATGAAGAACAATGCCGGTGTCGTATATAATACTGTCGCTCATAAAATCGTGTCACAGCGACAGTATTTCCCGGGAAATACTGCAGCTGGTTCATGAAAAAATGATCGCTGAGCGACTTAGTTTCATAAAAACTGGAAGCGCGACAGGATTTCACGAGAAATGTCCATAAAATCGTGTCGTTGCCTAAGAATAAAATCATGTCGCAGCGACAGCATTTCATGTAAACAATTGCTGCCGTAGAAAAGTTGTCGCTCTGACACAGCATTTCCCGTAAGAAAAAAAAAAAAAAAAAAAAAACCACGTCGAAGGCATGTTCAGTCTCTGCCCCAACTCTACCCCCGCCTCCCGCTCTCATGGTTTTACGTATCAGTTGCCCCGTTGTCTTTCTGTCTATGATTTCATTTGTGTCTGCTTGACTGTCGGTCTATCTTTCTGTCTCTATTTGTTTTTATCGCTCATTCTCTTCATGTATCGCCCTCCCTCTATCTGTTGGACTCTCTTTAGTTTCACTCTGTCCATCAAACTGTCAAATGAATTGTGCCAGTAGCTCAATTAAGCCTACCGTGATCAGTTTATACCCACTTCAATAGAAAATGATAGCGGTTGTTTTTTACAGTGATCAGTAACTGTTGATAGAGCCTGATGTGTGTGAGTATGTGTGTGTGTGTGTGTGTGTGTGTGTGTGTGTGTGTGTGTGTGTGTGTGTGTGTGTGTGTGTGGCATCCACTTGTTTAAAAGAAACATACCCAAATATTGACGGTGCTTTGAATGTTTCTTTTTGTTTTCGAACATTAATTCGTTTGTCCTTTTTTCAAAGAAGCCATCCAAAACAAAAGATAATTTTATATAAATGTGTTATGTTTCACATTTTGGACATAATTATGCTTAGGCCTTAGGTGCCTTAAAACGAGCGTAATGAAAGAAAAACCCATTTTGAACGTTACGTTCTGCATTTTTTTCTGCGTTGTTTTATTTCATTAAACTAGATAAAAGTTTTAGAAAAGAAATGTATGATCCTTTCAACCAAATACTATCTTAATTAATTTCAAATCACGACTTCCTTGGAGCTTTGAATTCCTTAAAAGGACTGCAGTAAAACACAAGCCAAATGATGCCTGAAGCTCTGCATTATGGCTTCTGATAACTTTAGGGTTACCTGTGACTAAAATGGGTTACTTTGACTCGTTTGTAAATTCATGATTTTAAGTGCCCTATAAGTACTGCAATTAAAGCAAGACACTGAAACTGTGTGTTCTGCGATTTGGCTTGTATTAGCTTTTAGACTCTATTATGGTCGTGTTTCTGTTCTGACATTAAGGATAATCATTTACTCTTTCAGTTTAGTTTATGAATTTTTTGAGACCTTAGGTGCCTTTAAATGAATTATCGAACAAGCTCACACATCTTATATGGCCAACAGACAAACAATATTGGTTTTGGGTTTATGAATAATACGTGTCGGTTAACATAGGCCTGTGGCCCCAATATTTACCACTCCCTGGTCCATTTAACCCGAAATGATGTCTAAAGCGGGCTTCCTTTTCTTTAAGAATTTTATTATTTCTTATATAGAACTTTTTGAAATAACGATAGCCATTTGATGGCTGTACTTTATGAAGCTCTTATGGTAAACTTTACGAATAATTAACCTTGAGTGAAGTAAAATTAGTGAAGGAGGTAAGGCTGCATTTCTTAGGGGTTCTAATTTACCCAATCTTCCCCTACTTTCGTTGTGCTGAATGTCCTAGGCCTACGATATTGATAAAAAACTTCACATTTCACAGCACACACACACACACACACACACGCACGCACGCACGCACGCACGCACGCACGCACGCACGCACGCACGCACGCACACACACACACACACACACACAAACAAACACACACACACACACACACACACACACACACACACACACACACACACGAATGGAAATTTGACTTTCGTCAAAAACATTTACGATAAAAAAAAATCACTTGCGACAATTTTTTATTTCATGGCAGGCTGCATTATTTTCTGTGATATTTTGACGCTCAACCGCGGCGACGTTTTTTCACTTTGCAGAAAAAATCGTCGCTGTGAAATATTAACGCCGCGACCATATTTCACAGGAAATGTTACTCTAGCAGTAAGATTTCACGTGAAAATGTGTCGCAAGCGACAGCATTCACTGACTACAACATTTCACAGTGTCATGTAGCAAAAAAAAACAGTCGCAAAATTTCGAGCGATAGTATTTTATGGACAGCTACAATATTTCATAGGCATTTTTCGTGAGAAGTTGTTGCGCGACAATTTTTTTTTTTTTTTTTTTTTTTTTTTTTTTTTGTCGCGGCAACAATATTTCATGTGAAATGCTATCGCTGCGATACAATTCCACGGCGACAGTATTATATACGACACCGGTTACACGGCACGGTGAACTCTGAGAGACAGCCTGACAAGCTGACTACAGACAAAGGCTTGTTTCCAGCCCGCCGCACTCCTCATAGACGAGTCTGCTGCTCCGAATGCAACTTTGTTCCATCTGACAGTATGTGGAAATCGTTTTTTCGCATAAGCCTCGTTCTTGTATCCACTCTGACATCTGGACGCCAATGTTAGCACTTAGTGCCTAGACATAAAACATTCTACTGATGCTTGATAGGTTATGATAGCTTCTAACGAAAGTACTACGACATTGTAAAATAGAAAAAAAGAGAACTGAATGTTTTGGCGACGAAAAATCAAAGACATTCTATCACAGAATAAAAAAACCCTCAACTTTCTCCTAGAGAAAACGCTGCAGATGCAAATGCAGAGCTATCATTTTAGAACTCAGACCAGTACTATCTTCAGTTGAAACGCGAGGGAACTCTTTCCGGCGTGGACGTTTCAACCATAAAACGCTGCGTATTCTTCACATGGAAAACAGTGTCAGAATTCAGATGTTACATCTGAAATAAATCCACAACTTAGCTGATCTACGCAGGTGTGACATCTGAAATAAATCCCTGATTTAACTGATCTAAGATTCACCAAATATCTCGGCCAATTTATCGAAGCGACGTCTTGGTGGGGTACTCTGCTAATTCGTTCTAGCAGCTGAAAGTCGTTAGATCACAGGAAAAAACCTTTATATGACACTTTCTTCACCTGTGTTGTATTTTCAACGAAGAGCAATGAAAACTGTGCTTGGCCTTCTGATTCTGGCCTCCCTGATCAGAGCTGACGTGTTACGGGTGACACTATTCACGCTGCAGACAGGCTGTTCTGGTTTCCTGTTCACTGACGACGTCATCTTTGAAACTGACGTCGTTTCTGGGCTGTCCTGTGCCAGACTGTGTGCCAGTCGTCCCAACTGTGTCAGTTTCACCACAACACCGGGCCCATTTCGCACGTGCCGGGGACATGCAGTTGCTGTGACGTCAGTGAGCGCTAAAGAGAGGAGTCATGGCGCAGTGACGTACATGCTTCGTGATGATGAAAGCGCTGCGCAAGCACCAGAACACACGACAGTACCGGCTGTATCATCTGCCTACAGTGATGTCAGCGGTTAGTGGTCGTGCAGCAAGAGAGAGACACATATGGAAGAGAGAGAGAGAGAGAGAGAGAGAGAGAGAGAGAGAGAGAGAGAGAGAGAGAGAGACAGAGAGACAGAGAGACAGAGACAGACAGAGATAGAGACAAAGACAGAGAGAGAGACTGATAGGATCTCTCTCTCTCTCTCTCTCTCTCTCTCTCTCTCTCTCTCTCTCTCTCTCTGTGTGTGTGTGTGTGTGTGTGTGTGTGTGTGTGTGTGTGTGTGTGTACTTGTCTAGATTATCAGGGTCTGTATCCGTAGATTTGATTGTCTAAACATCTTTCTTCTTTAAATCACTCACTATTGCCTGTCATGTTTACATTTAGGCCAATCACAGGTTTGATACACCAAATTTTTTACCCAAGAGATTAATTGCAATCGTCATATATACAAATGCAGATACTCTTGGTTTGATTTGTATGGAAGGAAACATAAGATTAGGCAGGGAATAGTAGTAAACAGACAGAAAAACGAACAAGTACTATAATTGTTGCTTTCGTGATGAGATAATCAGACAGCCATAACTCCAAACGACCGCTGCTTGCTGACAACACCACATCACCTAGCTGAAATTCCTAACACAGACCAACCAAAACAAATTTGGAACACTCTACACAGGAGAGTAAATCATGAACAAGTAGGGTAGCTCGTGCTCCAACGATGAGACTACTGCAAGCCCATAACTCCAAATGAATGCTGTTTACGACTCCTAATGGCCTCACCGAATGCCAACACAGAGGGCACAGAACAAACAAGGAGACATTAAAAAAAACCCAGAAAAATTGGAAAAAAAAAAGAAAATAGAAAAATGTTCTAATCTTGCCCATGTACCTTACACAACAACAGCAATTTAAGAAATGAGCAAAGACAAATCAGAATTCATTAATAACTGGCGTACCTTTTTTTTTTTTTATCTTGAATACAGTCAAACACAGGGATGGGCAGAAATGAATTCCAGTTTGACTGGCATGAAAGGAAATCTTAAACGAAGTAATGGGATTGTAAACAGCAAACAAAAGAACAAGTAGGAGGACGCCTTGCTACTACGATGAGATAATTGCACGCTCATAACTCTAAACAAATGCTGCTTATGACAGCAAACAGCCCAGCAGAAAAGCCAACACATGCAGACAGAACAAACAAGGAGACATCTCCCCAAAATGGATGTCCCAGACTTGCCCATATATACCCTCTGCCTGACATATACACAGCAACACAAACGGAGAAATGGACAAACACAGATTGTTCTTTATTCAAGACCGTTCAGCATTTTTCCATTTGAAACACAGCTAAACAAATAACGGACAAACAGAAACCAATACAGGTAACCTCCGTTTGATTGATATGAAAAGAATTTTTAAATGAGGCAGGGAACAAACAGTAGACAACGAACAGGTAGGGTATCTCTTGCACCCATGATGAGATAATGACACACGCGTAACTCCAAACGAATGGCCCTTACAACACCTAATCGCCTAGCATGAATGTCAACACGGAGCACAGAGAACAAACCAGGAGATACCCAGTAAAAGGATGTTGAAAGATTGCTGATATACCCTGTACTTAACACGTACACGGCAGAACGAGGTGAGGTGATGAACCAGCACAAATCAAACCATAATTCAAGACTAATTCAAAAGCTTCTTTGATCTTGAACATAGCCAAACTCATGCACGGACAAACACAAACAAATGCAGGTCATCTCAGTTTCTTTGGTATAGAAGAAAATTTCAAATGAGGCAGGGAATGGTTATCAGTAAAAAAAAAAAAAATAACAAACAAGTAGAGTAGCTCTTGCTTCCATCATGAGATAAATTACAAGCCTTTAACTCTAAACGAATGGTGTTACTGACATAAAATCATCCAGCAGAAATGCCAACACAGAGAACACAGAACAAACAAGGAGACATCCACGAAATAGGAAGAGCTCAGTTAGTAGAGCGCGGGACTCGTGATCCTGGGTTTGCGGGTTCGAATCTCCGCCGGGCCGTTTTGGGTACAGGGAGATTTTTCCCTTGGAGTTAATATCGGTTCTGACTCCATTTCTCATACAGTCCTTCGAATGAGACTATAAATCGAGGTTCCGTGTGTGAACGCACGCATAACATCTTGCACACACGTAAAATCCCATCACCAGCTTTCGGACGAGTAGGCCAGTTTGGCCGTTGGTATGGATGACACGTTACACATAGCATACACCCTGCGTAAGAAATGAAAAGAATGAAGGAAATAAGGAATTGAGGGAACAATATTAAACGATATTGACCGGATGACACGGGAAACGACTGAATGGAGCGCCAGTAGGCAGCTCTTCAGTCGGCACTACCCAGGTAGGCAGCCCATTGTGTAAACGAGTATGGATTGTAAAGCGCTTAGAGGCTGGTCTCTAGCCGAGAATAGGCGCTATATAAGTATTCATTTTCATTCATTCGTTTCATATTCTAAGCTTGCCCATCTGCTTGTACCTGTCAAGGTCAAGTGACCTAGGGGTTTGGAAGGAGACGGAGGAAAGGCACAGTCGACACCCCAAACTCCCGACACCAGGAAACGCAGGGGTAAACTCAAAAGAACATTTATTTCCACAAGATTAACATAAATATTCTCATTCACACAGATATGGGACGAGGGAAAACTAAAGAAGAAAAGAGGACAGACGAGGAGCAAGTTTTGAGAGAAGGTGGGAATTAGAGAAGAAGGATAGATACCTATCAGAAACTATCTATTTAAGGGGACAAAGTAACCCCAATACACCTTTCCCCAGAACCCGGGTCACCCGCCTATTGTTTGCCCTAAATCCCACTAATCGCTATGTGCCTCCACGTAAAAGAAGAAAAAGCAAGGAGGAACACACCTACACATTAATTCACAGGACAACAACACAACTCAATCCCTTTCACACTAATGCCTTCCATACTCCATTCATTCAAAATAGTCCTCCATTCATACTGTCTTGGATGGCACACAGCTGCTTCCACGCCTTCCACACAGCTTAAAGTCACTCAGCTCATCTGTCACGGGAGCCCAGGACCCTCGTCTCGCAGTAGATGCCTTTGGAGGGCTGCTCCCCGGTGCCTGAGTCCGTCAGCTGCGTCGCCGGTTCAGGTAGTAGATGCCTTGGAGGACTGCTCCCCGGTGCCTGAGTCCGACAGCTGCGTAGCCGGTTCAGGTCGCCGCTGCTGACTCAGCTGCCAGTCGCCACGGTAACCGGGCCAGCCTCCCAGCGACCTGCCTTGGTAGAAGGCGCTGGAATGCGCCAAAAACCCAAACAAAAAAAACAAAAAAAAAACCCAAACCGCCCAGAACGGCGATGGTCAGAAAAGGAAGTGCCGGCCAGCCCCCAGTCTCGACGGAAGACGGGACTCGACCAACCAGTCCCCACTGAAAGGAACTTCAGGTCCTGGACGACCCAATGGAGAGGTAGCAGTGGGTAGGGATAGAGATCCCCTACAGAAGACCAGCGGCTTCCTTCGGCCGAGCGAACGGCTAGGTCCCCCGCTGCAGCGCTACGATGAAGTAGACAAAAGAGGCCCCCACTACCCAGGATGGAGGATCCTTACCACTCGGCTGCCAGCGAATCGAGTGCTTAATCACAACCCAAGATCGACCAACCCAAGATTGCAACAAGTCTGAATACAGTTACAGTCCCACCCAGGGACATCTCGAGAATGCTAACTTGCCAGAAAAACACGAGCAACACAATCCGGCCTGAAACTCTGGCCAGGTATCTACAAGAAAAAGAAAAAAAAAAAGAAACGCACCCACGCGCACACGCGCGCACACACACACACACACACACACACACAGCACAGCCGCGCGGCAACGCACACTCACACGCGCGCCGTATCATCTGTACACACGTTCGCTCTCGCGTGCCCCTCACATTCAGCTTTTTTTTTTTTTAATTGAAGGGGACAGTCAAGTCAGAGGATGCTGCAACCCCACGGACGACACGCTTGAGAGCATGACCTCTGTGCTCTAACATCCACACAAGCTAAAACTGACACACTGCCTGTCAGCAACAATCCCTTATGTGTAAACTAAAGGATTTAAAAGGCGTCCGTGACAACACCCCCCAACTGAAAGGCTCGTGCCACTGAGGCACAGACTACAGCAGCCTCTGACGTACATGTCTCTGGGAATCACATGTACGGGCGCCGTAGTTTTATGTTGAAGGAAAAAAAAAAATGAATGTCAGTCCATAAAGAACTCGGCTAGCTATTCCGTCATCCGACTCAGGAAATCTGCTTCCACATTATCTTTACCCGGGATGTGCCGGAAGGAAAAGGCCATACTTTGCAGTTCCATGGCCCACCCCATCAAACGACGGCTGACTGGACGAATCCGATGCAAATATGCGAGTGGGTGATGGTCAGTTTCCAGGGTAAACTCTCGTCCATAGAGGTACGGGTAAAACCGTCGAGTTGCCCACACTACGGCAAGACATTCTTGTTCTATTGTGTGGTACCGCAACTCTGCTCCCACCAGCTTCTTGCTCGCATATGCAACCGGTAACAATCCCTTGCCTTGATCTTGCAGCAAAACAGCGCCAAGTCCTGTGCTGGAAGCGTCGGTACGCAGCACATAAGGTTTGGTCGGGTCCGCAAGCTGCAACAGGTTCAGAAGAGACCGCTTCCTTGAGCTTTTCGAAAGCCTCTTCGCCCTCAGCGTCCCACTGTAAAGTCTCAGGTTTCCTGGCAGCGGTCCTATCCGTCAGAGGCTTGGCCAACTCAGCGAAGTGCGGGATAAATTTCCTGTAATACCCGACCAATCCGAGGAAGGATCTCAATTCTTTCTTGGTCCTGGGTGGTCTGCCTCCTGGATACGTTGCACTTTGTCCTGCTGTGGTGCCATGTGACCTCGTCCCACGACATGTCCGAGGAAAGGAACTTCAGCTTCTCCAATCTGACATTTGGATGGACGTGCGGCCAGTTGCACTTGTCGCAGCCGACTGAATAAGGTCCTGAGCGACTGCAGTGTGTTCTTCCCATCCTTCAGTTGCCAGTAGGAGATCGTCAATGAAATTGTGAGCATGCTCCATCCTCAGCGGCTCCAGCATAAGTCGCATGATGCGACTGAAGACAGCACCAGCCGTTTTAAGTCCAAACGGCATTACCAAGAACTGGAACTGTCCTTCTGGTGTGGTAAATGCCGTTTTTCTCCCTGTCTTCAGCTCTCATCGGGATTTGCCAATATCCCTTGGCGAGATCCAATTTGGTGAGTATTGGGCCCTCGCCAACTGCGCAAATATTTTGTCTGTGTCTGGCATTGGTTCGCGTCAAACTTTAGGACTTTGTTTAGTCTGCGAAAGTCGACACAGAAGCGCATTTTCCCATCTGATTTCTTCACTAACAGAATGGGTGAAGAAAAAGGTGAACTACACCTTTCAATCACCCCCATCCGTAGCATGGCTTGGATTTCTGTTTTGACGGTTTCCATCTGGGAATGTGGCAAGGGATATTGTTTGACTCGAACTGGTTCTTCTTGGGTCAAACTCAAAGGGCATGTCCCTAAATTACATCGGAGAGGAACGTCGGACAGAATGTCCGTGGAACTGTTCACACAGTTCTCTTCCACAGATTTTCTTTGATCTGGCGTGAGATTGTCAGAGATCTTGACGTCCTGCCCATTTTTCCTCCTGCTGCACGCTCACACATGGGATGTCCAAAACAAGAGGAGGTTCCTCTTCCATTCCCTCAACGACAACAGGGGTGAAGCCGGCAGCACATAGTTGTCTCCTTTCGTATCTTTTCAGAAGGTTAGCGTGAATCAGCTTCTCTTTCCCTCTTATCATCACAACATAGTCCCAATCGCCAACACGTTTGGCGATCTTGAAGGGCCCTTGCCAGGAGAGTTGTAGTTTGTTGTGGTGGAGAGGCAATAACAGTAGCACCTCGTCGCCCTCCTCAAACCACCTGTGACGTGCTTTTCTGTCATAGAAGGCTTTGTACCTTTTCTGTGCTTGCGCCAGATTTTGGTGTGCTAACTCACAGTTGCGGCGATTCTCTCTTTCAGGTCGAGTACATACTCAGCCTGGGTCTTGGGTTCTTCATCAGTCCTCCTTGGTCCACTGGTCTCTTAGGACTGCCATGGGTCCCTTCACAGTTAATCCTCGCCGCTCGATGAACTCCACAGTTTTTTTTTTCTGTTTGTCCTTGGGAGGCTTCCCAACCAAATTCCTCACGTTGTTAAGGCTTTGGTCTCCCTTCTGCAGTGTACGCACAGTCTGTGGGTCCAACGTCACTGAGTCATGTCGTGTCAACGTTTTGAGCAGTGGCTTCAAGGACTCTTGCTCCCTCTTGGCTTGGGATCGTGTAGCGACGGCTCCAAGCACCTCTGGGGGTAACTCGGCAGATACTCTCTTTCGTTGTCCATCCTCGAAGTTTACCCAATTTCCAATCAATAGGGAATATGCTGGACGCTGAAGTGCGACAGCCCACACCTTCCCTTTAAAGTAAGGTGTAGATAGGTCAACGAGCACTGTTGACCTTGTGACCCGGAACGATGACTCAATTCCTGTCACTTGGCACTCTCTCTCCGCGTGGCGCCTCGGGGGGTACCAGTCGCTCGTCGACGAACACACACGTGGCGCCAGTATCCCTGATAGCTTCCACAACTTTGCCAGAAACTATCGATGGAAAGTTGGGGACATGTTGGTGTCGTCACCTCTATCTCTCCAAAAGCCACTTTGGCCTGCGACATGGAGGGCTTCGATTTGTCGCTCCGCTGGGGACAATTCTTGACTATATGTCCAGGGGCATGACAAAGGAAGCAGTTCTTCGTCCGAAATCGAGGGTTCTGTGATGGATCTGATCCCTCACCTCCGACTGGGGCGCTTGCTTGCTGTTCTTCGGTTCCTTATCATGCGATCTGGTGGATTCGCCATGAGCCATAGGTTTAAAATGTCGCCGAGCATCAGCGAAGGCTTCAGCGATCTCAATCGCTTGCTGGAACGACTTGGGTTGACTCTCGCCCAGCTTACATCGCAGCTCAGAAGAAACAGAGTTCATGAGTTGTTCAAGGAGAAAACAGTCTTTGAGCTCCATTCCTGACGACTCTATCCAATAGTTCATTGTCTTTTTGAGACGCTCTCCAAACTGATGAAAAAGTTTCATCTGAGGACTTCCTCATGTTTCGGAACTGTTTTCTATATGTTTCAGCGCGACATTTGCAGTCTACGGCGCAAAGCCGCCTTCAATTCAGCATAGGTCGCTCCTGAAGGAATATTGATGAATGCCTCCTTGGCCTTCCCCGTCAAATTTCCCATGAGGTACATTGCTCTTAGATCTTCAGTTAGTTGATATACATCTGCCACAGCTTCGAAATGCTCAATGTATGTATCAATGGATTCATTGGCATTATAAATGGGCATATGAAGAACCGGGGGAGCTAAGGGAAGAGCAGGGGTGACACTTTGATTGTTCACCCTTGTTGGTGTCGAAGTGTGAAGTTGTTTGACTTCGGTAGTTTCTCCACTCTCGGCCACCCCTAGTTGTTCCAGGAGTTCAACTCGCATCTTTTCTTTCTCCTCTTCAAGTTTAAGTTGAAAAACTCTGTCCCTGCTCCTGTATTTCTTGCGTTCTCTTTCTCTCTTCTCTGTCTAATCGACGTTCTTCCATTTCTTTCTTTCCATCGTCGTTCCTCTCTTCTCTCTAATCCTCTTTTCCTTCATTCTTCTCTCTCCACCGTCGTTCTCTCTCTCTCTCCCTCTTTTCTTTCTCCTCTCTCTCTAATCTTCTTTCCTCCATCTCCATCTCTCTCCATCTCCTCTCCTCCTTCTCCTCTCTCCTCTCTCTCTCTCTCGTTCTCCTTTCTCTCTTCCTTCGTTCTTCCTCTCTCTCTCTCTCTCTTTCTTTTTCTTCTCCTCTCTCTCTCTCTCTCTCTCTCTTTCCTCTCTCTCTCTCTCTCTCTCTCTCTTTCTTTTCCTTCGCCTCTCTCTCTCCTCTCTCTCCATTCTCATGATTACAAAGGGATCCATGGATCCTGGTCCTGGATAGCGAGGAGGAGGAACAGGTCTGAATTCCATCTCATCATGCGCAAGAGGAGGACGAAGGCGGAAGTCAGCACTCATAGAGGTCAGATAATGCCTCCGGGGGGGGGCGGTGGTCCTGAAGGAGTTCTGTCATATAAGGAGGGTTGAGAGATGGCTGGAGACAGAGATTCCCTCGAGGAAGAAACTACTTGGGTTATGGGGCCACTGGCTGCGTGCGTAGTCACAGCAACAGGGGTTCCCATACCCGGAAGAATTCCAGTGACTTTTGCCTGGGAACGCGTGAAGCGACGATCACTTTCGTCTGCCATCACCAAGCACTCTTCTTTTCGCAAAATCGCAAATTGAAGGTGTGGAAAAGATCTGGAAGTGGCAGTACGGTTGGGTACACCTTGCGTCCCAAGAATCAGAAACGAGTGTGACAACTCTCCACAATGGGGAACAACTTGAAGTTATAAACCAGGGAACCTCAAGTCTCTATCTGGCAAGGAAAAGTGCTAAACTCCTGTTGAAAGAAGCTAAATTATTCTTGTAACCTAGTCTCCACTATCGAGCAAGCACAATAGCCACGTCTGGAATCCACTGACCTAATTGCCAGAAAAGTAAATCAGTATTGACAATTCTTGACTTTAAGACCCGAAGTCACTAAGCCCGACAGTCAATGAAACAGGTACCCCAAATTATCTCTCTCGACGGCGCTAACTATGGGTGAGCACAACACTTGTTCGTGTTGTCTAGGCTAAGCGTAGCCACACCACAGTAGTCACCTTCCTAGCTTTGTCTTCCTTGATCAACTAGTCTAACCACCTTTCCGACACTATCTGGCTTACGACCAAGAGTAGTCGCAACAACAAACCTGTGCGGAAATCACACTGTGCCACGTCACAGCGTCACACGTTGAAAAATCAACAGCTTAACTGAACCAAACTAGTTGTCTCCCTTGATTGTTCCGTGTGTAGCTTGCCGACACACTTGCGATGTAGGCACGAAATATCGTAATTACAACAAACGCTGGCTCAATTATTCCTGATCAACACCATCAGCGACTTAATCAACGGCCAAGTGTGACCGCCCACGTGAGCCTTACGAGTAGTCAGAGAACAAACCTACTCGGTTCACAACTTACACCCGCAAATATGAGCGAGCGATCAAGAGAAAGGAAGCACCCAACTTGTTCCTTAAGCGCACCTTAAGGAGTATGCACAAACAAATTTGTGCTGAAAATGTAAACAGATAAATGACAATTTTTTTTTTTTCCAACAAACACACAATTAAAGACCCTAGTGTGCCGCCTGCACACAATATCAAACAGGCCAGAAACCACGTTATCACCAGTTGTCTAAACCAGCTTACCAATCAGCTGATGGAACAAACGCTGTTAGTCCCCTCTTACTGTCGCTATGCCTTAAGCATTGAAGCAGGCTATCGAACCTCGACCATAGGTTTCCACGGACTGTCTGCTCCCAAACACCACTGGTAAACAACGGGTAAACAAACAAAGGGACGAGACGGCATAAAATATGACACACAAACGCAGAAGTAGTATCAACACGGGACGGCCTATTGACCCGGCAACCCTCGCCGATGAATGCGGAATCAAACGACGGCCACTCAATCCTGACTGACTCAACGAAAAGTAAAGGGACGGCGCAAAATCTGCCACGTTAAGCCCGGTTTGCACGCGCGGAATGCGTCTGTCACTGAACGAGCGCGAGAGCTAAGGTAAGGCTTATGCCAAGGATACTGTGAAGAAAATAAGGAGGGTGGGGGTGATGTAAACAAGAGGCAAGAGGCGCAATGGATCGACACCTAGACAGAGTCCATATCACACATGCCTTTCTCACTCCTGGACAACTTTATTCTCATCACACGCCACTCACTTATACAAAGACAGATAATATAAAGAAAGCTAGATTAACAAGAACTTAGAAGTAAATGTACTACAAACAGAAATGAAGAAAATTTCTTTTTTTTTTTTTCCAACCACAAGGAGAAATATAACCACTCAAAAGAGTTATATAATAGATCAAAACAGGAATTAACAAGAATATAATATATAGATATATATACTTATATTTTGTTTTTAAAGAGGGGAATATTATCCTAGCGGAAATTCCTCACCAAATTTCGACCAAGTGGTGTGCGTATGCTTTTCCTGCCTACACTCACCTGGCTACCCAGTCGTCGTCTTGGGTACTGCCAAATCACGCTCACTACTGATCAACACAACCGTTGATGCCGTTGCCTCTGCACAGACAAGACTTATTCTATACCGACCCCCCTGTCCCTTCCCAAGCTTTACTCCCCACTATCTACCCTGCTAGCTAGATGAGAGCTAAGGTACAGGAGTTCGGAATTCAAATGAATATGTCGGCAGTTAGATCCCGGAAAATACCACAACGCAAGACAGGACACGGTTACGGACGCGGAAGGATGCCGCCGACCCTGGCGGAACGCAGGAATCTCCACCGCGACAATCCCGACACGGTCCGCTCTGTTGGGCTCCCTACTACACTAGAGCCCACCCACCAACCTCCCACTACAGTACACATACACAACCTCCTGAGAGACCTGGTGGGGGTAAGCAGAGGGTGTAGCGACTACTCTACCACCACTCACTCAACGTCTTCCTCCCCGGCATCTCCACCATAATTGTCAAGGTCAAGTGACCTAGGGGTTTGGAAGGAGACGGAGTAAGTGGTGGAGAAAGGCACAGTCGACACCCCAAACTCCCGACACCAGGAAACGCAGGGGTAAATTCAAAGAACATTTATTTCCACAACACTAACATAAATATTCTCATTCACACAGATATGGGACGAGGGAAAACTAAAGAAGAAAAGAGGACAGACGAGGAGCAAGTTTTGAGAAGGTGGGAATTAGAGAAGAAAGATAGATACCTATCAGAAACTATCTATTTAAGGGGACAAAGTAACCCCAATACACCTTTCCCCAGAACCCGGGTCACCCGCCTATTGTTTGCCCTAAATCCCACTAATCGCTATGTGCCTCCACGTAAAAGAAGAAAAAGCAAGGAACACACCTACACATTAATTCACAGGACAACAACACAACTCAATCCCTTTCACACTAATGCCTTCCATACTCCATTCATTCAAAATAGTCCTCCATTCATACTGTCTTGGATGGCACACAGCTGCTTCCACGCCTTCCACACGCTTAAAGTCACTCAGCTCATCTGTCACGGGAGCCCAGGACCCTCGTCTCGCAGTAGATGCCTTGGAGGGCTGCTCCCCGGTGCCTGAGTCCGTCAGCTGCGTCGCCGGTTCAGGTAGTAGATGCCTTGGAGGACTGCTCCCGGTGCCTGAGTCCGACAGCTGCGTAGCCGGTTCAGGTCGCCGCTGCTGACTCAGCTGCCAGTCGCCACGGTAACCGGGCCAGCCTCCCAGCGACCTGCCTTGGTAGAAGGCGCTGGAATGCGCCAAAACCCAAAAACAAAAAAAAAAAAAAAAAAAAAACCAAACCGCCCAGAACGGCGGATGGTCAGAAAAGGAAGTGCCGGCCAGCCCCCAGTCTCGACGGAAGACGGGACTCGACCAACCAGTCCCCACTGAAAGGAACTTCAGGTCCTGGACGACCCATGGAGAGGTAGCAGTGGGTAGGGATAGAGATCCCAACAGAAGACCAGCGGCTTCCTTCGGCCGAACGAATGGCTAGGTCCCCCGCTGCAGCGCTACGATGAAGTAGACAAAAGAGGCCCACTACCCAAGGATGGGGATCCTTACCACTCGGCTGCCAGCGCCATCGAATCGAGTGCTTAATCACAACCCAAGATCGACCAACCCAAGATTGCAACAAGTCTGAATACAGTTACAGTCACACCCAGGGACATCTCGAGAATGCTAACTTGCCAGAAAAACACGAGCAACACAATCGGCCTGAAACTCTGGCCAGGTATCTACAAGAAAAAGAAAAAAAAAAAAAAAGAAACCCACCCACGCGCACACGCGCGCTTACACACAAAAACACACACACACAGCACAGCCGCGCGGCAACGCACACTCACACGCGCGCCGTATCATCTGTACACACGTTCGCTCTCACGTGCCCCTCACATTCAGCTTTTTTTTTTAAATTGAAGGGAACAGTCAAGTCAGAGGATGCTGCAACCCCACGGACGACACGCTTGAGAGCATGACCTCTGTGCTCTAACATCCACACAAGCTAAAACTGACACACTGCCTGTCAGCAACAATCCCCCATGTGTAAAACCAAAGGATTCAAAAGGCGTCCGTGACAGTACCTCACACATGTACACACAAACAACAGCATGAGATCTGCCAGGCGATTCGATGTCGTAAGCAGCATTCTTTTGCAGTCATTGGCGTGTATTGGTTTCATCGTGGGAGCAAGAGTTGCCCTATTTGCTTATTGTTTACTGTTTACAGTTCCCTGCCTCATTTCGCAGTTACTCTCAAACAACAAGAGCATTCAATGAACAGAAAATTATGATTTATTCAAGACTGGCACAGCCATTTTGATCTTTAGTAAAGACAAACATACAGACGAACAAACAAACACAGGTAACCTCTGTTTGATTGGTATGTAGGAATATCTTAAATGAGGTTGGGAACAGCGGACAGCAAATAAGGAACAAGAAGGATAACTCTTGTTCCTGTGAAGAGACCATAGGAACATCTTACATGAGGCTGGGAACAGCAGACAGCAAATAGCGAACGAAAAGGGTAACTCCTGTTTCTATGAAGAAACCACTACAACCTCATAACTGCAAACGAACTGCCGACAGAATGCCAACACAGGGCACACAGAACACAAACAAGGAAACCTCACCCCAAACAGGTGTACGAAGCTTGTCCGTTTACCCTACACCTGACAGACAAGAACTGATGGAGACACGAACGAACACAAATAACATCTAGTCAAGACTTGATGTTGAACATAGTCAAACAAACTCATGGACAAATAGAAACAAATACAGGAAACCACGGCTCGATTGATATGAAAGGAAATCTTAAATAAGACAAAGAATAGTTAACAGTAAATAGTGGAAAAGTATGTTACTCCTGATACATAGACACAACAACTGGCGAGAAGAACAAATACAAATTCATCTGCTGATCTAGATTGAAGTTAAAGACATAGAGGAACAGAGCCAAAGAAAGATAACCTTGGTTTGATTGGTATGAAAGGAAATCTGAAATGAAGCATGGATTAGTAAACGGTGAAGAACGAGCAAGTAAGGTGGGTCCTGCCCCTGTGAGGAGATAATTATACGCCACTAACTGCAAACGCATGATGCTTATGACAGCAAATCGCGTAGCAGAAATGTCAACACAGTGCACGTAGAACAAACAACGAGACATCCTGAAAAAAAAAAAAGATATTCCAAGTTTTCCCACACACCCTTGTACCTGACACATATACACAGCAACAAAAAAAAAAAACGGAGAAAAAAAAAAACACATTTAACATTTATTCGAGATTTGCAAAGCCTTTTTGATTTTGAATATAGTGGAAGAAACACACAGCCAAGAACAAGTACAGATAACATTGCTTTTATTCTTTCATTTATTGAAAATAGTCAAACACATGTCCACTGGTACGAAAGGAAATCTATGAAAGGAAAGCGTGATAGAGACAGGGAATAATAAAAACAGCAAATACCGAATGAGTAGGGTAATTCTTGCAAACCTGAAGAGACAATTACACGCCCCGTACTCCAAACGAATGCTACTTCTAACAGTAAATCGCCTGGCAGAATCGGCAACACATAGCGCATAGAACAAACAAGAGATATCCCCTTAAAGACATGTTACAGTCTTGCTGTGAAACCTGATACATGCACACAGCAACAACACATGGAGAAATGAACCGACTGAAATGAATATTTCTTAAAAAAAAGGAACAGCCTTTTTTCGAAAATAAATAATAATTGATATGTGTTAAAGACAGGAACGGCCTTCTTTCGATGATAAATAATAATTGATATTTCTTAAAGACAGGAACAGCCTTTTTTCAAAAATAAATAATAATTGATAGTTCTTAAAGACTGGAACAGCTTTTTTGATAATAAATAATAATTGATATTATTTAAAGACGGGAACAGCCTTTTTTAACAATTAATAATGATTGATATTTCTTAAAGACGGGAACAGCCTTTTTTCGATAATAAATAATCATAGTGAAGAAAGAAACAGACGAAGGTAAGAAATGCAAATAACATCAGTTTGAAAGGAAATCTTCGATGAGGCAAGAACTGGTAAACAGGGAATCCCAAACAAGTAGGTAACTCTTGCTCCCTGCCATGATGAGAGATACGTTTATCCCCCTACCTCCAAACGAGTGCCTCTTACTACAACAAATAATCTAGCAAAAAGGTCAACACAGAGCACACAGAACAAAGAAGGAGACGCTATAAAAAAAAAAGGAGCATTTTCCAAACTTGACCATATATCTATAGATCTGTCTGCTTCACAATTGACATCAGTGAGTCTGTTTCACACCGCACAGCAGTGAGTCTGTGAGTTTCACGCTTAAGCGCTGTGGGTCTGTCTGTTTCACCTTTAGAACAGTGAGTCTGTGAGTTTCATGCTTTAGCGCTGTGGGTCTGTCTGTTTCATGCTTTAGAGCAGTGAGTCTGCGAGTTTCACGCTTTAGTGCTGTGGGTCTGTCTGTTTCACCTTTAGAGCAGGGAGCCTGTGAGTTTCACGCTTTAGCGCTGTGGGTCTGTCTGTTTCACCTTTAGAGCAGGAAGCCCGTGAGTTTCACGCTTTAGCGCTGTGGGTCTGTCTGTTTCACCTTTAGAGCAGTGAGCCTGTGAGTTTCACGCTTTAGCGCTGTGGGTCTGTCTGTTTCATGCTTTACAGCAACGAGCCTGTCTGTTTCATACCTTACAGCAAGAATCGTGTCTCCTTCACACTTTACAGCTGTGAGTCTGTCTGCTTCACACTTTACAGATGTGAGTCTGTCTGCTTCACACTTTACAGCTGTGAGTCTGTCTGCTTCACATTTTACAGCTGTGAGTCTGTCTGCTTCACACTGTACAGCTGTGAGTCTGTCTGCTTCACACTTTACAGCCGTGAGTCTGTCTGCTTTACATTTCACAGCAGGAGTCGTGTGTGCTTCACACTTTACATCAGTGAATCTGTCTGTTTCACACTTTACAGCTGTGAGTCTGTCTGTGTCACACTTTACAGCTGTGAGTCTGCCTGTTTCACACTTTACAGCAGGAGTCGTGTCTGCTGCTTCACACTTTACAGCTGTGAGTCTGTCTGCTTCACACTTTACAGATGTGAGTCTGTCTGCTTCACACTTTACAGCAGTGAATCTGTCTGCTTCAAACTTTACAGCTGTCAGTCTGTCTGCTTCACACTTTACAGCTGTCAGTCTGTCTGCTTCACACTTTACAACAGTGATTCTGTCTGCT
>JADBJO010000114.1:187500-195000 GCA_016801955.1 Conus betulinus
CACACACACACACACACACACACACACACACACACACACACACACATATATATATATATTATATATGTGTGTGTGTGTGTGTGTGTGTGTGTGTGTGTGTGTGTGTGTGTGTGTGTGTGTGTGCGTGTCTGTGCGTGTCTGTGTGTGCGTGTACGTGTGTGTGTGTGTGTGTGTGTGTGTGTGTGTGTGTGTGTGTGTGTGTGTGTGTGTGTGTGTGTGTGTGTGTGTGTGTGTTTACATATGCATCGGTAACGCGAACACATGGTTAAGTTGCATTCATTCATGAACAGTTACGGTTTATAAGTAGATGGTAACACTTTTAAACGCATGCTTTAGGAATAACTATTAGCACATGTTTGTTGTTGGTTTTTTTTTTTCACTTTTAATGTAGATATCCCAGTAACGCTTTCCAGGGTACAGTTTAGTCAAATTTACTTTGGACGATGACTTTTTGTTATACGTGGGTGAGGAACATTATCTGAGGCATGGTTTAACCCCCATTACTTGTGAACGGTTTAGTTTTCGTGTAAGTGCCCAACTAACGCTTTGTAATACACGATTAAGTCCCCTTCGTTTGTGAACAGCTACTGTTTGATATCATTGTGTTCGTAGCGCTTTGTGTAGCATTAGCTGATCATTTTTTACATATGCACAATCACTTTTTTACGTACGTGTTCAAGTAAAACTAACACATGTTCACTCGCAACTGTCTACTCTGTGATGCACACGAGCTGGTGACGTTTTTTAAGGCATTGTTTAGCCATATTTGTTTGTGGCTAGGTATTCCTTCAGTGTAGCGGTCTTAGTATTGCTGCATGGTCTAGCCACGTTTTACCTTAAAGCAGTTACATTTTTTGAGGAGATGTGCTGGTAACACTCCAAGAATGGCGGCTTCAACTACGTCTAGGATTCTTTTACAAGGTGGTTGAGGGTCTGGTGCCAGCGATCACCCCGAGTGACTTCATTACACCGCAGAAATCAGGACGACGCATCCGCTCCACCAGAGACAACTGGACGTATCTGACGCAAAACCCAGTGGAGAACTATATATGGAACAACGATAGGTGCTACTGCATTCCTGAAACACACACTGATCAGTACTGTAACTTATGCTGCCCAAAGACAATAACTGAGTGGAACCACCTCAACGATAACATCGTCCACCAAAAAGTCGGTCGACAGCTTCAAGTCGGCTCTGGCAAAAGCCAGAAGCCGATAATAGCATCGCGTTGCGCACCCCCCACCGTCGCGCCTATGCCAGTAAATGGATGTTAGATACGTATCAATCCAGATCCAGATCCAGAACGGTTTCGAATGCATTTTTTTTGAGTAGATGTGCTGATAACGTTTTCGAATGTATTTTTTGAGTAGATGTGCTGGTAACGTTTTCGAATGCTTTTTTTTTTTTTTTTTTTTTAGTAGATGTGCTGGTAACGTTTTCGAATGCATTTTTTTTTTTTTTTTTTTTTTGAGTAGATGTGCTGGTAACGTTTTCGAATGCATTTAATGAGTAGATGTGCTGGTAACGACTTTGAATGCACTTTTGGGGTAGATGTGCTGGTAACGTTTTCAAATATATACTTTAGTGACATTGACTGTAAACACTTTCGCCATGATGCAGTGCTTTCTAACTCCTGGTTTGGGCACATTGACTTATTCACATTTATTTATTCACATTTACTATCTTTTTATGTGACTATACCGGTGATGACGTTTGATGCACGACTTTGTCATATACTTGCAAGTTACGTCATTTCTGATTCACGAATAAACACAGATTATAACAGCAGCAGTTATGTCAGCATCTCTCTTCCTCTCTCTCTCTCTCTCTCTCTCTCTCTCTCTCTCTCTCTCTCTCTCTCTCTCTCCTCTGTATGTGTGTGTGTGCGTGCGTGCGTGTGTGTGAGTGAGAGAAAGAGAGAGAGAGAGGGGGGGGAGAGAGAGAGAGAGAGAGAGAGAGAGAGAGAGAGAGATCCTGTTTATCTGCATGTGTGCGCACGCACGCGCAAGTGTGTGTGTGTGTGTGTGTGTGTGTGTGTGTGTGTGTGTGTGTGTGTGTGTGTGTGTGCCTGCAAGCAAGTGTGTGTGTGTGTCTGTCTGTGTGTGTGCCTGTGTGCACGCGCGCGCGCGCGTGTGCAAGCGAGCGTGCGTGCGCATGTGCGCACGTACGTGTGTGCGCGTGTGTGTGTGTTTGCGCGCGTGCGCGTGTGTGACTGTGTCTGTGTCTGTGAATCTGTGTGTCTGTGTGTCTGCGTGTGTCTCTGTGTATGTGATGTTTTGACAGCAAGAAATGTTTGTTGTTTTTTCTAAGAGCGGGAAAAAGGCCGACACAAAGAGGGATTCCCTGCACAAAACGTTACAGCTGCATTCCCACTCCCTTTCCCTCCTTTTCCTGACACCCCCTCCCCAGCTCCCCTGCTGATGCTTCTCACCTCCGTAACAAGTATCCTTTGCATTCAACTAACAAATGTTGTACAGTACACATACCGTTGACAATAGAAATACTGCTGACAATTCATATTCAGATGTCGCAGACAGTGCCAGTACCTCTAACAGTACAGATACCGTACATCTTGTAAGGCAGATAATAATAATAATGAATACTTACATAGCGCCTATTCTCGGCTAGAGACCAAGCGCTTAGCGCTTTACAATCAACACTCGTTTACACAACGGGCTGCCTACCTGGGTAGTGCCGACTGAAGAGCTGCCAGCTGGCTCTTCATTCAGTCGTTTCCCGTGTCATCCAGTCAGTATCGTTCAAAATCGATCACTCATTTCCTTACTTCCTTCATTCTTTCCATTTCTCACGCAGGATGCATGCTATGTGTAACGTGTCATCCATACCAATGGCCAAACTGGCCTACTCTTCCGAAAGTTGGTGATGGAATTTTACGTGTGTGCAAGATATTATGCATGCGTTCACACACGGAACCTCGGTTTATAGTCTCATTCGAAGGACTGAATACAGCGTAATAAACAGTACATAGAAACACCGACATTTCACAAACCACTGGCAGTTCGAATACCACTGACACTTTATATATAACTAGTGGCACAGATATCACTGACACTGATCAGCTATTTTGTTCAACAGTTTAAGACGGTACTTCTCTGGGTCCCGCCCTACACCCTCGGGTGTATCTTTTTCTTCTTCCTTTTCTTCTTCTTCTTCTTCTTCTTCTTTCTTAACACCGACATTCCACAAACTACTGACAGTTCCCGGGATTTTCTTCAGAGGGCACGCAGAACCTCACGGCGAAAGCTAGGGACGTATCTGGAGTTGTACTGTCTTCACCTGTCAGCAGAACAGCAACGAGTGGGGCCGCAGGATGCACATGGCTGTTATGTTGTTCGCTAGTGGGCTGGTACACCCATGAGAACGCTTCTGTTGAGGTTCTGTGGGGTCACATCCCAGGGGCCATTACACAGTGGCATCTACCAGGGAGCAATTACGTCCCTTGAGGTCTTAATGGAATGCACCTGTGCGTGCCTGTACCCTATGTGAACACAGCGCAGGCTTCCAAGGGTGGTGCAGGATTGTTCCCAGCTGGTTTGTTCGGCAGTTGAGCACAGTACTTCTCTGGCCCCACCCGCTCCTTCAGGTGTAGTAGTTTCTTCTTTCTTCTTCTTTTTCTTCTTCTTCTTCTTCTTCTTCTTCTTCTTCTTCTTCTTTTTTACATCAACATTCCACAAACCACATATCCTCGATCCAAAGGAAATCCTCCAATCATCTATCCAAATGTAGTCATTTTTTTTTTTAAATCTCCAACCGATTGTAATGTCCTTACCCTCCACTAAATGTACGTACCTCCCCATTCCCTCCCCACCCCTCCCCGCCCATCTTACGGTCTACTGAAACGCAGCCACATTCCCTTTAATTTTCACTCAAATTTAATCCGGTTTCCCTTCATCCAAGTGTAAACCTTTCTCATCTTCCTTTCTAAAAAAAAAAAATGACCATCACCCCCCCTACCCCAGAAGTAACAAAGTTTATTATCCAATCCTACCAATGTACAATGCACGTGATGAAATCTCTCTCTCTCTCTCTCTCTCTCTCTCTCTCTCTCTCTCTCTCTCTCTCTCTCTCTCTCTCTCTCTCTCTCTCTCTCTCTTAACCTCCCACCCAAATGTACCCGGCCCTTTTATCATTCCTCGAAACATAACGTTATTCACCTTCAGCCCAGAAGTTCCAAACGATGGGAAAACAGAACAACGCCCTTACCTTCAATCAGAATACGCTCTCTTCCTTACCCTGCTATCCAAGTCAAGTTCCCGTACCCCTCGGCCGGATGCAGCCCTCTTTAACCTCATCACACAATGTAACCCCCCCCCTTCCCCTCAACCCAAAAATATAAGTCCTTTTACCCTCTCCCCCCCCCCCCCCCCCCCCCCCCCCCCTGCTGCTGTCCCCTCCCCTAGTGTCTCCACCCATCTGCTGCCCAAATGGAAAGTTTTGTGCACTTTTCAGTCTTGGCGTTGAATTTGTCATTAAATGATGGTCATAAACACGAAGTTTGGTGTGTTGGTGTTTTTTTTTTTCCATTACACATAATTACCTACTGTGCTGTATTATTAGTGTTATTTTGTTATTCGAATTGGTTGCGTACAATATCATTCTTTGTTAATCGCATACCGTACATTTCCAACCTTTCGCGCAAAGGAATTTCATTCCTGAGGAATAACTGGAATCAATTCTCACATTCAGCCATGTCTGTTTAGAGACCTTCTTGTGAAGGGCTCGCTGCACGGAAAGAACTCCATGGAAGCGCTGAAAATGCTTGGGGTATGGGGCGGGGAGGAGGGAAGAAGTGTGTATGGAAAGGGCAGGGATGTAAGTTGAGAACAGTCCCGCGAAATTCTTACTCCCAATCATCAACAGTGTTATTTATTAATTCAAAAAAAAACAAACCAACAAACAAAAAAAAAAAGAAACAGATGCAAAGCATATAAACGTATCTTGAAAACGCGTGAGATATTCCATAAAGAGGAAAAACCGTTTTGGGCCGATATAGCCGTTAGTAGCGGCTATAATGTAAAAAAAGAAAACATCGGGCATCATCCATGACCCATAATGAACATACCTACACAAATTTTTAGAAAGATCGGCCAAGTACTTTCTGAGATTTTCCATAAAGAAGGAAAACGTTATGGGCCGTTATAGCCGTTAGTAACGGCTATAACGGTAAAAGAAAACGTCGGGCATCATCCGTGACCCATCATGAACATACCTACAAATTTTCAGAAAGATCGGCCAAGTACTTTCTTAGATATTCCATAAAGAAGGAAAAACCCGTTATGGGCCGAGTAACGGCTTTAACGGTAAAATAAAACATCGGGCATCATCCGTGACCTATGATATACATACCTACAAATTTTCAGAAAGATCGGCCAAGTACTTTCTGAGATATTCCATAAAGAAGAAAAAACCGTTCTGGGCGGTTACAGTCGTTAGTAACGGCTATAACGGTAAAATAAAACATCGGGCATCATCTCTGACCCGTAATGAACATACCTACAAATTTTCAGAAAGATCGGCCCAGTAGTTTTGTCTGGGGCGAGTGGAACACATTTTGACCACGGACGGACGGACAGAGAGAGAGAGAGAGAGAGAGAGAGAGAGAGAGAGAGAGAGAGAGAGAGAGAGAGAGAGAGAGAGAGAGCATTTCTTCGTTCCCATTGTAAAGTACTCCCTGTTCGATAAGAACTGGAAGTAAAAAAAATAAAAAAAAAAAAACCAATAGCACGTTTTTCCCCCCACTAGCTAGCGAAACATCTTTTCTTCATTGGATGAGACTGTTGTCGTCAAGCAACTGATCGATGACCCCTCTCTCTCTCTCTCTCTCTCTCTCTCTCGACCAAAACCAACGTGCAGTGCACATGATGAAATACTCTCTCTCTCTCTCTCTCTCTCTCTCTCTCTCTCTCTCTCCCGTTGTCTTTAATTCTCTGTCTGTCTCTTTGGTTTTGGTTGATTTGTTTTCTCCCCACGCCTCATTTGCTCTATACATGGCTGTGCGGGCTGGTTTCCCCATACAGCTGTTCGATGGGTGGCCTGCCGGCGTTTGCCGCTTTGTCTTCAGACTGCACAGTGGACCTGTGCTTCTGCATGAATTCACAATGGCTCATCCAAAACGGGGATATGTTGGTTTGTTTGCTAGGAGAGGGTGGCCTTGCTTGCTTGTTTGCTCTGTGGCTTACAAATTGGAGAGAGAGAGAGAGAGAGAGATGCGCACGTGCGCGCGTGCGCGCACACGCACACACACACACACACACACACACACACACACACACACACACACACACATATACACACACACGCAGAGAGAGATAGAGAGAGATAGACATTCACGTGCGCGCAAACACGCACACACGCACACACACACACACACACACACACACACACACACACACACACACCACACACACATGCACTCACACACACACACACACACACACACACACACACACACACACACACACACAAACTTAGATAGATAGATAGATAGATAGATAGATAAACAGACAGATATATGATGTTGGCGCGGGCGTGCACACACACACATCAAGCTTGTGGCTCTAAGTCGGAGAGCATTTCCGTCAAAAAAAATTCTCACCTCAGGTGCGTATACAAAGGAGATGGTAGAAAGAAACTCGTGGAGAGCGTGGCAGCAGAGAGTCCTCAGAAGAGAAGCCCCCTTCAAGCAAGTGTTTCGGCCCTTATCTCCTGACACTCTAGGGGGGTTGGGCCACACCCGGTTCATGACTCTGGATGTCCCTCTGCTGCCCCTTTTTTTTCCCATCTTGGGACGAGCCATGGCTAGGATTCGAACCCATGACCCTCTGGACATGCTCATTTTCCACTTAATGACTCGCACTCTAACCACTGAGCCACTGGGACACCTGATATGTGTAGGAAAGTTAAGCCTTATGAAGTTCACTTTTGTTCCTCCTTGACCAGATCCAGCTTGAACACCTCTCTGCTGCCGCTTGTGCCATTGCTTTCAGGGCTCTGTTTTTTTTTTTTTTTCCCTCCCTGCAACTGAGAGCTGTTTTCATGAGGTTGTATGCAGACATTCCTACAAACCACCTAGCTCCAATTTCTGCAGTGAGGACTTTGACCTGATAGCCTTCTCTCCTCAGGCTGTTTGCCAGATCAGCATACTTTTCAGTCTTATAGATTTGAGCTGCCTCCATTCTGTTCTCATATGGCACCGTGAGCTCGATCATGATCAGCTGCTTGGTTGACTGAGAGTGGACTATTATGTCTGGTCTCATGCCACTCTTGCTGATGATCTATGGGTGACTCTTCCTTTCTGGGAGGTCTGCAGTGCAATCCCGGTCATCTGCCCCGTCCAGCAGACTCTGCCTGCATGTTCCGAGTGGCACTGTTGTTCTCTTGGCTGTGATTCGCTGCCTCCTGCCATGAAGAATGTTTGTGGGTGCTTTTGGAGTCCTTATTTTTCCCTTTTGTGGTGTTGGTACTAGCCCAGACTACTT
>JADBJO010000114.1:212500-220000 GCA_016801955.1 Conus betulinus
CTTGAATTCCTTTTACACCTTTGTTTTGTTTTATCATGTTTCTTAGTATTTCAGTACAAATAACAAATAGATACGAAGAGACTGCGTCGCCTTGACGGCATCCCCTATCAACAATTACAAAAACAAACAAGATGAAATAACAGTTTTTCACCCAAGAAAAAAAAACCACGTACAATACACATTTATATGCACACGTATAAGATATGTAACAAATCAAGTGTATGAATGAATCCATTTGGGGCAAAAGAACGGAAGAAAAATGTTACACCTTTCTTTCTGTATTCAAACTGAACATGTGCTCACACGCAGACTTGAAACAAAAGAAAAAAAAGAAAAAAAAGAAAAAGAAATTGAAAAATGGAGGGCTGTGGAAGGGGAAGGAATTTGGACTCCAAAGTCAGCGAATGTTTCTTTAATCTTGCCTCGATTTAGTACGAGATAGCCTCTGGGCAGCTTTTGGGCTGTGTTGATGTTGATAGTGGTCGGCTCAATAGGCACACATAGTGTAACGTTAAAGAAGATATACACGTCCCCAATGGTCCCTTCATCCTAACTGAAATCAGTCTCAAATGGTCACTTCATCCTAACTGAAATCAGTCCCAAATGGTCACTTCATCCTAACTGAAATCAGTCCCAAATGGTCACTTCATCCTAACTGAAATCAGTCCCAAATGGTCACTTCATCCTAACTGAAATCAGTCCCAAATGGTCACTTCATCCTAACTGAAATCAGTCTCAAAATGGTCACTTCATCTTAACTGAAATCACTCCAAATGGTCACTTCATCCTAGCTTAAATCAGTCCCAAATGGTCACTTCATCCTAACTGAAATCAGTCCCAAATGGTCACTTCATCCTAACTGAAATCAGTCCCAAATGGTCTCTTCATCCTGACTGTAATCAGTCCCAAATGGTCACTCATCTTAACTGAAATTTCTCCCAAATGGTCACTTCATCCTAACTGAAATCACTCCCAAATGGTCACTTCATCCTAACTGAAATCAGTCCCAAATGGTCACTTCATCCTAACTGAAATCAGTCCCAAATGGTCACTTCACTTCATCCTAGCTGAAATTTCTCCCAAATGGTCACTTCATCCTAACTGAAATCAGTCTCAAATGGTCACTTCATCCTAACTGAAATCACTCCCAAATGGTCACTTCATCCTAACTGAAATCAGTCCCAAATGGTCACTTCATCCTAACTGAAATCAGTCCCAAATGGTCACTTCATCGTAACTGAAATCAGTCCCAAATGGTCACTTCATCCTAACTGAAATCAGTCCCAAATGGTCACTTCATCCTAACTGAAATCACTCCCAAATGGTCACTTCATCCTAACTGAAATCACTCCCGAATGGTCACTTCATCCTAACTGAAATCACTCCCAAATGGTCACTTCATCTTAACTGAAATCAGTCCCAAATGGTCACTTCATCCTAACTGAAATCAGTCCCAAATGGTCACTTCATCCTCACTGAAATCAGTCCCAAATGGTCACTTCATCCTGACTGTAATCAGTCCCAAATGGTCACTTCATCCTAACTGAAATCAGTCCCAAATGGTCACTTCATCCTAACTGAAATCAGTCCCAAATGGTCACTTCATCCTAACTGAAATCACTCCCAAATGGTCACTTCATCCTAACTGAAATCACTCCCAAATGGTCACTTCATCCTAACTGAAATCAGTCCCAAATGGTCACTTCATCCTAACTGAAATCAGTCCCAAATGGTCACTTCATCCTAACTGAAATCAGTCCCAAATGGTCACTTCATCCTAACTGAAATCAGTCCCAAATGGTCACTTCATCCTAACTGAAATCAGTCCCAAATGGTCACTTCATCTTAACTGAAATTTCTCCCCAAATGGTCACTTCATCCTAACTGAAATCAGTCCCAAATGGTCACTTCATCTTAACTGAAATCACTCCCAAATGGTCACTTCATCCTAACTGAAATCAGTCCCAAATGGTCATTTCATCCTAACTGAAATCACTCCCAAATGGTCACTTCATCCTATCTGAAATCAGTCCCAAATGGTCACTTCATCCTAACTTAAATCAGTCCCAAATGGTCACTTCATCCTAACTTAAATCAGTCCCAAATGGTCACTTCATCCTAACTGAAATCAGTCCAAATGGTCACTTCATCCTCACTGAAATCAGTCCCAAATGGTCACTTCATCCTAACTGAAATCACTCCCAAATGGTCACTTCATCCTAACTGAAATCAGTCCCAAATGGTCACTTCATCCTAACTGAAATCAGTCCCAAATGGTCACTTCATCCTAACTGAAATCAGTCCCAAATGGTCACTTCATCCTAACTGAAATCAGTCCCAAATGGTCACTTCATCCTAACTGAAATCAGTCCCAAATGGTCACTTCATCCTGACTGTAATCAGTCCCACATGATCACTTCATCCTAACTGAAATCAGTCCCACATGATCACTTCATCCTAACTGAAATTACTCCCAAATGGTCACTTCATCCTAACTGAAATTACTCCCAAATGGTCACTTCATCCTAACTGAAATCACTCCCAAATGGTCACTTCATCCTAACTGAAATCAGTCTCACATGGTCACTTCATCCTAACTGAAATTTTCTCCCAAATGGTCACTTCATCCTAACTGAAATCAGTCCCAAATGGTCACTTCATCCTAACTGAAATCAGTCCCAAATGTTCACTTCATCCTAACTGAAATCAGTCCCAAATGGTCACTTCATCCTAACTGAAATCAGTCCCAAATGGTCACTTCATCCTATCTGAAATCAGTCCCAAATGGTCACTTCATCCTAAACTGAAATCACTCCCAAATGGTCACTCTATCCGAACTGAAATCAGTCCAAAATGGTCACTTCATCTTAACTGAAAGCAGTCCCAAATGGTCACTTCATCCTAACTGAAATCAGTCTCACATGGTCACTTCATCCTAATTGAAATCACTTCCAAATGGTCACTTCATCTTAACTGAAATCACTCCCAAGTGGTCACTTCATCCTATCTGAAATCACTCCCAAATGGTCACTTCATCCTAACTGAAATCACTCCCAAATGGTCACTTCATCCTAACTAACTGAAATTAACTGAAATCACTCCCAAATGGTCACTCTATCCGAACTGAAATCAGTCCCAAGTGGTCACTTCATCCTAACTGAAATCAGTCCCAAATGGTCACTTCATCCTAACTGAAATCACTCCCAAATGGTCACTTCGTCCTAACTGAAATCAGTCTCAAATGGTCACTTCATCCTAACTGAAATCAGTCCCAAATGGTCACTTCATCCTAACTGAAATCAGTCCCAAATGGTCACTTCATCCTAACTGAAATCAGTCTCAAGTGACTCAGCCGCCGGCGATCCGTCAAATAAACTACATGTGTCTACAAGCCTAAAATGTATTGATCTGAAAGGTGCAAAATCTGATACTACGTGTCTTGTCTATCTATCTATCTATCTATCTATCTATCTATCTATCTATCTATCTATCTATCTATCTATCTATCTATCATCCATCCATCCATCCGTCCGTCCGTCCGTCCGTCTGTCTGTCTGTCTGTCTGTCTGTCTGTCTATCACAAAGGGATCATAATGCACAAGATTGTGTCTGGGAAGGCACCCTCAACATTAGTTCACAGATTCTCAATTAATTCCTCAAGGACTCTACCCAAACTTCATGTCCCTGTTCCTAGAATTGATTTATTCAAATCCAGTTTAACATATTCAGGTTCCTGTCAATGGAACTCGCTCCCTGAATCAACCAAACAACACCAATGCATAGCAACCTTCAAACACCATTATTTCAACCATCTTATGTGCCATACTTGCATACTTCGCCATAAATCCACCACCAACCACCACCAACACCCTCTTTGCCTTTTGTATGACCCTGACTATTTAGAAAGTGTTTTGTACTTGAAATGCACATGTTATTCCGTTTAATAAGTATGCTGTATACGAGTACGCGCGCGCGCCTGCGTGCGCGCGCGCGCGCGCGTGTGTGTGTGTGTATGTATGTGTGCGCCCGCGCACGTGTGTGTTTCCTACTTTTACCTGCAATCTTTTTTCATTATGTTGTTATGCTTGTATGCTTGTATTCTTATGCGACACTCTCTCTCTCTCTCTCTCTCTCTCTCTCTCTCTCTCTCTCTCTCTCTCTCTCACACACACACACACACACACACACACACACACACACACACACACACACACACACACACACATACACAGTTCTGTTGGAATGACTTGATTTATTATCTATATGACATCCTCCCCCCCCCCCCCCCCCCCCCCCCCCCCCCCCCCCCCCCCCCCCCCCCCCCCCCGACGTGGTGACTGGGCCATCATTATGCATCTCCCCCCGATTTGTGCTTATTTTCATTTTTTTCCCCCTGGTGCTTCAAATTGCTTGTCTTGCATCTCCTTGGAATGTTTTGATTGTCAGATTGTTCTAACGCTCTTTCCCGCACCCACTCTCGCCTCTTTGTCCCTCTCTCCCTCTCGCTCTCTGTCGCCCTTCCTGCACTTGATGTATAAGTGCCACTGCATTCCCGGCATGTACTACCTTGTCGGCAGTGACACCTGCGACGGAGGTATGTATGATGTATACATACACATCCGCTCCCCCCCCCCCCCCCCCCCCGACCCCACCTCACAAAAATACCTTCTTCCTCACACACACACACACACACACACACACACACACACACACACACACACACACACACACACACACACACACACACACACACACACACACACACCATTCCATCCCATCACCAGAGGCAGCGCATCCTCGATCACTGTGAGTCGTCCAAGAAGATCACCTTGGTGTCTGATCCCGGGATCACAGCCGGAATAGCTTGCGTATTGAGCCTGTAGGAAACTGGGAATAGTTTTCCATTGTGTATGCAGGTTGTATAGGAACTGGGAAATACTTTCCATTGTGTATGCAGGCTCTAAAGAAACTGGCTTTCCATTGTGTATGCTGTCGGTAGAGAACTGAGAATAGCTTTCCCTTGTGTATGCAGGCTGTAGAGAACTGGGAATAGCTTTCCATTGTGTAAGCAGGCTGTAGAGAACTGGGAATAGTTTTCCATTGTGTATGCAGGTTATAAGGTAACTGGGAATAGCCTTCCATTGTGTATGCAGATAGGTTGTATAGGAACTTGGAATAGCTTTCCATTGTGTATGCAAGCTGTATAGGAACTGGAAATGGCTTTTTATTGCGTATGCAGGTCGTAAGGGAACTAGGAATAGCTTTCCATTGTGCATACAAGCTGTATAGGAACTTGGAATAGCTTTCCATTGTGTATGCAAGCTGTAAAGGAATTAGGAATAGCTTTCCAGTGTGTATGCTGACAATAAGGGAACTGGGAATAGCTTTCCTTTGTGTTTGCAGGCTGTAGGGGAACTGGGAACAGCTTTCCATTGTGTATGCAGGCTGTAAGGAATAATTTTCCATTGTGTATGCAGGCTGTAAAAGAACTGGGAATAGTTTTTCCACTGCGTATGTAGGCTGTAAAGGAGCTGGGAATAGCTTTCCATTGTGTACGCAAGCTGTAAAAGAACTGGGAATAGCTTTCCATTATGTACACAGGCTCTAAAAGAACTGGGAATAGCTTTCCGTTGCGTATGCAGGTTATAGGGGAACTAGGAATAGCTTTCCATTGTGTATGCAGGCTGTAAAGGAAATGGAAATAGCTTTCCATTGTGTATGCAAGCTGTATGGAAACTGGGAATAGCTTTTTCTATTGTGTATGCAGGTTGTAAGGGAACTGGGAATAGCTTTCCATTGTGTATGCAGGTTGTAAGGAAACTGGGAATAGCTTTCCATTGTGTATGCTGACTATAAGGGACTGGGAATAGCTTTCCATTGTGTTTGTATGCTGTAAGGGAAATGGGAACAGCTTTCCATTGTGTATGCAGGCTGTAAGAATAGTTTTCCACTGTCTATGCAGGCTGTTAAAGAACTGGGAATAGCTTTCCATTGTGTATGCAGGCTGTAAAAGAACTGGGAATAGCTTTCCATTGTGTATGCAGGCTGTAAGGGAACTGAGAATAGCTTTTCATTGTGGATGCAGGTTGTGGGGAATAGCTTTCCATTGTGTATATGCAGGCTATAGAGAAAACACTGGGGAATAGCTTTCGATTGTGCATGCTGGTTGTAGCTAACTGGGGATAGCTTTCCAGGCTGCAAAGAGCGAAATCAAATTTTAACCCTTATGTACTCAGGTACTAAGCGACAGAGAAACCCCCCCCCCCCCCCCCCCCCCCCCCCCCCCCCCCCCCCCATGTTATACGCAGGCTTTTAAGAACTGCGAAGAACTTTTTAACCCGTTTGCGAGAGCACATTGTAAAAAGCTGGGAACAACATTCTCTCCGTGTATAAGCATCTTGTAAAGAAGTGAGACTAAGTTATTGTAAAGGTTGTAATTTGTCGAGAAAAGGGAACACCTTTTCCCCCTGGATCTCGTAAAGAACTGGAAAGAACTTCCTTTCTTTGTAAGTGTAACGGCTGTAATTTCTTAAGAACTGGGAACAACTTTTTCCCATGTGTTGTGTGTGTGTGTGTGTGTGTGTGTGTGTGTGTGTGTGTGTGTGTGTGTGTGTGTGTGTGTGTGTGTAACGGCTGTAATTTCATTAACAAAATGAAAAACATTTTTCCGATGTGTGTGCGTGCGTGCGTGCACGCGTGCATGCGTGCGTGTGTGTGTGTGTGCACAGCGTGCGATGATAACGACCTGGGCACGCAGTTCACCTTCTACCCAGGTGGCAAGGTCGACGCCAACTCTTTCCAGGACGCCGAAGTGTCAGAAAGCAAGGATTGCTTCTCCGAATGTATCAACGTCGGCTGTCATTCCTTCAACTTTGACCCGGCTACTAACACCTGCCACTTCTTGGCTGCTATGGCCTGGAGCACCCACTTCGATACGAACACCGGCTTCGATCACTACCGGAGGACCTGCGCCTGACTGATCGAGACCCTTTCCACCCTTCCTCCACTTATGGGGCAGTCTCTCTTCATGAATGAAAGTCATGTGAAACCGCTGAATTTCAGTTTGAATTATAGCTGATACATCATACATTTGAAAAAGTGAAAATGAATTTTCAGATTATGTTTTGTTTAGGTTGTGGCCAAACGTCTTATTTTAGGGATTGACAAATTCGGCCAAAATGAGCTACTCCTGGAATAGATCATCGATGCGAACATCAGAATACGCGTCAGCTGTATGATGGACGGTTAGCAGGAAAGCACAAATCTATATTATTTATACTATGAGAATATGAAGGATTCCATTTACATAGGTGTGTTCGTTTCTGGAATGCATTTTCAGCTTCATCACAGAAAAAAGTACTCAAGTCATACGAGTGTAATGAGAATTTTCTAGAAAGAAATTGGATACGCAATGTCCATCCCCATTCAGATTCACGGTCAAAAATAGGAGAATGCAGAAACATACAATAAAACAAAAACAAAAGAAAGAAAACGTCAACA
>JADBJO010000114.1:222500-227500 GCA_016801955.1 Conus betulinus
AAACAATTAGCTGAGTTCTGTGAAGTTTCTTTCGATCGGTAACAATCGATATGGTCGAATCTCTCGCGTATTTTATAAACATGCGAGAGTTCCTAGAGGTCAGTTTGGTCACAAATGGAAGTCTCTATAGGATATATGTTCTTCAGAAAAGCAATCCTCCTCCTATGGACATTTCTGTTCGCAAAGGGAAGCCTCCTACGGACATGTTGTTCACAAAAGGGAAGTTCCTCTCTAAAGGACGCGAGTTTAACCAAGTGAAAACCACAAAGGGCCATAACAGGGCTGGCATATGAAGCGTCTTGAGCACATTGCTACCAGAAGGAAGTGTCTTTACGGACATGTTTTAATATACGGAAGTCTGTTCAGGACGTGTTGCTCATGACCGGAAATCTGTCCTGTAAAATCATTTTGTTCACAAACAGAAGCTTCAAAAGGACCAGTTGTTTACAAAAAGAAGCCTGTTAAAGACATGTTGTTCACAAAGAGAAATTGCTTACGGTTTATGTCTTTTCTTAAAAGGAAGTCTCATACGGATGTGTTCTTACAAACGGAAGTCCCTTAAGAACTTTTTTTGTTTTTGTTTGTTTGTTTTTTTTTTTTAAATTCCTGGCCGTTTTCGAAGCAACATAAATGGTAACATTCTGTTTGGTGTACAAAATGCTGGAAATTCTCGTTCCTACCATCACAGGTTACAGAAGAAGGACGCCACGGGCTGTGAAAATTAGCACGCGCTCTGAACACAAGCATCTCTACCTCTCTCTCTGTTTTAAGTGTGTACATTTCATTCCTATTCTTCACATCAGTTTGTATGTCGATGGTTGTATCTTCTTCACCAATTTGTTTCTACGTGTGTATGTATTTATTTCTTGTGGCTAACGCGACGTCCTACTGGTAATTACATCGACAGACCATTGAACTTTTGTTTATTGTGTTTCTTCTTTTATCTTTGACGTTTTGTTTTCTTTCTTCTTCTCTCTCCCCCTTCCCCTCCACCCTTTTTTGTTTTCTTAATACTCCTTTCGTCTTTCATCCTTGCAATGTTCTGGCGGTGTGTTTTTTTTTTCTTTGTTCAATTTCTTTTTTCGTTTGAAGTTGTACATTTCATTGCATGTCTTCCTCACCTCTTTGTGTTTCATATATTTTGAGGGTGTTTGTCTTTTGTTCGGGTGGGTGGAGGGAGGAAGAGGGGGAGGGAGAGAATGAGAGGGAGCGGCAGAGGGTGTATGGTGTAGAAGGCTGGGGTCTTTTATACATCATATGATCTGTATCATTGTTTTTTTTTTGGTGGTGGTGGTGGTGGTGTGTGTGTGTGTGTGTTTGTTTTTTGTTTTGCTTTGTTTTGCAACATCTCATTCTTTTTCTTTTCACATTCTTAACACCTATAGCCTGAATTCCAGAAATGTCATTTGTTTCCAGTTGTGTCACTTAATGCGTGTATACTGAACAGTAACACTCTTCGGTACATGGCTTAGTCCTTTATACTTGCAGTGAATCATTTGTCTTTATAACACTAGTTGAATCAACCTGAACTAGTTACATTTCTCTTACGATTGCAATCAGTTATAGGTTTGAGTAACGCTCCTTGATGCATGATTTAACCACATTGACAGTGAATGACAACGCTCGTAACACTGTTTGATGCACGTGTCAATTGTATCTCATTTGGCGAATCGCAAATCCTGGCAATAGTCTTTACTACACGTTTTGATTTTTTAATTATACGAGGTACACTGCTTATGGTCAAATACAAATTCTGACAAAATGAATCACAAATCCCGATAAAGCACTCGTGGAAGCACACTTTCATTACATGTTCTTACAGTAAACCACAAATCCTTGTAACGTTTGCATTTTCTTTTTGTGTGGTATTTTACCTGCAGTGATTTGCATGCCTTGCGTGGTCATGTTTTTGATGCACAATTGTTTTTGATTGACTCTCCGTTTCCCATACAGTCCTTCGAATGAGACTATAAACCGAGGTTCCGTGTGTGAACGCACGCATAACATCTACACACACGTAAAATCCCATCACCAACATTCGGAAGAGAAGGCCAGTTTGGCCGTTGGTATGGATGACACGTTACACATAGCATGCACCTTCCCTGAAGCTGGAGTATGGCTGCCTTAATGGCAGGATAAATAAAAAACGGTCATACACACAAAACTCCACTCCCTTTGTTGTTGGATAGATGGGATTAAATCCTTGCCTGTCTATACAGGGAGTATCCACAGGAGTATCAGCCTGCGTGCGCAGAAAATAACCCAGACACATTTTATTTTTTTGCTCAGTGAAGCCTTCTTGGGACACACATTAATGCATCCTACAGTCACATGCACTTCACAGAACCGTGTGTGTTGGTAACGGTTTTGATAATGTTTTTTGTCACACCTATTTCCCGTGTGAGCCATGTGTCCTGGTAATAATATTTTTGGTAATCTTTTGTCACGTTTCTTCCAGTCGGTTTATATAATTATTGTGGCAACAAATCTTTAATGCACGGTTTAGTCACATTCATTCTCTGTAAATAATGTATCCCTGTGATACTGTGTGATGCAATTTTTCAACTGTTTTTACTCGCTATGATTCATATGCATTTGTGACAGTATATTACACGATTTGGTCACTTTTATTGTCAATACTATGAATAAAAAAAAAATCAAGTAATTTTGTCTGTCTCTCCCTATGTCTGTGTCTGTTTATATCGGTCTCTTCCCCCCCCCCCTCCTCTCTCTCTCTCTCTCTCTCTCTCTCTCTCTCTCTCTCTCACACACTCTCTCTCTCTCTAACCACACACACACACACACACACACACACACACACACACACACACACACACACACACACACACACAACCACACACACACACCACACACACACACACACACACACAGGGAATTAATTCAGTACACGGTGATCAGTTCAAGCAAGGCTTGAGTGGCTTCCCTTCCCGCAGCACACGGACACTCCTTGCCTGTCAAAGCTGGGTGTCGCCGTCCGTTTTCTCTACAGAATCAGGCCCCACATCACCACGGCCAACAGAGAGATACATGTCTGAACCAGAAGCAACATGCCCACCCATCACCCTAGACAACTGAGAGATACATGTCTGAACCAGAAGCAACATGCCCACCCATCACCCTAGACAACTGAGAGATACAGGACTGAACTAGAAGCAACATGCCCACACATCACCCTAGACAACTGAGAGATACAGGACTGAACTAGAAGCAACATGCCCACCCATCACCCTAGACAACTGAGAGATACAGGACTGAACCAGAAGCAACATGCCCACCCATCACCCTAGACAACTGAGAGATACAGGACTGAACTAAAAGCAACATGCCCACACATCACCCTAGACAACTGAGAGATACATCACTAGAAGAATATACGTTAAAGAGCGGACTTCAGCCAAAGTCGGACAGATTCTTATCCCTCGGCTCAGTCGGAGTGTTTTTGAGTGAGTGAGTGAGTGAAGAATTTGTGTTTGTGTGTGTGTGTGTGTGTGTGTGTGTGTGTGTGTGTGTGTGTGTGTGTGTGTAAGTGTGTGAGTGTGTGTGTGTGTGTGTGTGTGTGTGTGTGTGTGTGTGTGTGTGTGTGTGTGTGTGTGTGAGACACCTTCAGTAACGTGCACTGAAAAGCATAGTAGGATACTGGAACATCGTTTCTATGGAGAAATATACACCGAGCAGAGAGGAGTGCGCGGACATTAGTGCATCATCTCACTAGCTCTGTTTACTCCATGCGGTGCACCTCGCATCCTTAACCACTTCACGAAGGATCCGAAGCGCCAACAAGAGGGAATACTCCTTGTTTCAAGAGGGTAGAACCCTTCTACTTCGTGGGAAAATCAAACGCGAGAGCTGTATCCGGCCTCATCTCTAGAGAGAGAGAGAGAGAGAGAGAGAGAAACGATGGTAGCGATGCAATCACACAAGCTCCCCCTGTAAGTATAATAAACATGTGACATTTTTTGCTTGCAGTGTGTCAGAAAATATGCCCAAGTGCCTGACGAGTTGATATCTGTTTGTTTGCACAAAGAGTATGTCGACGGAACACACAGACCACTTAGCTTTAGGGCAGGACAGAAAAAAGAAAGAACGAAAAGAAAGGATTTCAAAGTCTTGCGCCTTAGTCCATCTAGGAACTGAAATCGGGCAGGGTCTATGGATGGCACACGTGTTGTAAATGGGTCAGACAAGGGGACTGGCTTATCACCGGTCAGTGGAATCAGAGAACTAACCGGTCGACGGCGTCCCACGGAGCGGAGGCGCTGGCGAGGTTTTGGGCTTTTTTTTTTTTTTCGTTTCGTTTTGTTTTGTTTGGTTTGGTTTGAAAGACGAGGAAAGTGTCAGGAGTAAAGCAGTGAAGTAGGCTCTGCAACCCCCCAGGAACTTTTCACCCAGACAGACTAGGGACGAGTAGTTCACTTCTTTTCTCTCTTTCTTTTTATTTTTTGTGTAAGAGAGGCACATGTAATCTCTGTGTGTGTTGTTGTTGTTGTTTTTGTTGTTGTTGTTGTTGTTGTTAATGTTATTGTTGTTTTGCAAGTCGCGAAGACTGAAAAGATGTTGTGAGTGGCTGAGGGAAAAACCAAGAGGAAAGAAAACTGTGTCATAGATCTGTGAGGACCATGGAAACTTTGTTTGCAAAAAAAAAAAGAGATATATATGTGGAACGCTCTTTAAGGCCAAACTTTGAAAAGTTTTTTTTCTTTTTTTTTTTTAAAGCCATGTAGATCTTGTCAATGTATTGAACTGAAAAAAAGTACAAGTGATTATATGAAACGAAAGAAGATAGTAATGTTCATGCAAATAATGCCTCTCCTTACACCCTCACCCCCACCTTCTGTCTTTACCAGACGCAAACCCCCCCCCCCCCTTTACCCAATCCCTAGTCCCTCCCCCCGCCCACCTGCATCCCCTGTCACTCCTCTCATCTACATCCACCTCCCCCACTTCCCCTCCCCGACTTCCCATCCTTCCCCCCAAAAGTT
>JADBJO010000114.1:232500-240000 GCA_016801955.1 Conus betulinus
CTGGTTCAACAGTTGTTGTGTAACAGCTTACTGCTCCTTCAAGACGAAATGAATAACACAAATACCTGGAACATGCCCCCGATCAAAAATAAGATCAGACAAATGTAGCCAAACGCGGTTAATGAATCCATAGTCATTAGGTCATCAAATAACGCAGACGAATGTATCCTCTCACTACTAAAAGAAAACTCACAGATACGTGTAACCACTCGCCAGTACTCAACTCATAGACATACGAGCAAACAAAAAGCCCCCAACACCAACTGAATCATCCAGTATGGTAAACATGTTTTGTTTTGCAGTTGAACTGAAAGAAGGCAGTAAACAGACGAAAAGAAAAGAGAAAAAAAGAAAAGAAGAATGGATAAATAAAAAAAGAGAAACTGCCAGTAAAGAAAGGCGTTAATGGCACTTAAAAGGGATCAAAAGAAAAGACAGGTGCCTATGACCTGCGTTTAAGAGAGGCATAAGAGAAAAAAAAAAAAAAAACGAGCTCCATGACAATATATACATAAGTGTTGACTTCTCGTTTTTCTTTGCTGGACAACATTTCTTTTTTTTCCACAGCAATGACAGACCGAAAAATACCCTTCATGTTGGCTATGATGATAACGAATAAAGAGTAGGCTATATGAAGCCACTTTGATACTATGTAAAAAACGTTAGCGACAACTGCATCTTATTCATTGATTCATAATAGTACCTTCTCTCTCTCTCTCTCTCTCTCTCTCTCTCTCTCTCTCTCTCTCTCTCTCTCTCTCTCTCTGTTACACGCACACAGACGCACACACACAACGCACATACGCAGGCACGCACACATACTCTACAAGGCAAACTGACACGAACACTATGTTTCAAGCCATAATATTGCATTCATCATTGTTACCCAGAATGATATAGATGTGTGTCAAAGTGACCTTTAAGAGAGAAAGGATAAAAGGGAGAGAATAGGGGGTGTGAACGCAGGGAGGGGTGATAACACCATACACCACTTAAAAGATTCAGCGAGCCAGTGTGTCGTAAGTTCATTCCCTCGTTCAAGTACTGGCTTTCCCGGGTGCCCCTTTGCCAGTAATGGCTAACACCTCAAACGGCACCTATAGTGTCTTTAATTCGCCACAGTTTGCAGACATTGTTTTGGTCTGTCGTTCGCGGGCGAAGATGACCACGACCTCTGCTATCACTGGGTGGTGGTGTGTGTACGAAGATGGCTGATCAGGCCGATCCTGGCATTGAACAGTCAGTTGCAGTGTGGACAGGTCAGACTTGGAGGTGAGTCAGGCTGAAATGGTGCTTGCTCTGTTTTTTTCTCCGAAACTGACGCCTTTTTCCCCTGTGCATCCATTCGCCTCATTCAAAGTCTTTCACTCCGGGAATTTGATCATGGTACGCCAGATTGAGCGATCTTTGCCGCAGCTTTTTTTTTTTTTTTCCACAGGAGCAGGGGCGATGCTACAACATTCCATAAGAATATAGGTTTCTGGATTCGACATTAGAAAAATATTAGCCTTAGAATCAAAAGCTTACGTTGAGAATATTTCGACAGAGTCGCCCTGTCTTCTTCAGTTCACTGTGGCTGTTGTGGCAGCGAGGTCTGGTGGGGCGACTGTGTGTGGGGTGAATAGTTGTCAGGATCTGATTGTAGATGGGGGGGGGGGGGGGGAGTTCAAAACCTTGATCTCTGTTCAGGCTGGGGCATCTAGCCTTGATTTTGATGGCTTCTTCTGTAACTTCTTTTTTTGTGAGGAAGGGCTCAGTAGATAATAAGATCTTGGTTTCTTGGGGGCTGAAACTGTGGCCTGTGGCTTGTATGTGTTCGTGTATGGCAGAAGTAGGTCGGTTTTGGTATTCCTGTAGACGGGTGGTGAGTGGTCTTGCTGTCTCGCCAGTGTAGGTATTGGCACAGTCTTGACACCCTACCTGGAACACTACACCACACCGCTTGAGGGGGTCCGTTTTGTCTTTGACATGGGTCAGTTGCTGGCGTAGGGAATTGGTGGGTTTGTGGAACACTGCATCTATGTTGTTGGAAGGTCCTGGCCAGACGCTCTGAAACTCCTTTAATGTAAGGGATACCCACTTTCACACTGTCCGTATCTGTAGAAGAAGGGTAGGGAACTCGAGAGTTGTCCCACATCCATGCAGGGTATCCATGAGCGGAAAGGGCAGTCTTGATGTGTTCTTCTTCTTTCAGCTCTTCCACCTTAGTGGAACACAGTACAGAGGCTCTGTGCATAAGGGGTGTTAACAACAGGTCTCTTGTGTTGGAGGGGGTGGTTGGAGTGAAAGTTTCAGATGTTGATCAGTATGGGTGGGTTTCCTATAGACACTGGTCTCCATCCTGTCGTCAGGGGTTCGGGAAATGAGAGTGTCCAGGAACGGGATCTTGCTTCTGATTCAGTTTTGGAGGTGAATTGGATACTGTCATCGATGGAATTCAGGTGAGTGGTGAAGCTGTCAACCTCCGTGTCCTGTATGCGGGTCATGATGTCATCCACACTGCGGTACCACATGCTGGGAGGTTGGCAGCGGTCTCAAGGGCTACTTTTTTTCAAATGTTCCATGTACAGATTGGCTACCACTGGAGATACTGGCGAACGCATGGCAGCTCCTTGTTTCTTTTCTGCTGGTAGAACTCATGGTTGAACGAAAAATAGGTGCTAGTGAGGCACACAGTTCCAACAGTTCTAGCACCTGTTCTGTAGTGAGTTCACACCAGTGATGAAGGTGGTAGTCATCCTCAATTTTCTCCCGAATGACTTGGAGAGCCTTGGGTACAGGGATGCTAGTGAAGAGTGCACGTACATCATAGAAGACAAGTTTCTCCCCTGGAGCCAATTGCTGGTTTTCCATCTTCTTACAAAAGTCTGTACTGTTGACTATGTAGTGCTCGGTCTGCCCGACTGAAGGTCCTAATACTTGTGTCAGGAATTTGGAGGCATTGTACATGACACTGCCACAGCTGGACACAATGGGGTGGAGGGGGGCGTCCTTCTTGTGTATCTTAGGTAATCCATGCAGCTTTGGCGTGGATTCAGAAGTGAGGTAAAGTCGTTGGTAAGGACAAGGGGAGATAGAATCTTCTTTCTTCCATTTCTTTAGTAAATTCGTTGGGGTCAGTCTTGAGTTTTTCATAGGTGTCTGTATCATTGAGAAGTGTGTACTTTCTTGTTGCATTCCTCTTTCGGTAACAATACTGTGATCCTACTTTTGTCAGCTGCAAGGATGACGATGCTGTCGTCCTGTCTCAGGTTCTTCAGGGCTTGTTTTTCCTCTCGTGAAATGTTGGACTTGGGTGGCTTACTGGACTTTATGACTTTGACCACTTCGCTCCGTAGGCAGTCAGCTGTGGATTGGTCTTTGATCTGGCTGCACGCTGCTTCAGTGGAAGCTACGATTTTCTTGACTGGAATCGATGTGGGCGCAACACAGAAGTTAAGTCCTTTCTTCAGCACACTTGATTCACTGTCACTGAGAGCACGGTTTGGAGAGATTGATAATCCATAGACACCAAGAAATGGATTACCCCCCGCAGTGCAATATCTCCTCCGGTGGGTAGTCGCTTGACGACTTGACATTGACTGTTCCCAGTGTCTCCTCCGGTGGGTAGTCTCTTGACGATTTGACATTAACTCCTCCCTGTGGATTGCCGGTGCCGGGGCTACGGCGGGTCGTGCCGGACTTTGGCTATGGGCGGGAAGTCAAAAAAAAGCGATGTGGGTGCCATGCCCAGAGGTGGCACAGAAGAGCGCGACAAAAAAAGGAAAAGAAGAGAAGGCCGCTCAGCCAAATCACACAGAACTCTGCCTCATGTAGGCGACCTTTCTCTGCGGGACTTGAACCTGAGACCTGTAGACCTGTAGTCAGTCACTTCCTGGCCCAAACCTCTGGTCACTTCGCTACAATGCAGCAGACCATAAGAGAGCGCACCTTATATATATATATATATATATTCAACCATTTTCTATTTTCCAGTTTATCACAATACTTTGACAGTTCATCTGCCGGTGGGGAACCAGAGTGGGTGATGCTTAAAGCGTCAGTCCCCCCCCCCCCCCCCCCCCCCCCCCCCCCTTCCCTCCCGTCTTCTGAATCCAGATCACAAACCGCATGGTGTCATGTCATCAATATTTCATACACTGATTTTGCCGAAAGCGATGATATTGTGTGCTGCTTTGGTTGCCATTGTATTCAAAAACGGTTGTTTTATTTACGACTTTTAAAATGTCTTCGTTTTGTCAGGGCTGTGTGAATTCTGAGAGTGTGAGAGAACGGGATTTGAGATTCCGATGCCGCGCGTGATTCATTGATGCCGTTTATTGTGATTGGATGCATGAATAATGCTGTGAGGCGAGGCATCAGGCCACAGCAAGCCACCAGAGAAAAGATTTACAACTGACTTAGTCCCGCGTGTCAAGACTTGTTTGTTTATAGCCCAGTCAGCCACGGAAACCAGATCAGTGATGTACGCAATTCCACTGCGCAGACCATTGGAGGAGAGGGAACGTCTAGAAACCATAGTTGTGTTTTCAACTTGACGTGTTTTCACTTGGTATGGTTTGTGTATACACTGGATTGGGTTGCGTACTCTCTCTCTCTCTCTCTCTCTCTCTCTCTCTCTCTCTCTCTCTCTCTCTCTCTCTCTCTCTCTCTCTCTCTCTCTCTCTCTCTCTCTCATTGTTGACTGGGCAAGAAAGCGTTTCTACAGAAAATGTCAAAGACCTGGGTCTGTTCCTGGTGATCTTATGTCTGATGGCACATAAGAACAGCACTACACTGGAGAATTCATTCGTGTAGCTGATTAGGGAAAGGACATTAAACAAGCGGAAAATTAAGGACAGTTATCCTTGATAACCCAGTATCAGAATATGTCGTCGTATTCTGGTTATGAATGGTGTTTTTAATTTTTTTTTTTTTAAATGGTAATTTCAACCGTGAGTTGTGTTCCTTTTGCAAATTGAAAACAAAGTCCATAATTTGCAGTCTCCTTGGAAGCACTTTTTTCCCGACTGCAAATATAAACCTCGTGATGCTTGTGCACGGTGTGTTTTCCGTTGCTTTTATATGTGTTTTGTTTCACAAAGGCTGCGTCGCGTGTGTGATGGTTTATACAGGCTACAGCAAATGCTGGGTTTTTTTTTTTTGTTTGTTGTTGTTGTTGTTGTTGTTTTTTTTCTCGGGAATGAGAAAATACCAATCAATTTATTTGGCTTTGATCCCACGTCATAAAAGGGGTGGTGAATGAAAACTAGGCTAGCGTTCACATCACGGTGCATCAGATCAGATTCCCAAAGTCTATGTTGGACGTGCAAGTGCCATCACAAACGACACGCGTTCTTTCCGTTACCGCTAAAGGAGGAAACCAACTTTACTGTTCCCGCACAGCAACTACAAGTTATCAATGAAGGTTTGCTTTTGTTTTTCTTTCAAATAAAGTTTAGGGCCTACATCTAGGTCAGAATTGGGTTCAGGTTCGAGTCAAAGTCAGGCCGTCGTTAAGGTAGGTCTGGATCTTGCACTCCGGAGTGGAAGTCTTCTGGTTTTCTGTTTGGAGTTCCCATTTCTACTGTATTAGTCTGTAATGCATAAACACGCCCGCACGCAAGCACGCGCGCGCTCACACACGCTTGCCTGCATGCACAACCAAAAGCGCGCGCGCGCGCATACAGAGACTGAAACAGAGGGAGAGAGAGAGGGGGGGGGGGGGGGGGGGGGGGGGTATGGAAACTGATAAGACAGGGACAAGGGAGACAGAAATATAGACAGGCAGACAGCGACACAGAACATGGGACAGACAAATGAAGATGGTGCAAGTGAGTGCGCGTGTATCGCCTCAACCTATCCTCTATGCTGCGAAACTGTGTATGTACATAGCCCTATTCACTTACGATCGATTTTAGTGTTACGGGATCGCAATATTTTGCCCACAAAGTCCTGTAACATATAAAGGCATGACCTAAGGCCTCAGCTTGTATGTCACGTCTTCTGCCTTTCGGACCAGTGAGACATCAGCCATCAGTTTGACTGAAAATGACCGGCTGATGATTGTGGTGTGGGGTCCACTGCCTGATCCCTAACAGCTTGTGCTGAGTCTGTCTCTGTGGCTGATTCCTCTCTCTCCTTTTATGTTATCCGTGATTGTTCACGTCTTTTTCTTTTGTGCTGGTCCCCGGCTGACAAACTGCTTTAATGCTGCTGGAACAGCCGATGTGGAGGGGGAGGGGGGGGAGGTGTTAGGGGAGGAGGAGGTTTTCAAGAGACGGAAAACACGCAGTTTACATCCCCACCCCCCACCTCACCACCATACACTTCTCCCCTCCTCCCCCCCCCCCCCCCCCCCCCCCCTCCCTCTCCTCCTCTTCCCTTCCCTCTGTGTGTGGAGGTTTGAAAGGCTATTCCGTTTGACTCCCAGTGGAAAGAAGCGTTGTGTTCCCAACGGAAAGAAGCGTTGTGTCCCAACGGAAAGAAGCGTTCGTTGTGTTCCCAACGGAAAGAAGCGTTGTGTTCCCAACGGAAAGAAGCGTTCGTTGTTGTTCCCAACGGAAAGAAGCGTTGTTGTGTTCCCACGGAAAGAAGCCTTCGTTGTGTTCCCAACGGAAAGAAGCGTTCGTTATGTTCCCAATGGAAAGAAGCGTTCGTTGTGTTCCCAATGGAAAGAAGCGTTGTGTTCCCATGGAAAGAAGCGTTGTGTTCCCAATGGAAAGAAGCGTTGTGTTCCCAATGGAAAGAAGCGTTGTGTGTTCCCCAATGGAAAGAAGCGTTGTGTTTCCAATGGAAAGAAGCGTTGTGTTCCCAATGGAAAGAAGCGTTGTGTTCCCAATGGAAAGAAGCGCGTTGTGTTCCCAATGGAAAGAAGCGTTCGTTGTGTTCCCAATGGAAAGAAGCGTTGTGTTCCCAATGGAAAGAAGCGTTGTGTTCCCAATGGAAAGAAGCGTTGTGTTCCCAATGGAAAGAAAGCGTTGTGTTCCCAATGGAAAGAAGCGTTTGTGTTCCCAATGGAAAGAAGCGTTCGTTGTGTTCCCAATGGAAAGAAGCGTTCGTTGTGTTCCCAATGGAAAGAAGCGTTCGTTGTGTTCCCAGTGGAAAGAAGCGTTCGTTGTGTTCCCAGTGGAAAGAAGCGTTCGTTGTGTTCCCAATGGAAAGAGCGCGTTGTGTTCCCAATGGAAAGAAGCGTTCGTTGTGTTCCCATGGAAAGAAGCGTTCGTTGTGTTCCCAATGGAAAGAAGCGTTGTGTTCCCAATGGAAAGAGCGTTCGTTGTGTTCCCAGTGGAAAGAAGCGTTCGTTGTGTTCCCAACGGGAAAGAAGCGTTGTGTTCCCAATGGAAAGAAGCGTTCGTTGTGTTCCCAATGGAAAGAAGCGTTGCGTTCCCAACGGAAAGAAGCGTTCGCTGTGTTCCCAATGGAAAGAAGCGTTGTGTTCCCAACGGAAAGAAGCGTTCGTTGTGTTCCCAATGGAAAGAAGCGTTCGTTGTGTTCCCAATGGAAAGAAGCGTTCGTTGT
>JADBJO010000114.1:250000-255000 GCA_016801955.1 Conus betulinus
TAATGTAATCACTCGTACTTGTCGTGAGCCATGCATATGTCCTGGTTACACTATTTGAGGCCATTTTTTAGTCACATGTACTCGTAGTCAGTCACATACTTCGGTAAGTATCTTTGATGCACGGTTTGGTCACATTTATTTTTTCTGTGATTAATTTATGCTAGTGACACTCTGTGATGTGATTCAGTCGCATTTGCTCGTTGTGATTCAGGCGTATTTGTAACGGCGTATTGCACGATTTGGTCACATCGGTCGTAAACTCGATGAATAAAGGCATAAAGAATCAAGCCGTTCTGTTCGTCTCTCCTCTGTCTGGCCCTCTCTCTCTCTCTCTCTCTCTCTCTCTCTCTGTCACCCCCCTCTCACCTCTCACTCTCTCTCTCTCTCACAGTCTCTCTATTTGTCCCCCTCTCCCGCCGCTCTCTCTCTCTCTTCTCTCCCCCCCACCCCCTCCTCTCTCTCTCTCTCTCTGTGTCTGTGTCTCTCTCTCTCCCTCTCTCTCCCCCCTCTCTCTCTCTCTCTCTCTCTGTCCCCCTCTCTCTCCCCCCTTCTTTCTCTCTCTCTCTCCCTCCCTCCCCCCCCCCCTCTCTCTCTCTCCCTCTCTCTCACTCTCACTCTCTCTCCCTCCTCTCCCCCTCTCTCTCTCTCTCTCTCTCTCCCTCTCTCTCTCTCTCTCTCTCTCTCTCTCTCTCTCCCCCCCTCTCTCTCTGCTGCCGTGCTCCTTTACTGTCAATACTGCTGCACTACTCATTCTAGCACCAACAGCCACACCCAGGTCTTGCCTGTCATAGACCCAAAATAGCAGTAGACAGGGAGTAGAGAATATATCTAACTATAATATATATATATATATATATATATATATATATATAGTTTTAAAATAAGGTATTAAAAGGAAGTATTTCAATTTTGTTTACAACTGTATTTGCACGTGCGGGTTGGCTGCATGTGTAGCTCGGTTCTCAAGTTATTTGTGGTTCAGAGTGTTTTGCTAACAACGATTTCCATTTGTGCCTGCAGTTGTTTACTATTTCTATTTTGGTGTTTAGAGTTGCTAGATGTGGTTTGCAAAGTATAAACCATTTTTCTGTTAAGCATAGGTTGCATCTTTTTGAAATGTTATTGTATGGTGATGCCCTTTTTATGATTTTCCAGGATATGTTGTAGTTTACTTTTTTTATCTTTGAGTCTCCAAATGTATTTGCTCAGTTCTGTTTGGTTTTTTGTATTTTTCTTTATTGAATGACTGTTTATGGTTTGCATATCTGGTTTTGAAATGGTTTTCAGTGATTCCTAGTATGTTTCTTTTTTTCATTTCCTGATGTCACAGTAGCTTGGTATACAATGTTATTGTAGAGGCATTTATTGTTTAGTGGACATTGTTCTTTATTGGTGCAATTGCAAGATTTCCTTTCATCACCCTTCTTTGCTGCATTGCTTTTTTCGTTTTGTTGGATGAATCAATTATATTTTTAAGGTTGGGCATACATGAATATGACAGTTTGATGGTGTTTTTGTTGAATATTTTGGACAGTTTGTGTTCTTTTGGGAATGATGCTGTCAGAATTTTGAAAAATTCTTTTCCTACGTTTGTTTTTACTCTACCATCATATGGGGGGTTATACCATGTGATTTTTCTTTTCCTGTTTTTTTTTTTTGTTTTTTTGTTCATGTTAATATCTGGACTGTATTGTAGTTTGTAGCTATAACCACTTTTATGTAATGCTTCTTGGTATTTCTGCTGCTGCGTTATTGAATACTCTTTCATTGTGAGAGAGATTGGATAATCTCTTGTTTATACCATTAGGTATGGTTTTTAGTATAGATGGTGGGTGGTTGCTGTTGATGTTTACATAGATGGGTGTGTCGTTGGGTTTCTTGTATGGTTTATATATAAGGTTATTGAGGTCAAGCGTTATGTCTAGGTAGTTTACTACCTTTTTGTTTGCTTCAACAGTGATTTTTAAGTTTTTTGGTTTCGGAAGATTTTGCATAGTTCTTTTTTTCTTGTTTTCGATGGTTCTTGGGTTGTTGCTTAGCGCGGCAAGGCCATCGTCTCTGTATAATCCAACTTGCTTTCCGAGTTGTTTTTGGATGTTGGATAGCATGAAAGAGTCCAGCCAGTTCGCATGTTTCGGCACCGTCATACGATCCCATGGTCACATCAAATGTAGTGTTTTTATTTGTTTTTATAATAATATAATTGATTCATCCAACAAAACGAAAAGCAATGCAGCAAAGAAGGGTGATGAAAGGAAATCTTGCAATTGCACCAATAAAGAACAATGTCCACTAAACAATAAATGCCTCTACAATAACATTGTATACCAAACTACTGTGACATCAGGAAATGAAAAAGAAACATACATAGGAATCACTGAAAACCATTTCAAAACCAGATATGCAAACCATAAACAGTCATTCAATAAAGAAAAATACAAAACCAAACAGAACTGAGCAAATACATTTGGAGACTCAAAGATAAAAAGTAAACTACAACATATCCTGGAAAAATCATAAAAAGGGCATCACCATACAATAACATTTCAAAAAGATGCAACCTATGCTTAACAGAAAAATGGTTTATACTTTGCAAACCACATCTAGCAACTCTAAACACCAAAATAGAAATAGTAAACAACTGCAGGCACAAATGGAAATCGTTGTTAGCAAAACACTCTGAACCACAAATAACTTGAGAACCGAGCTACACATGCAGCCAACCCGCACGTGCAAATACAGTTGTAAACAAAATTGAAATACACGTGCAGCCAACTCGCACATCAGGGCTATATAACATCGGCAGTGAGTGATACTAAACCATCCTGAAGAGAGCACAGTATGTGCTTGAGTGGGTGAATGGGGAATAAATAAATGCTTCTCAAAATGAACCTTCAGCAAGCTTATAGTCTCCAAAGAGGGAGACCATCTCCAATGGGAGAAAGCTCACTAACATATAACTCCTGGTCAGATACCGGTATTTCGAAACCTGATTGTTTCTCCTCAGTGACCGCGGAAAGTGGAAATTGATTTGACTCTCTGCCTTTTCGGTTTTAAGAAGAATGCTATACCAGAAAAAGGCTGGTGTGCAATACCATAGTATGTTTGTTGGTAGATGATTCTGCCTAACTGACAGTATGTGCTTGAGTGGGTGAATGGGGAATAAATAAATGCTTCTCAAAATGAACCTTCAGCAAGCTTATAGTCTCCAAAGAGGGAGACCATCTCCAATGGGGAGAAAGCTCACTAACATATAACTCCTGGTCAGATACCGGTATTCGAAACCTGATTGTTTGTTTCTCCTCAGTGACCGCGGAAAGTGGTAATAATTGACTCCTCTGCCTTTTCGGTTTTAAGAAGAATGCTATACCAGAAAAAGGCTGGTGTGCAATACCATAGTATGTTTGTTGAGTTTTCAAAAAAACTAACTAAAAGGTGCCACCTAAGAAGCAAAAGAAAATCATGAAAGAGCAAAACAAGCTACATTTTCTTGTGAAAAGTAGAAAATATAAAAAGATAACCTCTTAAGACACAAGTGCTGAGGGCCAGTTCTTGGAATGAATCCGCAAGGACTAAAATTCTTCTTAAAACCGAAAAGGCAGAGGAGTCAAATTACCACTTTCCGCGGTCACTGAGGAGAAACAATCAGGTTCGAAATACCGGTATCTGACCAGGAGAGTTATATGTTAGTGAGCTTTCTCCCCATTGGAGATGGTCTCCCTCTTTGGAGACTATAAGCTTGCTGAAGGTTCATTTTGAGAAGCATTTTTTTCCCCATTCACCCACTCAAGCACATACTGTCAGTTAGGCAGAATCATCATCTACCACTGCAGATATGAAGGCTTATACACCCCCTATTTCTACAATCTGAGACATAAGAGCAAGCTTTGTTTATAATTCAATATTTCTTTCTTGCAGTCATTGCAACACCTAGCTGCTCTGTAAGTTGCTGGAACGGTGCTCGGTACTTATCCTTGGAATTTATTGTTTCATTGTAATTTAGTCCCTTGCGGATTCATTCCAAGAACTGGCCCTCAGCACTTGTGTCTTAAGAGGTTATATTTTTTATATTTTCTACTTTTCACAAGAAAATGTAGCTTGTTTTGCTCTTTCATGATTTTCTTTTGCTTCTTAGGTGGCACCTTTAGTTAGTTTTTTTGAAAACTCAACAAACATACTATGGTATTGCACACCAGCCTTTTTCTGGTATAGCATTCTTCTTAAAACCGAAAAGGCAGAGGAGTCAAATTACCACTTTCCGCGGTCACTGAGGAGAAACAATCAGGTTTCGAAATACCGGTATCTGACCAGGAGTTATATGTTAGTGAGCTTTCTCCCCATTGGAGATGGTCTCCCTCTTTGGAGACTATAAGCTTGCTGAAGGTTCATTTTGAGAAGCATTTATTTATTCCCCATTCACCCACTCAAGCACATACTGTCAGTTAGGCAGAATCATCTACCACTGCAGATATGAAGGCTTACTACCCCCCTATTTCTACAATCTGAGACATAAGAGCAAGCTTTGTTTATAATTCAATATTTCTTGCAGTGGAACGGTGCTCGGTACTTATCCTTGGAATTTATTGTTTCATTGTAATTTAGTCCCTTGCGGATTCATTCAAGAACTGGCCCTCAGCACTTGTGTCTTAAGAGGTTATCTTTTTATATTTTCTACTTTTCACAAGAAATGTAGTTTGTTTTGCTCTTTCATGATTTTCTTTTGCTTCTTAGATGGCACCTTTAGTTAGTTTTTTTTGAAAACTCAACAAACATACTATGGTATTGCACACCAGCCTTTTTTCTGGTATAGCATTCTTCTTAAAACCGAAAAGGCAGAGGAGTCAAATTACCACTTTCCGCGGTCACTGAGGAGAAACAATCAGGTTTCGAAATACCGGTATCTGACCAGGAGTTATATGTTAGTGAGCTTTTCTCCCCATGGGAGATGGTCTCCCTCTTTGGAGACTGTCAGTTAGGCAGAATCATCTACCACTGCAGAT
>JADBJO010000114.1:265000-282500 GCA_016801955.1 Conus betulinus
CTGGCTTGTACCTTAATGGCCATATGAAAGTAAACGAGGAGAATCAACTGTCAGACACGATAACAATTCTCAAAACAGTCTAATTTTCGCCAATCCATAAATACTCGAGTATCTATGCAAGCCATTGGCACATGATTTTTTTAGGTGTGCAACCACACTGCCGGCTGGTGCTAGGACTCACTGAGTGTTGCAGACGTTGAATACCGTGTTATATCCCATCTTTTGCTGCCGAGCTCAGCCTCTGACAGGTGGACGAGCCAATGTCAAGGCCGGATTCGATCGAGGTTCAAAGAGAGGCCTGACGATTGGACAAACACCAACCCAGATATTGCTTTTGATTGGCTGAAGGATCATGACTCGCTGGTTGGTTGGTTAGGTCCCTTGTGCGAGTTATAAATCTTGAGTCGGGGGTTTTAGAGTTTTCACTCACTTCGTTTTGGAGACCTCGTTAGAAAACAAAGAACGCAGAACCACATTCTTGAAAGCGTCAACCATGAAGTTGATTTTGGTGAGAACTCTCTCTCTCTCTCTCTCTCTCTCTCTCTCTCTCCCTGCATACAGAGAATGTTTAAGCATCATTCAATTATACCATTTGTTTTCGTTCCGCTCACTTCGTTTTAAATGTACAGTAAAATGTGTTTGTTGGAGTTTGACAAGCGCTCGCGGATAGAGGACATGTTCTTCCCGCTCTCTCTCCCTTCTCTCCTAAAATCTGAACTTCGAGAATTCATTCAGGGAGGGGGTGGGGCAGGAGTCCGGATAGTGGTAGTAACACACTGAAGTGTATCGTAATGGCGAACGGTGTGCATAGTGGGTTTTGACAGCAATTAGTGTCGACAGTATTCAGTTTTCTATATCTATATCTCATGTAATTCGAAGGCAGACCGGTGGACATGTTTGGCGCGATGTGATTTCACCATTGTAGTGAGAAAAACAAAGTGGTGTATGCGAGTGACCTAACGAAGCTACACAGGCAGGGGTATATATCATAATCTTAAACAATTATACAGAGTTTTTTTTAAGACAGCTGATATCACAAACGTCATTCAAAAAAAAAAAATTTAGATCATTTTGCGCTGTGTGAGCATATTCACCGGACTAAGTTATAGGACAGGGGGATAACACTGTGAACATTTTCAGAGGGAGTGAAGGTATCACACGAAGATATCGAAATGGCCCACCATATAGGCGGGAACCAGATCACGCCCCATCATTGCAAAGTGCTCGGTTTTTTTTTTCGTTTTTTTTTTTTGTTTTTTTTTACCACGGAGACTCCGGAGTCGAGTGCTCGCCAACAGGCGCAGGCTGAAACACTCGTCGGGGGTGTCTGTGGGCGAGGATCTTGCACAGCTGAATTGCAAACTGTTTTTTTTTTTTTTTTTTTAAAAAAGCCTCAGAACCCTCCGCGACCATAACTGCATGGTCTTCAGACGGGAAGACCCTAAGCTAAAGAATGGATTGACTTTAAGGTTAGATATAACTATGAATGTTGAAGACGAGTTGTCAAAATCTATTAAACGAACGTTGACATCCATCAAGACAAGACAATGATTTACGTTTTTCTTGCCTTTTGGTGTTTTTGTTTTTAAACTTCTACTCTCTGGGTTTTAACTTTTGCGAGTTTCCCAAATCCAATATCTAGTTGCGCCACTTCCGTGCGTCTGCCACAGAGTTTATCTGATAGTTTTAAAAAAGAAAGGGTAGTAGTTCCGCAAGACAATGCAGATTACAGGACAAAACGTATATTTGTTTTGTCTTGCGGAACTTTTGCTTCAATTTCCGCCCTCAGTCACCTCGCTTTGAAACTAAACTTAATTAATTTTTTTTTTTATTTGGTTGCTTGTTTTGCTTGATGTTTGAACTAGAAAACAGATTCCGTTCTTAACCTCCCTCCCATAATGGGGGAGGAGGGGAGGGGGGAGAAAAAAGCATATAAATGTGTCCATACTCAAGCACCCTCTAACCTGTCCTTTTTTCACATTTCTTTTTACGTATGTATGTATATATAAATTACACAAATGTGTCCTGACAGTGACCTGGTCAAGGTAGATAATTGATCTCTGGTTTGGTTATCAAGCTTTTTTTTTTCTTGTGCATCTTCTTGCGACAGGCCATCTTTCCTCGAGATCGTTTGCTCCCCCCTCCCTCCACACTCCCTCCTCCATCTCTCTCTCTCTCTCTCTCTCTCTCTCTCTCTCTTTACTCAAATGTTTGAAGGGTGAACACGATTCCTGATTAGTCCCTCACCCTTTCCGATTTGTATTTCAAACAAATTAACTCGATGCTTGTAGATATCAGAATTTCCTTTGGTTTCTACTTTGTTAGCCTACTATTTTTTCTTCATTGTGTTTGAGTGAAATAGGCTTATCTTCCTTCAGCAATCCTTTTTCAATCTGACATCAACTGTGGAAGAATAGGGAGCTATTTTCAGTGAGATTTTGTATGCAAGACGGCTTCAACGCAATCATTTTTTTTCGTACGTGTGTGTTTTCGGTCAGAAATGTTAGTAGACGTTGGTGGCCGGGGGAAGGTAGGAGATGAAAAAATCCCCCCCCCCCCTCCCCCAATATTCAGAAACAAATATGACAAGGGGGAGGGGGGATTAGAGAGGGAGCGGCGAACGGGGGACAGGGGTGGAAGGGACGCTATTGTTACTGTTTAAACAGACTGAATACCATACGTTCTCCTATGAGATCCTGCTTTAAAAAAAAGAATTTGTATTAAAAGCGTGAACATGTGTTGATGCTGGAATGTTAGGCTATCTGAATCGACGCAGTCCATTTATATTGAAATATGTGTTGATTTTATTTTTAAAGAAACTATGCCACATGCAAATGTTGAATATGAGGGTCTTATTCTGTTTGTACACCAGCGGTAAGTGCGTGTGTGGCAGGGGCAGGAGGGGGGGAGGGTACTCGGGGGACTTATGTTATGCTTTGGAAATGGAGTCTCTCTCTCTCTCTCTCTCTCTCTCTCTCTCTCTCTCTCTCTCTCTCTCTCTCTCTCTCTCTCTTCTGTTTCTCGCTCTGCCTCTGTCTCTCTCTGTTTCTGTCGTTCTCTCTTTCCGTTTTTTTCTCTTTCCGTCTTTCTCTCCCCCACCCCCCACCCCCCCCCCCCCCCCCCCCCCCCCCCCTCCCCTCCACCCCCTCCCCCTTTTGTTTAACTCGCTTTCTTTTTCTTCTTCGCTGCGCGCCTTCAATAACAATAATTATCATCACTCAACTTCCATGGCTTAGAAAACTTTCAGACAAGAGATGTATTTCGGTTTCTTCGTCAGAAAGTCACGATTTCCTACAAGACGCCTATTTCAGTGAAAAAAAAATATATCAAGTTAGAGCAGAATGGGGTTACGAATGTATGTCTGCATTGAATAGTCGTAAATCTAGAGGAGTCGCTATCTGTTAGATAAGAAATTTGAGTTTAATATTTAAAACGACAGTACAAGATGAAGGAAATCATGTTAGTGCTAAACATTATGGGAAAAGATACAATATGTTAGTGCTAAACACTATGGGAAAAGATCTTTTATAAGTTAACATTTACGGACTAAATAAAGATGAAAAAATCTTTCTATGCCGAATTACACACAAGAATAGAAAACCTCAGGATCCCCGACATAATCATAGGCGGCACGGAGATTGGAATCTTATCATAAATCCGAACCTTGACTGCTACAATTATAAAGATATTAACAACCCAGAGGCTCAGGATGAAGTTATTGGTATGTCAGATTTGGAACTTGCTGACATTTGGAGAGAACTAAATCCAAAGTTCTTAGATACGCATGGAGAAGACTCGGCCCTCTCCAACAACAAAGTCGTCTAGACTAACGAGGTGAATTTGACCACAGGATTACACACCCTGTTTTTTCTTTTTTTTTTTTTTTTTTTTCGCCTAGACTATTTTCTTGTGTCAGATACGCTATTCACATATGTTCAGGAAGCTACATTATATGGACACAGAAGTGATCAGTCTCTTATCTTTTATCAGTCTGGGATTCAAAACAGAAGAAAGACACAGAAGCCTTTGGAAATTTAACTGGTCTCTCCTGAAAAATTCTACGTATGTTGAACTTGTCCAAGAAACTATGAAAGAAAGCTAAAGAGCAGCATGAAGCTCTACCTTCAGTAAACAGCACTGTTTACTTTTCCAGTAATACTGTTTGCATGAGTTTCCCTCCCCTCCTCACTGTGTATACGTAAGTGTAGGTGGATAGACACGAGCTCCCCTCTCCCCTGCTCTCTCTTTCGCTCTTTTTTCTCAACAAAACGACGATAGGCTTTCACTCTTTGATCACTTCCATTTCTTTCCAATCATTATCATTACCAGCATCTCCACATACAGCTACTACCATCATAGTCACCACCCATAAGGTTTTTTTTTTTTCATTTCTATTTCCTCATCGCTAAGCACTATCAAGCTGCCATAATCACTACCATTACGAATATAATACAATTACACAATAACAAAACACACAGACCTACTGTTTTTACCACCCTCCAGCCCCATCTCTTTTTCCCCCTTCAATGTTTAGCCATTATCAATACTACAACTGTTATCGTCATATCATCACCTAAAGATTAAAAGTATTCATCCTTATTATTTACATGTTTTCATTATCGTCACTTTTATCACTATTATTGCTATGGTTATCACCATCATTATTTCAACCCCATAGTCCCTTCTCAACAACCTCGTGTTTCCAACACCCATCTTGCGCCGAATATGAAAAGATAAGAGGTTTTTCTCGTTCTTCGTTTTCATTGTCCTAAACGTTTTTTTTTGCCTGAAGAAGACCCGAGAGGTCGAAATGCATTGCGTTTTTGACCTGTAATCTGTCTTGTCTTGCGGAACTGATACTCTTTTTCTTTTTAAAATTTGCTTCATTTTCCACTCTGTCTCCTCGCTTTTGAAAAAAAAAAATCGGTAAATAAATACAAATGAAGTAAACAAGTTAAACCGGTACTTCTAAATGTACATGCTACAGCAGTCGTAGTGTTCAGCGTTACATAATATCAGCAGCTGTAGAAATGACAGTTATATTTTTGCTTCTGTGGGAATCGTAGGAGAAAGAATTATTCACCACAATTTAAGGAATATTCTAAGACGCATTTCATTTGAGGAATTCTGTAGAATGACTGTATACATCTTCATCCGTGTATGTATTAATTATACGCGCGCGCGCGCACACGCACGCACGCACTCGCGCACACACTCGCACGCGCGCACACTTGCACGCGCACGCACGCGATTCATTTGCATGCAAACACACTCGCACACACGCGCACACACACACACACACACCACACACTGCACGTGTACACATAAACACACAAAAGAATATTTTGCCACCAGCAGCTATTGCGATGATGCCTATGAAGAATGTTGTTGCCTTAAATGCTTTGGAAGTTCATGACAATTTGTATACATATGAAAAAGTACATTGTGCCAGACATGTACGCGCTGATGCTTCTATACTGATACAATCATTTATTCACACGTCTGTTTTGTTACTGGCAGTGGCAAAAGTGGTGGTGGGTGGTGGTGGTGGTGGTGGTGTGGTGGTTGCAGTAGGAGCAGCAGCAGAAGTAGTGATAGTGGTCGTACAACTACTACTCCCACCACAACTGTAGAAGTAGTGGTTGTGGCGTACCGTAGACTCAAGTCTTGTATCAAAGTGTCACTATCAAGGAATATTCCGTTGTTGACAACTGTGTTGTCGCCCTTCCTGTCTTAGAATCTCGGAATGTTCTCCTCGCCATGCTCGTGACATCAAAACAGAACTCCCGACTTCCCTTCTCCATCGTTCCTCCTCCTCCTCCTCCTCCCCTCCTTTCCCTGCCAGTGCTAGCTGTGATTGTCCATATGCTTTCCATATGCTTTCTCTGGTTAGAACAGAGCCTCCCCCCCCCCACTCCCCCCTCCCCATTCCCCCCCCCCCCCCCCCCCCCACACACACACACACACACACACACACACTTCCCGTATTAAACCACGACAGACAGGTCAGGAAAACCAAAGAAACAAATGACGTCATCTTGATCTGCCCTTTTTTTTTTTTTTCCTCGCCCCCTCCTGCGCTCCTGGGTCTGGTTACCATGGCGGCCGCCCAGAACGATACCCAGGATTTCGCGGTGTACTGGGGAAGGGTCGGAGTGTGGCGACATACAGTTGTACGAAATAGACGACAGTCAGACGCAGGCTAACGAACTTGTCCGAGAACTGACCAGGTAAATAAGAGGAAAGGGTTGAGGGCGTGGCGGCTGTGTGGTTCGGACAGGTGGGTCACCATGCTATGAAGTGATGACATGGTAAAGAGGCCATGGGGGGGGGGGGGGGGATGTCACTATGCTATGAAGTGATGACATGGTAAAGAGGCCATGGGGGGTCACCATGCTATGAAGTGATGACATGGTAAAGAGGCCATGGGGGGTCACCATGCTATGAAGTGATGACATGGTAAAGAGGCCATGGAGGGGGAGGTGGGGTGTCACCATGCTATGAAGTGATGACATGGTAAAGAGGCCATGGGGGGTCACCATGCTATGAAGTGATGACATGGTAAAGAGGCCATGGGGGGTCACCATGCTATGAAGTGATGACATGGTAAAGAGGCCATGGAGGGGAGGGGGGTGTCACCATGCTATGAAGTGATGACATGGTAAAGAGGCCATGGGGGGTCACCATGCTATGAAGTGATGACATGGTAAAGAGGCCATGGGGGGTCACCATGCTATGAAGTGATGACATGGTAAAGAGGCATGGGGGGGGGGGGGGTGTCACTATGCTATGAAGTGATGACATGGTAAAGAGGCCATGGGGGGTCACCATGCTATGAAGTGATGACATGGTAAAGAGGCCATGGGGGGTCACCATGCTATGAAGTGATGACATGGTAAAGAGGCCTGGGGGGGGGGGGGGTCACCATGCTATGAAGTGATGACATGGTAAGAGGCCATGGGGGGTCACCATGCTATGAAGTGATGACATGGTAAGGAGGCCATGGGGGGTCACCATGCTATGAAGTGATGACATGGTAAAGAGGCCATGGGGGGTCACCATGCTATGAAGTGATGACATGGTAAGGAGGGGCCATGGGGGGTCACCATGCTATGAAGTGATGACATGGTAAAGAGGCCATGGGGGGGTCACCATGCTATGAAGTGATGACATGGTAAGGAGGCCATGGGGGGTCACCATGCTATGAAGTGATGACATGGTAAAGAGGCCATGAAGGGGAGGTGGGGGGTCACCATGCTATGAAGTGATGACATGGTAAAGAGGCCATGGGGGGTCACCATGCTATGAAGTGATGACATGGTAAGGAGGCCATGGGGGGTCACCATGCTATGAAGTGATGACATGGTAAGGAGGCCATGGGGGGTCACCATGCTATGAAGTGATGACATGGTAAGGAGGCCATGGGGGGTCACCATGCTATGAAGTGATGACATGGTAAGGAGGCCATGGGGGGTCACCATGCTATGAAGTGATGACACGGTAAAGATAACTTATCTGAAACATTACTAAATTACTACATGTCACTTGTACACTTTGCTCCAGTACGGATGCGCTGTTCATCGTGTTATATAGTGTGAGTAATTATGCAAGCGACATTGTGTCCCAATGTGTGTGTGTGTGTGTGTGCGTGCGTGTGCGTGTGTGTGTGAGTATGTGCGCACGTGCTCGTGTGTGTGTGTGTGTTAGATGCTAATTTGTGTTAAAACGTGTAAAGCGCCCTGTAGCCTATGTTGTTAGGATGGACGTTACAGAAATTGTCCCCGTTATTTTAAAAGCCAGAAGTTGTGACAGTTCTTTCCACTGCTAACGTTTCCCAATGCTCGGCGACAAGACTCCTTATTCCGTTTGACTTTGCTTGTCTAGATTATCCTTGGTTCGTATTAATTTTCCCCCCCCCCCCCCCCTATTTCCCCCCCTTTTTCCGGCCTTCTAAACTGCCCCTTATACATTTATAATGACCCTTTCCCAGTCCCCCCCCCCCCCTTTCAACAAAACCCCCCCCCCCCCCCCCCCCCCCCCCCCGGAATTCTCCTCCTTAAATGTTCCCCCCCCCCCCCCCCCCCCCCCCCCCCCCCCCCCCCCTTATTTTATTCCCCCCGTCCCCCCCCCCTTAACCCCCCCCTCCCCCCCCCCCCCCCCCCCCCCCCCTTTCCCCCTTATCCCCCCCCCCCGTGTGCACCCCCCCCCCCCCCTTAACCCCCCCCCCCCCCCCCCCCCCCCCCCCCCCTTTTATGCCCTTATCCCCCCCCCCTTCTTATCCCCCGAACCTTAAATATGGTGTCCCCCCCGTATAATATCTGTGCTGTACCTTTCCCTGTACCCCTTGTCCCGTTGGTCCCCGTATCCCCGTCCCCCCCCCGTTCCCCCCCCCCCCCCCCCCCACCTCCCCCCCCCCCCCCCCCCCCCCTTCCCCATTTCCCCCCCCCCCCCCTCTCCCCCCCCCCCCCCCTCCTCCTCCTTGTCCCTTATCCCCCCCCCCCCCCCCCCCCCCGCCCCCCCCCCCCCCCCCCCACCCTTAGTCCCACCCCCCCCACCTCCCCCCCCCCCCCCCTCCCCCCCCCCGTCCCCCCCCCCCCCCCCCCCCCGCTTAATAAAATACCCCCCCCCCCCCCCTTATAAATGCCCCTTTTCCCCCCCCCACCGTGTCCCCCCCCCCCCCCCCTCCTCTTTAAACTTAAAGATACGAAACCCTTTAATTAATAATTTAATCCCCCCCCCCCCCCCCCCCTCCCCCCCTTTTCCCCCGCCTTCCCCCCTACCCCCCCCCCCCCCCTTATGTCCTTTATATCTTACCCCGTGTATACCCCTTATCCTCCCCCTCGCCCTTTTTTTGTACCCCCCCCCCCCCCCTTATGTCCCCCCCCCCCCCCCCCCCCCCCCCCCCCCCCCCCTCCCTTCCCCCCTTTCCTTATCTTCCCCCCTTCCCCCCTCCCTTGTCCCCCCCCCCCCCCCCCCCCCCCCCCCCCCCCCCCCCCTACCCCCCCCCCCCGTATCCCCCTCCCCTTAAACTCCCTTCCCCCCCCCGCCCCCCCCACCCCCCCCTCCTTCCTTTCCCCTTTTATTTTCCCTTACCCCCCCCCCCCCCCCCCCCCTCCCCCCCCCCCCCCCCCCCCCCCCTTTATGTCCCCCTTCTCCCCCCCTATTTAATAAGATCTTAAATAGATTCCCCCCCGTCCCCCCTGCCCTTTAGCCCCCCTTAATAACTTAACTCCCCCCTTAAAATGACTCCCTTATTATTACCCCCCCCGCCTCCCTTTTTCCCCCCATGTCCCCCCCCCCCCCCCCGGCGACTTATAGATCCCCCCCCCTTTATTTTCCCCCCCCCCCCCCACGTTAATAAATTCCCCCCCCCCTTATTTTCCCCCCCCCCCCTTGTCCCCCTTAACCTTAAAGCCCCCCCCCCCCCCCCTTATTTCCTTAGGTTACCCCCCCCCCCCCCCCCCCCCCCCCGTCCTTAATTATAGAACCCCTTTACCCCCCCCCCTTCCCTTATTCCCCGTATACCCCCCTTAAATAATTTCCCCCCCCTCCCCTCCCCCCCCCCCTAACTTCCCCCTTATTTTTCTTCCCCTTATAAATATAATACCCCCCCCTTGCCCCTTATAACCTATACTTTCCCTCCTCCCCCCTTATATATGAATACCCCCTCCCTTCTTAAATAACCCCCCTCCCTCCCCCCCCCCGCTTTATTTCCCCTTGTATATCTAGTAATCTTTGGGTCCCCCGGTTTATCCCCCCCTTAATGATCCCCTCCTTAATATTCCCTGCTTTCCCCCCACTGGTGAACCGTTACCTCCGGGACACACTCCCCCCCCCCCCCCCCCTCCTTAATAATTTAATAATTCCCCCCCCCCTCCCCCCCCCCCCCCCCCTTTAAATAAATAATTCTTAATTAAATACCCCTTTACATTAGTTCTCCCCGCCCCCCCCCCCCCCCCCCCCCTTAAGATAGAATATAGGATTCTATCCCCTGCCCCTTCCCCCCCCCCCCCTTATTTATTTCGCCCCCCTCCCCCTTATAAAATAAAATTTTGGGCATATTTGAGGAGTTATCTTTTATAAAGACTAGACCCCCCCCTTTCTAAGAATTATCTTAAAACCTTATTCCATAAAATCACCCCCGCGGCTTATATAACAAAATAACCCCCCCCCCCTTAAAACCCCCCCTTCCTCCCCCCCTTTAAATAATATTAATATAACCCACCCCTTAAACGCCTTATATCCATAATATATAAATTAATATCCCTTATCCCCCCCCCCCCCACCCCCACACTCTTATAATATACTACCCCCTTAAAAAAAATTAAATAAAAAAATCATAAATCCCCCCCCCCCCCTGCCCTTAATATAATAATCCCAATAATTTATCCGCCCCCCCCCCCTTAACCCCCCACCCCCCCCCCTTAAAAAAATAAATTTCCCCCCCCCTTTATATAAATCCTTCACCCCTTATATATTATACTTAATCCCTTTTCCCTTATACTAAATCGCTTAAAAAAAATTTTAAATATACCCCCCTCAAAACACCCCCCCCCTTAAAATTATAGAAAATAAATAAAAAATAAAATGGCTTTATCCACTTAAAATAAATAATATAATTGATATATTTTCCCCCCCCCTTATATTCCCACCCCTCACTTTCCCCCCCTCTAATTATCTTTTTATAATTCCCCTTAAAATAATAAAAAAAATTCTAAAATTTAAAATCTTCCCTTCCCCCCCCTCCCCCCGCCCTTAAAAAAAAGAGATCCCCCCCCCCCCCCCCCCCCCCCCCCCTTAAAGCCCCACCCCCCCCCCCGCCCTTATAAAATATCGTCTATAAATCGAAAATAAAAAAAAATTTCCCTTATGTACAAAATCTAAATGGAATTCATATTAATTATTCATCGAGCATAAAAATAACTTATCAGCTTTAAAATAAGACCCTTTTGTCCTTAGAATTCTTAATATACTCTTATCAAAGATTTCCTCCCCCCCCCCCCCCCCCCCCCGGTCCCCCCCCCCCTTTAAATAATACACCCCCCCCTCCCACCCCCGCCTTATAAATAACTAAAATAAGCTTATAATATAAAAAATTAGAAATCCCCTTAATCCCAATAATTAATCTTATTCCTTAAATTTAAGCATCCCCCCCTTAAAATAAACTTAATAATCCCTTATAATCCTTATCCCTTTCCCCCCCCCCTTAAACCCCCTTAGTATAATAACCCTTAAATCCCCCCCCTCCCGACAGCTCCGCCCCCCCCCCCCGTAATAATTAATATATCAAAATTATCTATAATAATATTATACAAAAATAAAACCCCCCGGAGGTAGAAAAAAAGGCAAGAAAAATCACCCCCCCCCCCATTGAATCCATAAAATATATATATATTAATTTGGTTAGGCTTTGACGATTTTCTGCTTCAAATGGTGAAGCAAGTGCGGTGACCAACACTCTTTTCTTTCTTTTTAAAACACATTCTTTTAAGAAAAAAAAGGAAGACGGTTGGGCAGGATTGAGGAGTGAGCAGAAAAAAATAGCTAAATTCGGGCACTCACTTGCCCCCTTCCCCCCCCCCCCCCCCCACACACACACAACCCTGCCCATTCCCCAGTCGCACACTCCTCCCCTTCCCCACCCCCACCCCTCTGGCCTCCTCAACTGTGTGGCTCTAAAATGAAAACACCACCCCTCTCCCAGCCTCATCTCTTCCCCTCTCCCCATAGACTTTGTGATCCGCCATGGTTTCGTCTGTACTTTGTCTCTGGAATTCAGTGTCATCGAGACGGGAAAGTACAGCTTCGACCCGCGCTGGGGAACAGATTCCGGTGCCCCCCTGGCTACGTGAATGCGCAGAACTCCAGAATCAGCATGTTCGACAACGACAGTGCCCACAACAAGCAAGTAACTGAAACACTACCACCACTCCCTCTCCTCGCTCGGACAATGTTGCTTCATCTCGCCGTGCCAGGCAGGCTGAGTGAGTGAACCATCTGTGCCTGCGTCTGTGTCTGTCACTGTCAGTCACGTGTGTCTGTGTCACTGTGAATCACGTGTGTCTGCGTCACTGGGAACCATGTGTGCCTGTGTCCGTGTCACTGTAAACCATGTGTCTGTCTCCATGTCATTGTGAACCATGTGTGTCTGTGTCCATGTCACTGAACCATGTGTCTGTGTCCTTGTCACTGTGAACCATGTGGTCTGTGTCTGTGTCACTGTGAACCATGTGTCTGTCTGTGTCATGTGAAACCATGCGTGTCTGTGACTGTGTCTCTGTGAACCATATGTGTGTCCATATCTCTGTGAAATGTGCGTGTGTCAGCGAAGATCTGTGCTACGACGGTTGGACAAACGAATAAATATGTGGATCGGTGAATTAATCATATAGTGGGGCCGAGGCTAGAATTGAAGGTAGCGGACGTTGGCTAGTATCTAATACCACCACACCACCACCACCCAACAAAAACAACAAGAACAACAAAGTTTAGGGCTACTTCAAAGGAACAGGTGCATAAATACACAGGGCAGGGCATGATTTGCAAATGATCAACAGTCTAGGTCGAATCCCAGATCGTTGTAGCTTTTATACTTCAGATGGTTTTAATGATTAGGAAAAAGAAAAGAGGAGGGGCAGGAGGGAGAAGAATAGAGGGGAAGATTCGGAAAAAGAAATTAATGTCAATCACGTTTAACTCTTTTTCTTTACTTTTGACGTGAATAGTAATCAACAATGTGATTGGATAAGAAAAAAAGGGGGGGAGGAGAGAGAGAGAGAGAGAGAGAGAGAGAGACGAGCTGCTGCCCATGATATCTTGGGCTTATGAAAGGAAAAACACACATAGGAAGGAAGAGCAAACATAGGAAGGAAGAACAAACACAAGAAGGAAGAACAAACATAGGAGGGGTTAAAAAAACAACTTGACAAGGTACAGATGAAACTGATCGTGAGACCTGAAGTCATCTGGAAACAAACACACAGAGAGAGAGAGAGAGAGAGAGAGAGAGAGAGAGAGAGAGAGAGAGAGGGAGGGACAGACAGACAGACAGAGACGGAATCAAAAGTACAAAAAAGTCAAATGTTTTAGTGTCAGGCCTCCAGCCTATACCATGGAAGAGAGACAGCCAGACAGACAGACAGATGAGCAAAATAGAAAACTGTTCAAGTTCTCTTATAGCAGAATACTCGAAAACGCAGAGGGAATGTTAAGATGGACTGAAATGATGGCTGGAGGGAGGTCAAGATGATGGGTCGTATGGCGGGGGTGAGGGTGGGGAGAGCTGCAAGGGTATCCACTGGGCTGAGAGAATGCTAGAAAGGTTGGGAGGATATCAATAAAGCGAGATGGCTATTGAAAAACAACTGTTGGAAGGACACTGATGAGGGTGAAGTGGGTGCTGATACCACCACTAGTGGGCTAGTGAGAAGATTGGAGGAACGCCGAAAAGGCCAGAGGCACGTGGAATAAAATTAACAAGGATTCTGCCCTCCTGAGATTTGAGGAACGTTGAAAATTCTAAGGGAACACACACACACACACACACATATATATATATATACATATATATATATATACATACATAAATACATACATACATACATACATACATAATGCCAAACAATTAAGTAGTGGGAGAAAACAAGTGCAGGCTAACAATTCTTCCATCATTATAGTAATGACCTGGTAAAGATTTAAACTGAAAAAAAAGGGGGGGGGGGGTGTTGAAGGTGAAGAAAATGGGAACATAAAATTAGATTATATAAACGACAGGCCTAAGGGAACATTGAAAAGTTCTGATGTGATTGAGAGGAGATTCAAGCGACACTGACAAGACACTGGAGAGCCGCCGTGAAAGTTGGAGAGGTATTTGAATGCAAGGCTAAATGGTGACTGATAAAGCCGGAAGCGTACAAACAAGGTTGGAGGCAAGGAGGCTCCCCCCCCCCCCCCCCCCCCCCCACACACACCCGCCCTCCCCAAGACTTGAGAGATGCAAATGATGAGAAAATCAGTAACACACTGAGAAGGCTGAGAAATACCGAGAAGGTTTGAGAGATGCTGGGAAGACTAGAAAGACACTTAGAAGGCTAGAAGATGTCGAGAAGGCTTGAGAGATGCTGGGAAGACTAGAAAGACACTTAGAAGGCTAGAAGATGCTGAGAAGGCTTGAGAGATGCTGGGAAGACTGAAAAGTTGTCTTTTTTTCCCCTCCACCATCCCCGCCTTTACTTTTTTCTTCATTATTCTTTTACTTTTTTTTTTCCTTTCTTTTTCTCTTGTTGTAAAGGCGGTCTGAATGAATAAAAAAATCTCTCTCTCTCTCTCTCTCGATCTCTCTCTGTGTCTCTCTCTCTCTCATTTGTTACAAATTTTGTGCCATATATTTTGACTGGTGTGTGTGTGTGCGTGTGTGCGTGTGGTGCGTGAGCGTGTGTGCGCGTGCGTGTGCGTGCGTGCGTGTGCGTGCGTGTGCGTGTGTGTGTGCATCAGTCCGTATACTGTCTGTCTCTCAGTCACTGTCTGTCTCTCTGCCTTGTCTGTCTGTCTTATGTGAGCGTGTCTCTCTCTTCCCTGTGTGTGTGTGAGAGAGAGAGACAGAGATAGACAGAGAGAGAGAGAGAGAGAGAGAGAGAGAGACTGGTGCCCAACTTTTTCACTGAATTCTGCAATCCATGTCACTGGCTGCACCGTCGTCTTGATTTGCAGGTTCCGGCTGTATCACTGCCCACAATACACCTACCTCCTCCGCTGGTTCCCTGTGAATTCCGATAGCTCGCGGAAAATCTGCTTCGTTCCTTGGGCCTGGCACCAACGCATCACCTACGTTGAATGCCGGTAAGGAGCACGTTTCCTCGCTTCACTCCGTGTGATCCGTGATAACAGGTGCCGCGTTTGACGGCACCGAAATGAGCCATGGTCTTGTAGTCCGGAAACATTTTTTTTATAGGACGTAATATGTAACAACGCTGCACTGTCCACGCACAATGACGACACAGACCAGCAGCAGTCTGGACAAAGAATGTCACGGTTGCTGCATTTGCTTTTTGTTTTTTGGTTGTTTTTTTTTTTTAGTTTTCTCATACTGTTGTATTGTTTGGAGTTTCGGCGAGGTTGTTTATATATCATGTATTTAGAGCCAGTGCTAGAATTGCTCAAGTTTGTTGTCGAGATTATTTGCTTTTTTCCGATTGTGTTGCTTGATAACTGCAAAGCCTGATGAGATAATGATTTATACTACATGCACACATAGAAATAAATGACTGCACTTGCACACACGCGCACGCGCACATACATACGCACACCACACGCACACACGCACACACACACATCACACACACACACCACCACACGCACACACACACACACACACACACACACACACACACCACACGCACACACACACACACACACCACACACCACACACCACCCACATACACACCGCATACACCGCATACACACACACACACACACACACCACACGCGCGCACACACACAAATACGTGCACACACGCACACACACGCACACACACACACGCACACGCACGCACACGCGCACACACACACACACACACACACACAAGAAGAGAGACACACGCTCACACAGACAGACAGAGGCAGGCAGAGACAGACAGTGACAGAGAGACAGACAGTATACGGACCGACAGACAGACAATTCATTCACAATAGCTCATTCCCCTAATGACAGGGTGTGTGAACATGTCAAGGACATAATTTGTAAACGAGTACAATACAATATAGATCAAAAAGCAAATCGTTGTCATATTATTCAAATAGAGACAAATTTCTCTAAATTTAAAGGCTTTGTGCTGAAACAATGAATTGTTCGACAGCTCCAGAAGTGGATGATTAAATTAAAACAAAGATGGTTGTTCATAATCTTTCCTCCTTTAATGAACTTTTCTCTGATACTCCTTAAAGCTGGGTTGCAAAGATGTATGTTTCCTGTGATGTTCTACCTAGAGGATAAATCAAACGCGTTCGAAACTAAGAAAATGGCAAGCAAACGCAGACATTCCTACTCTAAATGTATGTTCAAGTAAGTTTTCAAGTCACGAGAATATGAGAAATTCCTATAAAATTCAAACCTGTCACTATCATGCATAAGGTCAGACCATTTTTGCCATCTGCAGTCTGCGAGTCGCTGGCGAAAAAGATGTCAAAAGACTTTTATGTCCCTCTGCAACCAGGCGAATCCAAATCGATAGTCAGACAGTGGCGCACTTTGGTCACCCGGTTATTTTTCCCTTTAATAATATCTAAGTCATACAACATATTATACGCTCTACAAGGTATTCTGGTATTTTCAATGCAAAGTAATTTTAGTCAGTGTGGGATACCTTTAACAGCAGAAACATTGCTAAGGAAGCCGATCAGTGTGGCCATCAGTGAGAGCATTCAGAGTAGGCTACACGTCTATCAACACCTAGAAGCTTCTTCAAAGCGAAAACATGAACTGATTTCCGGTAGATTGCTGCTGCTTCTACTCCCCGTAACTCCGAACCATATTTTACAATCAGCTGCACCCGGATAGTAACAGTTTGATAAACCATGTCAATGAAGAATTTCTTAGAGTATGCATTCTTTTCATTGCACAAATCAAACATTTTAGTCTTATTTGACAGGTGCGCGCGCACATGCTGTTCATGTTTGATGATCCTAGAGATGGTGTTTTATGGAAATAGCAGGTAATTAAGCAGTGAGGACAAGAAATGTTACAGTCATAACAAAGTCGTCCGGATTGTAGCTGCAGTGTTACACATATCGGGGGGGAGGAGGGGGGAAAGGTCTTCTGGGCCTCCTCAAGGTACATAATACTCTTGTCTTGCTCAGAAACAAGCGGAGGTCATATCGTGGAAGTTCCGGGAGAAAGGATGCGTGAGGAGTGGGGGAGTAGGGAAGGGGGGGGGGGGGGTCATGATTGCTTGCGCGGTGGACGCCAACTGTAGGGGGAACCTGAAAACAAAACTAGATGGAGTGCAGTTACACTCGGCACCTCCCGTGTGTCACGCACCAGTCAGACCATTTCTCTCAGTCGTTCTTTCCCCCATCCAAACCAGTGTCACGCACCAGTCAGACCACGCACCAGTCAGTCACCATTTCTCTCAGGTCGTTCTTTCCCCCCCATCCAGTGTCAACCAGAGTCACGCATCTAAATCAGTGTCAGTCAGTCAGACCATTTCTCTCAGTCGTTCTTTCCCCCATCCAAACCAGTGTCACGCACCAGTCAGACCATTTCTCTCAGTCGTTCTTTTCCCCATCTAAATCAGTGTGTGTCACGCAGTCGTTCTTTTCCCCCATCCACTCAGACGCACCAGTCAGACCATTTCTCTCAGGCGTTCTTTCCCCCATCCAAACCAGTGTCACGCACAGTCAACCATTTCTCTCAGGCGTTCTTCCCTCCATCGAAACCAGTTCGGTTTCAAAGTGAGGTGACTGCAGCCGGAAATTAGGCTAAAGCAAAACAAAACGTCCATC
>JADBJO010000114.1:287500-290000 GCA_016801955.1 Conus betulinus
CGGCTGAAAGAGTGAGTACGTTTGATTGAAAGAAAGATATGGTGGAAACAACAATATCAAAACGACTTCAGAGAGAGAGAGAGAGAGATTCAGATTCAGATAATTTATTCAATAAGGCCACAGCCCTTAATGAACGAGGGGTGGTCACAATGTTTAACTGTATCATAATGCAATTTCAAACAGAGTTTATAGTCCATTACAAGCATGTTATTCACCACAAATCACGAAAGAAGAGTTTGCCTTCACTGAAAGGCTTTGTGCAGATACAATGCTAATTTACGTACTATTCTTTCATCTTTCGATGCCATAAGCAGACGAAATCGAAATAAACGTGGATTCATATAGAACTTTGCTCAAACATATTCCACACTAAGATCAGTCAGAGTAGAACATGTTAGACAAAGTGAAGCTCATCCTCATTAGATTCCTTACACAATGGACACAGTAACTCATTACCATATGTAGTTTTAAAGAGAAACAAAGCGATGCGTATGTCACGAGAGAGACAGACAGACAGACAGAACAGAACAGAGAGAATGATTATTTTACAATAGTTAACCCTAATGCCAAGGGAGTGCGTGCGCAATTTCCACTCAGTGTTGCAAAACTGTGCCAACAATAAAAATGCGAGTCGAAAAATAAACGTATACACAGAAAACAGTTGAATAATACTTAAAAATGCAGAAAAAAAACATTCATCAAACAATCTTCTGATCACAACAAATAACTTGAGAGACAGACAGATAGACAGACAGAGAGAAACAGACAGACAGACAAACAGACAGACAGACAGAGACCAAGACACACAGAGAGAGAGAGAGAGAGAGAGAGAGAGAGAGAGAGAGAGAGAGAGAGAAATGGGGTGGATAAAAAACAGAAAACGAAAGAGAAAAAAAATCTTAAATGAAGCGGAGAAAGTAAACAGTAAATAACAAGCAGAAGGGTAACTCTTGTCTCATTATAAGATAATGATGAGTTAATTGCAGGCCCATAATTGAAGGCAATACTGCGTATAACATCAGTAATTCGGTTTGCACCAATGCAGACTCCAAGCACACAGAGTGCTCATCGTATTGGTGCCGTAAGCAGCATTCATTGGGAACTATGTGCGTGTCTGTTGTCGTTGTTGTTGTTTGTACCCTGGCTAAAAGACTCCGGGATCACCCGAACAGCCGAAGTACTTGAACACTATGGTACAACTGCATCAGCTGGGGATGAGAACATTACGTGTGTGACCGTTTTTCATTACCCCGCCACGTGGGCAGCCACACTCCGACTTCGGGGGATTTTGGAGACTGATAAAGTTATGCTGGGAGCTTGTCACGACTGAAGACAATCCCCACATAACTGTGCACAGGATAACAATATTTTGATGTAGCCTGGGTGTTCTAGCCTATGTCAATTGGTCTGACACAGCCTTAAGCCGAGTAATTTGAGCATTCACTTCCATGCATGGGCGTGTGTCACTTTTACTATGGCAGCAAAAAGTATTCTTCTTGTTTGGCATTTAAAGAGGAAAAGAGGCTGTAAGACAGACAGACAGACAGACAGAGACAGAAAGAGAAGAGAGAGAGAGAGAGAGAGAGAGAGAGAGAGAGAGAGATATCAAAATACACACAAATTCTTTTTAAAAAATGCATTCAGCGGTAAAATTTGTGCATGTCGACAACGAACCAACCGTAAATAATTGCCACTCACTGATTGCACGACAGTAAAACTTGATTTAATTGTACAACTTTTTGTAGTAATTGACCCCAAAATGTGAACGTAATGAACATTTTGGAAAAAAAAAATCACATGAAAACAAAAAGAAACAAGCATGTGGCCAAACAAACATAAAACAGAGAAAAGCATGTCAAAATAAACACAATATATACAAAATGAAATTACATCATGACAAAAATAGAAGCGTCCAAAATGACAAACTAAAACGATAAAGAAGGCAGGCATGCAGATTTTTCTTTTTAATTAAAGCATGCGAGAAGATTGAAAACATAGACACACCCACACAAAAGGAAAAAGAAGACGTGAAAAAAAAATACAAAATTAACATCAGACAATCGAAGTCAAAGAAGCATGGTCAGATTGACAGCTAACTTGTGTCGTTTTGATTGACAGCTAACTTGTGTCGTTCTGTTGACAGCTAACTTGTGTCGTTCTGATTGACAGCTAACTTGTGTCGTTCTGATTGACAGCTAACTTGTGTCGTTCTGTTGACAGCTAACTTGTGTCGTTTTGATTGACAGCTAACTTGTGTCGTTCTGATTGACAGCTAACTTGTGTCGTTTGATTGACAGCTAATTGACAGCTAACTTGTGTGTCGTTCTGATTGACAGCTAACTTGTGTCGTTTTGATTGACAGCTAACTTGTGTCGTTCTGATTGACAGCTAACTTGTGTCGTTCTGTTGACAGCTAACTTGTGTCGTTTTGATTGACAGCTAACTTGTGTCGTTCTGATTGACAGCTAACTTGTGTCGTTTTGATTGACAGCTAACTTGT
>JADBJO010000114.1:295000-307500 GCA_016801955.1 Conus betulinus
CATAATCACACTGACACGGAATACAGATTTCGACACACGTACCAATACACAACACAGACATCGAGAAACACGTTGATACAGAACATGGATATCAGCACATGTGTCAGTACACAACACAGACATCGAGAAACACTCGGACACAGAAGATAGATACCAGCGTGCGTATTAAAACACAACAGACATCAATAAACGCACAAATACAGAGCATAGGTATCACCAGGCGCATCAATACACAACACAAACATTAATAATTAATTACATTGATGCAAAGCATAGAAATCAGATCACGTGTTAATGCACGACACATACATCAATAAAGACACTGAAACAGAACACAGACATCTATGCTCTGTATCAGCGTGTTTATCGATGTAACACGTAACAATACACAACGCAGATATCGATGAACCCACAGACACGCAGTATATACATCAGCTTGTATATTGGTACACAGACGTCTATATAAAACACACCGATAAACATCTCAGATATCAGTACATAGATATTGATAAGCAGCACCAATATCGGTAAAGACAATGTTGCACGGCACAGACATCGATTACCAAAATCCTTCCGTACACAGCCATCAAGAAACACGTCCGTGCACAGCAAAACCATTTAATAACCACACTGATATGAATCACAGACATCAACGAACACTTCCATGCTAAACACAGCCCTTAATAAGCAGACTTTTACACACAGCACAGACATCAATAAATACATAGACACATGGCACAACATCAACACATTTATGTACAGCAGAGACAACATCACACATACCGAGAAACAGTGTAAACATACGTAAACACACGGTAAACACACGGATGTAACACAGCACAGACAGACATCAATAAACACACTGAACCACTGCACAGACATCAATAAATGCACTGATCTGCAACAGACATTAACAAACATGTTGATGTTCTTCTAAGGCATGCATGTGATTGTCGCGTCGCTACTTGGACACACACACACACACACACACACGCACACGCACGCACGCGCATACCCACATATGCGCGATGCACACAGGCGCACATCTACATACCACATATGCAGATGCACTCTCTCTCTCTCTCTCTCTCTCTCTCTCTCTCTCTCTGCGTATCTCTCTCTCTCTCTCTCTCTCTCTCTCTCTCTCTCTCTCTCTCTCTCTCTCTCTCTCTCTCTCTACCAACCGCTGACATCACTGTTGGGATTTTCCTGCACCCGCCATTGTGGTGTCTTCCACCGTCACTGTTGAGCTTTCGTCATTACGAGCTGCAAACGTCATTGCTCCAGGACTTGAAACACTGGCGCTCATTGACGTCACGACACCTGCATGTGCCCGGCACGTGCAAAGGGCCCGGCGTGACAGTGAAACTGACACAGCTGGGATGACGGACACACAGGCGCGCGCAAGACAGCAAAGAGTGAGGTTCGTTTCCGTGAGAACGTTGTCTGCGAACAGTCGATCTGAACAGTCTGTTTTTGTCGGGTGAACAGTTCTGTCTGTACCGCCCGGCATCTACACAGATGCAGGACTATCAGTAGAAAGCGCTGGTGCAGATTTCATCGCATACAATTGGAAATCCGCTGGGTACGCCCGAGGCTAAATTGTACGCCAGTGTTTTTCTCCCGTTGACCGTCACGTTACGTTTCACACGAGAAAAAAAAAAAGTTCAAACAGTAATGTCCCCTTGACAATCAAAGGCATGGAAAGAGGCGGGAGACCTCTGATGAAGTTGCTCTTTAAAGTTTTACTTCATTCATACCATCCTACTTTTACCACTGTCCTATGTAAAGAGCAGTCAGAAAATTGTCGTTAGGGGGGGGGAAAAAGCTTAGACTGCTTTGACTGTAGGAAAGGGTCGTTTTTAAAAGGTATTTCGTATCATTGCTTTAGCGGAAGCCGAGGGAGAGGGGGGGGGGGGGGGAGGCGGGGAGAGAAAAGAGTTTTCAGTTGAGACTATCACTGGCACAGAATAATTTCACCCGACTTGACTCTGTTCCATATATTTTCTTCTCTTTTTTTAATTTTTGTTGAGAATTTCAATGTGTTTGTGAAGATAAAACACTGTTAAACATACTGCTGCGTTGTGAAGATAAATGAGATCTTCCGGTTAAAAAAAAAAAAAAAATATATATATATATATAACAAAAAAACTAAAGAATAGCCCCCGCGTTTTTTCTTACACTAAATCCGCGACCGTTGTGTAACCATGCTGACAATGTTACCACCGGTAAATCCACTGAACCTCCGCTCTGTTTGGCTGACCTCAACTGACTGCGCGACCAGCAATAGTTACATAGTGAGTCCTTTTCCTGTCGGCACGCCCCGCCCTATTGAGTTGCAGGTCAGGGGAGAACAACGGCTGTATTACAATACACACCTACAGAGGCTTTGACGTGTGATCGACCCAGGGGACTGCATGCAAGATTTGTCTGCCTCTCCATGAACACAGTCTGTCAACAAAAGGGTTACAGGAGCAGGGGGTGAGATTTCGTACGCGACACTGTTCACACTAGAAATTGAAAAAAAAAAAAGAGAGAGAGAGAGAGAGAGAGAGAGAGAGAGAGAGAGAGAGAGAGAGAGAGAAAGAACCTGGGGCATATTTACAATAACATAGATAGATAGATATGCAAATTGATGAATAGAGTTATAGATGTATAGATAGATAGATAGATATGCAGACAGATATATATATATGTATATGTGTGTGAGTGTGTGTGTGTGTGTGTGTGTGTGTGTGTGTGTGTGTGTGTGTGACAGACAGACAGAGACAGACAGAGAGACTGACTGGCTGGCTGGTTAAATATCTGTGTGGGGGGGGAATATAAACAGAGAGAGAGGGAGAGAGAGAGAGGGGGGAGGGGGAGGGAGGGAGAGAGAGAGAGAGACAGACAGACAGACAGACAGATAGATAGATAGACAGATAGAAAGACAGACAGACATACAGAGAAGAAACAGAACTCTCACTGTGCACAGGTCGCTCAACAGTCGATAAGTCGCACCACAGAACTGACAGAGCAAATTCCACATATAACGTATATTCATAACCTTTACACTCAGTCTCTCACACAAAAACAAGGAGGAGAATGGCCTCAAGAGAGTCACCATTTGGTGGGAACGCAGAAGGCTTAATTCCCCGGAGGGTATAGCACTATTTTTTTTTTTTAATCCACAAAGGGAGGCACAAACGGAAATGCTTCTAGAAAGCTTCACAACAACCAGTGGAAGAGCACGCCCAAAGCGCTGGTGAGCTCTCAATTATACTCCACAAATTAGAATACAATCATAGATTGCCAAAAGACTTTTTCATGGAGAAAAAGTGTTCCAAAGGAAAAAACAAGAGTTAATGTCTCGAAACTCTTCAGTTACTCTCAAAACTCCCCCTCTCGAGGGCTGGAATAGCTCAGGTGGTAGAGCGCCGACTCGTGATCCTGAGGTTACGGGTTCGAATTTCGGTACAGGGGGATTTTTCCCTCGCAGTTCAACATTGGTTCTGACTCCATTCCCTATACAGTCCTTTGAATAAGACTATAAACCGAGGTTCCGTGTGTGAACACACGCATAACATCTTGCACACATGTAAAATCCCATCACCCAACTTTCGGAAGAGAAGGCCAGTTTGGCCGTTGGTATGGATGACACGTTACACACAGCATGCACCCTGCGTGAGAGATTGAAAGAATGGAGGAAGTAAGGAAACTGAGTGAACGATATTGAATGATATTGACTGGATGACACGGGAAACGATTGAATGAAGCGCCAGCTGGCAGCTCTTCAGTCGGCACTACCCAGGTAGGCAGCCCGTTGTGTAAACCGAGTGTGGATTGTAAAGCGCTTAGAGCTTGGTCTCTAGCCGAGAATAGGCGCTATATAAGTATTCATTATTATTATTGTTATTAATCATGCAGGATGAATCAAGGGTGGAAACTACCGAAAGACTAATACAGGATTCCCTTACAGTCACAGATTAGCTTCCTTGGTTAGGTACATGTTCGGCTTCCAGCTGGCCAGAACGACCTAAAAATAAAAAAAAAAAAAAAGAGAACCTCTGCCTCGAAGTTCACACTCAAAGAGGTCACCGTTCTGGCCTATGAACAGAGTTCCACTTTTTTTTTTTTCCTCAGTCACACGAAAGATGTTTCTTTTTCAATACTCAGTCTCGTGGTGGGGCGAGGGGGGACTCCGTAGGTCCATTCCAGTTCTGAGGGTTAGAGTCGTATTCACACCCTAGTCCACTATGCATGCACACCTAGATGCTTGCCATTCACCATGCATTCACATCTCTCGTAGCGTGATGGTAAGTCATGATGCTAAGTCTCCAGCCAATCCAGGCCAGCTGGCCGTACAGGGAGAAGAGCAGGGGGGTGGGGGTGGGGTGGGGTGGGGGCAGGAGTATCTCCTGCCGTAGAAGAGAGAGAAATCAAAGCGCCACGCCTGGTATTTGCTGTTTGACCTGCGGATGGCAGGACGAGAGTGCGGGGACTGAAAAAAACACAGCATATAGATAGATAGACAGACCAACAGACAGACAGACCGACAGAGATAGATAGATAGATAGAGATATGACAAGAAGTATTGGGGGGGGGGGGGGGAATGAGTGCAAGCTAATAATTCTTCTGTTATTAAAACAATCACTTTGCGGAGATTGAGGAAACATTTTTTTTTTAAATAGCAACATATGGCGACCTTTATGGTCGGTCTTGAAGACAGAACCATTGACATTGCTCTGAAGACGGAAAAATTGACATTGCTCTGAAGACAGAACCATTGACATTGCTCTGAAGACAGAACCATTGACATTGCTCTGAAGACAGAACCATTGACATTGCTCTGAAGACAGAACCATTGACATTGCTCTGCAGACAGAACCATTGACATTGCTCTGAAGACAGAGAACATTGACATTGCGTACCCAGAGGTGTCTTTAGGCCGCTGGTTCAAACTCATCTGTCAAAGCCCGGCTAATTGTGTTCGTCCTTCCTTATTGGGTGTTAAAAGAAGATAAACCACCCATAATTCAGCGAAATTCTCACCGCCGAGAATTCGAAAAACAGAATCCAACCCCCACCCCTCACCACCACCCCACCACTCCACTCCCAACTACCACCCCAAAGCAGACAGTGGAGGACAGAAAAAGTAAAATGAGAAGAAAGCCCTGTGATGAAAGAAGGTGCATAAAACCCGAAGATCTTTATATAAGAGTAATAAACTAAGGGGGACGGAATAGCTCAGTGGTAGAGCGCCGGACTTGTAATCTTGATGATCCTGGGACTGCGAGTTCGAATCTCCGCCAGGCCGTTTTTGGTACAAGGGGATTTTGCCCTCGAAGTTAACATTGGTTCTGACTCCATTTCCCAAAAAGTCCTTCGAACGCACGCACAAACATCTTGTACAGACGTAAGTAAAATCCCATCACCAACTTTCGGAGAAGAAAGGCCATTTGGCCGTTGGTATGGATGACACGTACATATACCATGCACCCTGTGTGAGAAATGAAAGGAACGAAGGAAGAAAGGAAATTAAGTGATCGATATTGAACAATATAGACTAGATGGAACGGGAAACGACTAAATGAAGCACCAGCTGGCAGCTCTTCAGTCGGCACTACCCAGGTAGGCAGCCCGTTGTGTAAAACGAGTGTGGATTGTAAAGCGCTTAGAGCTTGGTCTCTTCTAGCCGAGGATAGGCGCTATATAAATATTCATGATAATAAATGGTAACAAACAAAGGAAATATTTGAGCATGAATGAATGTGTGTTTGTAAGGAACGAAGGTGCAAATTAAAACCTAAGATCATGATATAAGAGTTGTACGCGCAAGGGAGATTATCTTGAGGACCTATTCGAGGATACAAGGGAGGTCAAAAGGTGTCAACAAACTAGGCCTACTGTTCAATGACCGAAGCATTGTCAGTCACGTTTGTCCTCAGAGCAGAGAAGAAATTGTGCGGAACAGCCTTTTCTTGGATATCCTAACAGGTGCAAATTTCCAGCAAACTGACTTAAAGTAGTCTTGGGAAACAAATACATTGTCTAAATGCCGTAAATGTCAAACAACTAAAGTTTGGGGGTGAACAACTATAGATAGACAGACACATAGATAGGTAAGATAAAATAAGGAAGACAGACAAACAGACTGACGGATAGATAGATAGATATGCGTGTGTGTAGACAAGATAAGATGATAGACAGAAAGACAGACAGACGGATAGACAGAGATAAACGGATAGATGTGTGATAGTTGGAAACATGCGTGTGTGTGTGTGTGTGTGTGTGTGTGTGTGTGTGTGTGTGTGTGTGTGTGTGTGATACAAGGTTGAATCTGCCTCAATTTTTGAGTTGCATGAAGCATTGTGAGTGTTGTCTCTGCTCTGTTCAATGGCCCTTTTGTATTCTTCATACGCACAAGATCTTATGACGTCACTGATTAAGATCTGACCTTGACAAACCATCACCAGTATTATAGATTACTACCACCTGCCCACCCACCCACCTTCACTCCCCTCCATTTCTCCCCTTCTTCCTATTTTTCTCCCCTTCATTCTTCGCGAAAGAAACTGATGAATGGTAGTGACGTCTTTAGTTCAGATCGAAAGTCCACAATGGTCTCCAGACTTGAAGACCCCTTTTCTTTACACAGCACACACACACACACACCACACACACACACACACAACACATAATAGATTATCTAATAGGGGTATGGTCTATATATACATACACCTATATATACATATATATATTATATATCCTATATATATATATCCGTAAAGTATCTATATATCGCTCTTCCGTCTGTTGAAAGATGCTCTCAGTCTCATCTGTCCTATTCCGCAAGCTCATCAACTTCACGTATCTCTCTCTCTCTCTCTTATCTCTCTCTCTCTCTCTCTCTCTCTCTATCTCTCTTGTCTCTCTCTCTTCTCAGTCTCACTCACACAACACACACACCACACACACACACACACACACCCACACACCACACACACACACACACACAAACCATACATGTATACACGCGCGCCTGCGCGCGCGCAATTTTTTTCCCCCTTCTCTCTCTCTCTTTCTCTCTCTCTCTCTCTTTCCCCCTCTCTCTCTCTCTCTCTCTCTCTCTCTCTCTCTCTGTCTTGATTGAAATAAGCACAGGTAACTAGATGCAATCAGCCAATATGCCACTCCTTTGTTCGCCCCGAATCCTTTGCTTTTTTTTCTTTTTCTTCTTTTTTTATTTATTTATTTTTTTTTTTTTTTTCGTTCTTTTTTCTTTCGTTCTTTCCTTTTTTCTGATGTTTTGTCGTCGTTTTTATTCCCCCCCCCCCCCATCTCCCCTCCCCCCCCCCTCCCCCCCCCCCCGCCCGCCGTGGTCAGCCCGTGTTCGATTCTTTCTTTTCAGCTCCCATCGAAATCCCTTCCGCGCCCTGGGAATTGACCGAGCCTACCGTCAGAAGGAGAGGACGGGCACCATCCTGAGCAGCACAGGACTGGCACCATCCTGAGCGGTCAGTTATGACGTGGTCAAACAGCCAGGTGATTACCGTGTCCATGGCGGGGCGGTGTGATTCACGGGCTCTGTTTTGTTTGGGTCTGGGTGAGGTCTGAAACGAGAACGTTTTCTCCTGTCGTTGGCATGGGGCGACGCGTGATCGTGACTGGCCACAAATGAATAGAGAGCGGTTAGGGGGGGGTGAGGATGGGGGAGGGGGAGAGGGAATATTGGACAGGGCCATTATTGAAAGGGGGGATGACGTCACTACGCTTCTGTACGTTCAGATCTTTGCGAAAGGTTTTGGTTTGATGCGAAGTTGTTTCAGAATGACGTCACAAAAATTACGATGGTTGCCATTTCGTAAGGATTTTCGTATGGTGCATCCGTTTTAGGATGGGTTTGAAGTGACGTCATGTAAATTTTAAATTTGGGCATTTCATAAGGGTTTTCGTATTATGTATTCGTTTTAAAGTTTTTTTTTCTAAGTGACATCAGGCAAAGGGACAGACAGACAGACAGACAGACAGAGGCATGGACAGAGACAGAGACAGAGAGACTGCCATTCCGCAAAGGATTTTATATAATTCATCCGTCTTGACATGGTTCTAGCGTAATGTCACAAAAAAAATATGTTGGTGACCATTTCAAGACACTTTTCGTCTGATGCACCATCGTCTTAAATGGCTTTACATAGACCTCGTTTAAAGTACGGTGGTGGTGGGTGTCGTAACAACATCCGTATAATGCAACCATGCCGAAACGGTTTAAGAGTAATGAGAAATTATGGTGAGTGCCACTGTATAAGGGTTTTCGTGTATTGTAGCTTTGTTGAAAATGTTGTACGCCATGTTACAGGGTATTAAGATAGCAGATTTTATTTCAGCGTTGTTAAGTATGTTGGGAGACACAGGACACGGCTGTGAGGTTGATCCCGCCAAATCTGAAGACCGACAACGACAAACAAAAACAGGAAGTTGGGGAGGCAGTGGATGAGGGAAAGAAAAGCCTCAAGATCGTGAAGATAACAGGACAGACGCAAACCAGCCGCAGGGATTGAGATCGACAGAAGTAAAGTGGCGATCAAAGGCAAAAAGAAAACTTAAGTAGATATGGTAATAATATATGAATTCAACAAGAAGCTGATGCCAAAATCACGGCAAGAGGCAATCTAGCAAGGCCCAACAGACGTACTGGGGAAAGCGCTCTCTGGCAAGAGGCAGTCTAGCAAGGCCCAATGTCAGAAGTTCCTGCAGGTGCACTCTGCCAGCACAAATAAGCAGCGGAGCACGTCCTGGGCTCATGGAAGCAGCACTAGTCCAAGGAAGGTACACATGGTGGCACCATCAAGTGCTTCAGTTCGTCGCACATGTGACGAGCACTTGCCAGAGGAGAAGTCACGCCACAAGGAAACTCCAGCCACGACATGCTTCACGGCAAGAGGCAGCCAAGAAGCAGTGGTAATCCTCAAGATCATGAAAATAACAGGACACACTTGTAACCTTCCCAATATCGTAGTCGATTTGGTAAAGTTAGTTAGCCTATTTGGTTGTTTGGGGTAGAAAGTCAAAATTGTAGATCGAAATTATTAAGATTGTTAATGATCATTTTTTTATTAATTCATTATAGACAATTATGATATTTTGTTATTATTCTTATTATGGGTGGTAAATAAGAAATGAAGGAGAATAAATGTAAACGGAAGTAATGATAAAAAACAGAAGTAATGACAACTTCCGTTAATGACAATCGCATGCCATGAGTGACACATCGCGTGGAGGATTGAACCAACGTGGCGGGTTCATGCAGATATTAAATCAGATATGTTATGTTTATTTTAGGTGTTTAATAAAAAAAAATTAGTATAGTTAATTGAAGAAACAAATGATGAAATGGAGTTTTGCGATTAACATGTTCAGAACATTGTAATTTTCTTTGTTGATTAAAATTAGTTGAAATTGGTTGGCGCCGGTCGTTGTCGGACCTTTTGTTCTGTTTCATTAAGTTGTTTTCTTTTTGCATTTAGTTCCTTGGCATTAGTGCAACGAAAAAAAAAAAATTAAGATTGTGTGAGGTTTAATGCTTTTGCTTTTGTCATTGATGATTGAACAGTTAATTGACTTGTTGTGATGGGAAAATTCTGTTGTAGTACAGTATTGCTTCGTAACGATTATTGTGTGGTTTGGATGCAAAAGTATTGTTTGGTAGATGCAGCGTTTCATAAATTATGAGAGATGGTGTAACTGTTGTTAGTAGAGTTGAAGTCTAATTCATTTATCACTGGTTGAAGTTGCTGGGCTTTTCTCTGTCATTACATGAAACTGGAGGGTGTCTCCATATCCTGAGTCATGGTAAAATGGCTTGATGGGATACGCTTGATTCTTTCTTTTATTAATACAATGAAAAACGTACAAAAGAATTCTCTTTTCCCATTCTGTTGAAATTGTGCATTGATGTCTATGGTGTATCCACTCCATGGGGACATAAGTTGCATTTTGGAAGAAAAAAAAAAAAGAAAATTATATCTAGTCTTTATAGAAGTATAAGGGCAAGTGTCGATTCCTATCTCTCTTGGTCACTGAAATAGTGATTGCCAAAAAAAAAAGCTGCACAGTATGTCTGCAAAGTGTGTGAACATAATAGTGCGTCTATTGTTGAATGTTATGATTGGTGTGTATATGTTGAGTACTGACTCCGGGTAATTCTGTTTTTGTTTCCAATGTTGAGGTTGTAATTGTATTTTTAAAGAGCCATTGTCTTATCTACTGTATGACCAATTGTTATGTTAAAACAAAAGTTGTTCTGAGTGTAATAATATTTTATTGTAATGGTGTAGGTTAGTAAAACATGGTTCTCTGTGTGTGTTGGTTGCAGTGTCTGCGCTTTCACGTTTGTTCATATTAATCCAAATTGCATTTTCTTGAAATGTAGCCAGCTGTTTTATGATTAAGAATACTATGTACTAGTAATTGTCTTACTTACATGTGCTAAAAGAAAGAAGTGATAAAAGGAAATAAAAGAAAAAAATGGTAAACCTTCAAAATCTCTTTGTAGTTGATTGATTGAGTGAGAACATTGTTGTCCTTGTTCAGGTGAACTCGGAATAACTCACACGCACTGACTTTTCGGGTGGTGGGGGGTACACACTGAAACCAGCAGGCCATGAGTATGAAAGTGAGATTTAATGGATGGACGGCTGGAAGACCTGGAGGGCACCGCAGAGCTCAATATGAAACAAACAAACAAAGAGAAAATGATCTTCAAAGTGAGGTGACTGTAGCGGCAATGGAAACAACTTAAAAAAAAAAAATGTTGAGAAGATGGACAAACAGATTACAGGACACAGATGCCAGAAATTACCAGCAGATTACAGGACACAGGTGCCAAAAATCAGCAACGAGAGTGGCATGACACTGGACAAGATATTTTCCTTTTAGGGTCATGAAAACAACGGATTCTGAATTGAATTTACTGCACTATATGAAAGCAGAATGAAGGAAATTCACACCTGCAGAACTGAGAAGTATGCCAGTCTAGCCAACAGCTTGAGGGAATGTGCCTTTCAAGCCAAAAGTCCTCGCCAAAGAGATTAGAGCTGAAGAGTTTGTGTGGGCTCATTAGAGCATAAGCTCATGAAAAAGCTATCAGTTGCCAGGAAGAAAGGGCTGAAGTCTTACAGGTAACAGGACAAGCTGCTGATAGGGGTTCCAGTTTGGTCTGGTCAAGGAACAAACGTTAGCTTGATGAGGCTGAAATGTGCCAGGCAGACCATGCACGCGACGGCAAGGAGGTCAAACACACCCTCCAGGGGACGACTTGGTCTGGAACCGCCTCACCGTCCTTGAGGCACAGGTCTGAGTCTAAGCAGCGGGAAAAAAAAAAAATCGCAGGACGTTCCGGGGTCGTGACCCAGAATGGCCTGGCCGTGTCCGACTGTGTCGAGTTAACGGACGAAACAGTTGCATTGCATGAGAGGTAGGTGGTGGTGCTGGTGGTGGTGGTGGTGGTGGTGGTGGTGGTGGTGTGTGTGGTGTGTGTGTGTGTGTGTGTGTGTGTGTGTGTGTGTGTGTGTGTGTGCGTACGCGCGTGCGCGCACGTGTGTATGTGTGTGTGTTTGTGCGTGCGCGCACGTGTGTGTGTGTGTGTGTGTGTGTGTGTGTGTGTGTGTGTGCGTGCGTGCGTGCGTGCGTGTGTGTGTGTGTGTGTGTGCGTGCGTGCGTGCGTGCGTGCGTGCGTGCGTGTGTGTGTGTGTGTGTGTTCTCGGAAGACTTCTGCTGACCACCACTCCCCCAAAGTTGTCTCCTAAAAAAAAAAATTATTCCAGAAAAAAAAAGAAAAAGAAACGAGAAGTGCGCGGGAATTAAACAAACGATCAAAAAGGAAAATGAAAAGGACTCAGTTTCATGACAGTGACACAATGGGCGTGACTATGGAGAACATACAGATGTAACTGTCTGCAGTTGAATGAGATCATTAATAGAGGGAAATATGCATTCTATGTTTACTATTCACTGAATTATCGTTGTTGTTGTTATTTATGTACCCTTTTATGGACTCTGCACAATAATCATTTCCAGTTTTACTAACGTTAACCAACAATTGTTCTTATGCTTTGATGAAAATAAACTTTTGTTTTGAATGTGACGGCTGTTGGCTATAGCTGTCAAAATCCAACTCGTGAACAACTCTAATGATTACTACCAATGGACCTTGCAGAAATTAGCGAATCACGTAGTCCGATATAATAGTTTATATTTTAAAGAACAGAGATCAAAGCCGAAGGTTTCAACAACCTGGTTTCTGATTGTGTTTCTTACCGTGTAAAATCTAATTCTTTCCTGATGCCAACAAGATGAATCCCGTATTTGTGGGCAGGAGGTCAGAAGATAAATTTTCCATGAGTATGGACTGTCATTGTTTACTTGACTACCTGAAATGGTAACGCTCCCTGATTAAAGCAATCCTTTACTCTGCCTAGAATCGATCGTCAAAACTGGCCGAAGATATTTATCTCCCTTTT
>JADBJO010000114.1:320000-330000 GCA_016801955.1 Conus betulinus
CATCTGTATTACAGTTTGAACAACCTAAAATGCATTTTCTTTAAACCTGTTACTCTTCTATGAATTCTGTCTCCGAACAAAACGTTTGAACACAAGTTATGAAATCAAGTATGAACGAAATAAGCGTTAGAAAAACAGGCCCATAAGTCTAGCCATACCTGTTAAAATGTACTTAGATACTAGTCAAGAATAAGAAATCACCCTTGAAGGAAAAAAAAAAAAACCCACGCCACCCAAATTGCTGACATCAAAACCCCACTCTAAAGTGAATGCACACAAACTTCAAGAGTTTGTTTCCTTTTTTTTTTATCAAGGAACCAGATAATAGGAACGACCCGCCGCTCAGCGGAAGAGATACTCAAACCAAGCCCACTACAAAGCTGAAAAAATAAAAAGTAGATATGTGCCAGCGCCTGCTCACAGACAAGCCATGGGTCAACTGAGCCGATTCAGCTCGGTGAGTACATGACAGCAGCTAGCTCTCAGCAGGTGGAGCAGCGACAGGCCGTGGGCAACCTGAGGACCTGCCAGCTCCAGCTCCAGCCCCAGCCCACGTTGTAGCAGAACGCCAGGATGCGGCGGCGGCGGTAGCAAGATGGCCGGCAGACTCCGTTGCGGGGTCCCGGGATGCGACAGTTGGGGGTGCTGGAACAGACGGAAACGGGAGGGGCCGATTGATTTTCTGATGTTCGTACCTATGTTCCTCATGGGTGTGTTCTTTACACTCACACACACGCGCACGCGCACGCACACGCGCACACACACGCGCGCACACACACACGTGCGCGTGTGTGTGCGTGCGTGCACGCGTGTGTGCGTGCGTGTGCGTGCGTGCACGTGTGTGTGTGTTAGTGGATAGACGTTAAATTTGAAACTAACACACACACGCACGCACACGCACGCATGCACACACGCTCATACGCACACACGCACACAGGCACGCACGAACACGCGCGCGTGCGCACGCGCGCGCGCACACACACACACACACACACACACACACACACACACACACACACAACTTGCTGTTTGCAATACTTCCTATCGACATCTTTCAGGACTCCCCTTTGACAAACTAACTCTGGCGGATTTACTTTCAAATCCTTTTCAATTTTGTTTCCAGTTTCCACCTGCAGTCATCTCACATTGAAAGTAACTGATTTATTCTGACTGCTACTCTACATTGTTTTGTATTTCGCTTCACGTCATCAGCTTTGCTCCTTCTCCGTTTTCCCTGTCCTCAATGCTGTTTGTCTTGCCTGAAGAAGGCCTAAGTGGTCGAAGCACGTCGTGTTTTGTCTTGTAATCTGTTTGTCCCTGTTATCTGGCCAGTTTACCTCAAATTCCTTGTAACATTCAACTCAAGTGGCCAAAGTGAAAAGAACACGGCTTTAACTATGAAAAAATATAAATAGATAAATAAACCACACGTGAAAATTGATCCAAATGGTGCTTCGGTTCACTCTCTCTCTCTCTCTCTCTCTCTCTCTCACACACACACACACACACACACACACACACACACACACACACACACACACACACACACACACACACACCACATGGATTCACTCAGCTGTGGTAAGCGAGCATAACATGCACCAGACCGTAAGATGATGGCCCTCCCAGGACCACCAAAATGACCACAGTTTGCTCTGCTGGAGTGCCTCCCCACGTCCCCCTTCAGAAGGACCTGGAACAGAACCAAGGACACAAACTGCTCGGTACCTGCATCGGGCGTAGGTGATGGCTTGGAACCAGGCCCAGGGCACGAAGCAGATTTTGTTGAGCGAGCCTCCAGAGTACACAGGGAACCAGCGGAGCAGGTAGGTACGGTGTGGGCAGTGGTAAAAGTTGGTCCTGCACACACGTCAGTGCGTCCCATCAGTGACGCACAGGGCTTCAATCACTCAAGAACGGGGCTTCACAGACATTAAGGGCACGGCTGCCCATGTGGCGGGGTCATCAAAAATGATCACACACGTAATGTTCTCATCCCCAAGCTGATGCATTTGAACCATAGTGTTCAAGTACTTCGGCTGTGTTGGATGATCCCTGGAGTCTTTTAGCCCGGGTACGACAACAACAACAACAACAATAGGGAGGAAGCGGCAAATGGTAACGATTGAGACAGACAACTTCCTCCCCTCTGTTGAGACAAATGACATACCCGTTAACAAACGAATGTTGCGTTACGGCACCGCTTCGCCTAGCACGATCGTAGACATAAGACACGCGGAAACAAACGAGAAAACATTCCTTTCCTTGTTCCGGGTTCCTTGTGCCTGCACGAGTGCCAGGCGAAATAACGCCATAAGCGGCATTTGCTTGGAAATTAGGGGGGTATGCTTCCTGAACACAGGGGGTAAACGTTCTCCCCCCCCCCCCCCCCCCCCCTTGTTTGTTACTAATACCCACACACACATACACATGGCTTGTTTGTTACTAATAGGTATGACGACAAAAATAAGCCACTTGCATGGCATACGCCAGTCACTACTTCATGCATACATATATATATATATATATATATATATATATATATATATATATATATATATGGCATGAAGTAGTGACATGTTTCACACCAATCTATCAAATTGTGAGCGCAAATGAGCGACATGTATGACACCAATCAATGAAATATACAGCGTAAATAAGTGACATGTATGACACCTATCGGTGACGAATATAGCGCAAATGAGCGACACGTGTGACATCAGCCTGTGACAGGTTTGGCATCAGTCAGGGACAGGTTTGGCATCAGTCAGGGACAGGTTTGGCATCAGTCAGGGACAGATCAGTTTTCCTCCCACCCCCTCAGTTTCTTTTCGGTGTCAGTATCCCGCCAAGGTCAATCCATTAGTCATTTCAGCCTCCGGTACCATTAGTCATTTCCCTAGTTTCCGTGTATAGAAGGGCTTTTCTTGCCGCTCTCTCTCTCTCTCTCTCTCTCTCTCTCTCTCTCTCTCTTGCTCTCTCTCTCTCTCTCGCTCTCTCTCTGTCTCCCCCCCCCCCCCCCCCATATAATTTAGATTTATTGAAAATACAAGTTCAAAGCTTCAATGTGTGTTTCTTATGTCTTTAGAACTTGCGATCTATGCCCCCATCCCTTTTACTTATTTATTCATTCGTTGAGTTAACCTTCACATTTTTTTTTTGTTCGTTTGTTTGTTTTTGTTGTTGTTGTTATTTGTTTGTTTGTTTTTTGGTTTTTTTTTGTTTGTTTGTCTGTGTTTTTTGTTTTTTTTCTTTCTTTTGTATTGTTTTGTTTTGTTTTTGCTTATGTGCAAACCGCGCAACGACTTAAACATTTGTTTGTTTGTGTTTTTTTTTTTGTTTGATTGTTCTTTTGTATTGTTTGTTTCGTTTTTTTTGTGCTGTGTGCTTGCCAAACGCGCAACAACTTAACATCCCCACCTTCCTCCACCTCTCTCTCTCTCTCACCTCTCTCTCTCTCTCTCTCTCTCTCTCTCTCTCTCTCTCTCTCCCCCACCAAGACATCACTGATGACCGCTTCACTCTTAGTCATCCGCCACCCCACTACCCACCACCCCCCCCCACCCACTCACCCACCCGTCCCAGATGACAACAGCCATTCTTCCAGACACGCGGCACTCACAGGATCTGTCTGGCAGTGCGCGCCTTGCTGACGCCGGTGCCAGCATCCTTCTCCTCGTTGGAGGCGCTCTGGTCGTCAAACATGACCATGCTGGAGTTGACAACCGCGTCCTCGTACGCAGGGGGCAGGTCAAACTCGCTCTCCAGCTTCAGGTCGTGTTCTTTCCTGGCACTGGACGGGACAGAAAGACAGCTGACGGATCATTCAGGGCCCGCGGGGAGTCCCTTTAGGCTGGGGAGGGTGGGGGGGGGGGGATGAGTTTGGGATGAGAAGGGGGATCAAGTTTGCCCTTCATTCAAAAGTGTTTTCCAGTAGCACCTTCTTTTTTTTTTTTTTTTTTTTTTTTTTTGCTCGCAGGGGGGTGGGGGTGGGGGTGGGATGGACTAGGGATGTACGGAACAGGGGAAGGGGGGTGGGGGGAGGGGGAAGAGCAGTATGAACGAAGCGGGTGGAGGGGGTGTGGGGAGGGAGGGAGAGGGGAACAAGGAAGGGGGGGGGTGAGGAAGAGCGGTAAATAAATTTTGCCGTTCTTGTTTACCGAATAAAGAGTGTATACATATACACACACGCACGCTCGCAAGCGCGCGCGCGCGCGCGGAGGCGCGCGCGCACACACACACACACACACACACACGCACACACACACACACACACACACACTGCGATTGTCTCTCCAAGCTTTGGACGGTAAAAACTTGTCATTTCTTCTTATGCCCTCTGCTCCTCTGCTCGTTCTTGTATATCGTACAGGAATGCGCGTAGAACAAGTCACCAGCGCTTAACCATTGTGGCAGAAAGTAAGGAACAAAACGCATACATATATATATATTTTTTTTTATTTTTATTTTTAAACAGAACCAAATCCAAGAAACTCAATGAATATAACTCATGTTACACGAAATAAAGTAAACACCTTCACAGCATTCACCGGAAGACGCCACCAGAGGAGATAACTATTACTGCTTCCGGTGTTTTAAGTTGTTCTGGCGTGTCTTCACTTCACTGCTTAGTAACCCACTCCCCTTCGTGCATCCCTTCCCCCCCCCCCCCCCCCCCCCCCCCCCCCCCCCCCCCCCCCCCCCCCCCCCCCCCCCCCCCCCCCACACACACAATCAATCCCCCACCCAGTCTCAAAACGCAGCCACCAACCACTTTCAAAACAGACCCCCCCACCCCCCCCCCACCCCCATCCTCCACTCTCTTTCCTCACCTGGCCAGTTTTCGGAAGACCCGTTCAACAACTCTCCCGCCCTCCAGTTTTTCGACCTTCTCCGGGTCGATGTCATCAGGATCCGTTTTTTCATCCAGCACCTCGAAATACCTGGGGTCGTCTTGGGCAGCCGCCATGGCAACCAGACCCAGGAGCGCCAGCTGGGAGACATGGAGCAGAGAAAAAGATGACGTCAATAGTTGCCATGGTATTCGAAGGGTCTGCCATGTCTAAGGGAAGCTATTCAGACCAGGGCAGGCCTGTTCACTATGTGCTGCGCTGTGTGTTCAATCAGACACCAACACAGAGCACGTTCCCATGCGATGAGGTCAGGTGGACAGACTTGAAGGTAACAGACACGTCACTGTGACATAGGACCGGTAGGAAAAAAGAAGAGAGGGGGGAAGGAAGGACGGGGGGGGGGGGGGGGATGGAGGAGCGGGGATGACATAGAAGGGGAAAAAGGAGGACAGAAAGAAAAAGTGGAGGAAGGGGGGAGGAGGAGGGAGGAGTGTAGCGGTCCTGTTTTGTATGAGGAGTGCGAGGCGAACATCCGAGTACCACTGCTGCGAAATTAAGAAAGGAAAGACGGTAATATAGAGTTGTACACAACGGCTCATCCCTTCATACCGACTCCTTAACCATTGCGTCGTCAAACCTCCTCCCCCTCCTCCTCCTCCTCCTACTACTACTACTACTACTCCTACTGCTGCTGCTGCTGCTGCTTCTACTGCCGCTGCGGCTACTTCTATTCGTACCGCCGTCGCCACCACCACGACCAACCAAAAACGAATGAGTGAATAAATAAACGGGTACAAAATGAAGCAGCAAGGACTCATCTATTGATTCCTGGTACACACTCATACATGTTATACTTTCTTGTGTTTGCGTCCCGTCTCTCTACAAGGATAGCTGAAAGTCAGTATACTTCATCGCCACGATCATTGTGATCACTGCGGACTTCGAAATACTCTTCCATATGCAGTCAAACACACACGAAAAAAGACATGAACAGGTAAAAAGACAAAACCAGTGTGTGTGTGTGTGTGTGTGTGTGTGTGTGTGAAATTTCATAGAACTTCTGTCATGAAACTCCACCTACGTTCAAATTATGAAGTGTTATACATTTCGTGAAGAACTCTTTCTAATACGATTCCCACCCTACACTAAATGTCACCACGACTGCCATTGGTACTGCTGCTCATAATTATCTTTACAACTGCTGTAGCCTTTAAATTTACTAGGACTTTTTCTCATGTCTTTGTTCACTGAGCAATTTATTTTGCCAGCATACTACCCTCTATAAACATTACACTTTGTATAATCTGAGTAACCAGAACGCGTGGAAAAGCGGATGATAATCAATAAAAAAAAAAAAAATAACAAGACGAAAGGAATCATCGTGTATAAAAAGAAAGAAAGGAAGAAAAAGCAGAGAGATAACGGCAAAGATGGCTTACAAACAATATAGTGAAACAAACTGACAAATGAATAATAAATGGATTTTTTTTTCTGTTTTCAAAGGGAAGGGTCCACATAAAGTACATTTCTTAAATGAAAATGGAAATATAAAAAGGGAGGGGGGGGGGGGGGGATTTTGTAGTTTCAAGTTGACAATCTCCTATTTTAAATTGATTTTCAAGAAATGAAAACATGACAATGTGAAGAAAATAACCGATTGAATATGGATATTAATGAATACAGAAGCAAATATGCAATGAATACAGAAATAAACTAGTCCTCAAAATTTACTGAAAAAAAAAAAATGAATGCTTAAAGACAGATAACACACTCACTCAGAGAGAGAGAGAGAGAGAGAGAGAGAGAGAGAGAGAGAGAGAGAGAGAGCAATAACAACAACGTAATCAAAAAGTAGTAACAATATACAAATTACAATCGTAAAACAACACCAAGTATGTTTTCAATCAGTTCTCTTCCACTGAAATTTCTATCGTTTTTGTTTGTTTGTTTGTTTGTTTTTTGTATGTTTCTTTCTTTTGAAAAAAAGGAAGAAAAGACAGAGGAAGTAGCTGGTTAAAATAATCAACTTGTGGAGAGAGAGAGAGAGAGAGAGAGAGAGAGAGAGAGAGAGAGAGAGAGCATTCTCACCAAAAGCAGCTTCATGGTTGAAGTCTTGAAGTGAGTGGTTCTTCGATCTCTGAAACAATGCGTCACAAACCGAAGAAGATGATTAACAGTGGACCCCAGCTCAACATTTATAACCCGCCAAAAGGACCTAACTGGCCAATCAGCGCGTCATGATCCTTCATCCAATCAAAATCCATGTCCGGGTTCCGCTGTCCAGTTTTCAGACCTGTCCTTGAGCCCCCGATGAACCCTGACCTTGACCTCGTACCCATCCAACCGTCGGATGCCGCGATCGGCAGCAGAAGATGGTACATCCGGGTATTCAACGTCTGCACATTGAAGTAACCAATCAGTGATTCTTCGTTTTGTCCACCTGGTCAGAATGCGGTGAGGTGGAGAAAGGGGGGGGGGGGAGGAGAGGCAAAGGCATGGGGGGGGGGGGGGAGGGGGGGGGGGGGCGATAATGAGAGAGGGGGGAAAAGATTGGTGAGTGGGTAGAGGAAAACAGGGATGGTGTGGAAGGGGAGGTGTGTGTTGGGAGAGGGGGGAGGATTCAGTTTCCTTAAGGACGTGTCAGTTAGTGCAAAGTACCTACCCATTTGGTATCGCCATCTGCCATGAGGTTGATGTACCACGCACGAGAAACAACGCAAATGAGCCCCCGCGCGCACGTGCGCGCAAGCACGTGCGCACGAGCGCACGCACACACACACACACACACACACACACACACACACAGGCAGGCAGGCAGGCACACACATACACACACACGCACGCACGCACGCACGCACGCAAGCTAGCACAAGTAGAGAGAGAGAGAGAGAGAGAGATGGGGGGATGGAAAGATTCGATTGTATGTTGTTTTTATCCCTGCCAACCGCGAGGCGCTATATCAGGGTTCTTCTCTTGTTAAACAAATGTGAAACAAAATGCATAACGCTCTCAAATAAAGAGAAATTCAAAACGGAGTGACTGAGGGCGGAAAATGAAGCAAAATTTGGAAAGAGAGGGGTTAGTTACCGCCAAGAACACAGCCAAACAGAGTACTGGACTAGACACAATGCATCTCGACCTCTTGGGTCTCCTTCAGGTGAAAACAAATAACATACAGGACAGCGACAAGAACATGGAACCACTTAGCTGTGCTTCTCCTGTTCGTCTCCGGAGATTATTTGTTATGTCATTTGTTTTCACCTGAAGAAGTCCCAAGAGGTCGAAATGCATGTGTGTGTTCTTGGCTGTAACTGACCCCCTCTCTTTCCAAATTTTGCTCTCAAATAAGTTTTCTAACGTGCACTAAAAATGCTTTGAATTCTTTCTTCCGTAAAATTTTGAATCAGTTGAAAACTATTTGTGTCTTTCAAAAGCTCCAAAATCGCATCAGGTGGATTATTTCTTGAAGAAAAAGGTTTACCTGGAATCTGTTGCAAAGTGTTTCTGTCTAATATCACGTAAGTCCCAACACTCTATAAGAATGTGTTTTTTTATTCTGAGTGGTTCTTACATGGAATGCAGCACAGAGTTTCTCCACTTTTAAAGAGCTGTGTCTTCTTCACAGCCACCAGAAAAAACTAAGTTTTGGACAGATTTCAAAGAGCTCTTAATCCGTCTGCAAATTCCAGTCCTCTGCTGGAGGTCTTTGATGTAATTCTGAGCTTTAAGTTTCAGATCGTATATGAGGGAGAGGGAAGCTGCTCGCCTCTTTATTTGTGGCATTCTTTACAAGTTGATCCACCACTTCATTGCCTCCAATGCTGACATGATCGAGAACCTCAGCAAGAATTATTTTGTAATCATCAGATTGCAGAGAAGAGTATAGCTATAAAAAAAAAATTTTTGAACCCCCATTTCAGGAGTTGAGGTGCTTGAGGTGACAGCCAGCAACAGTCTCCAAAGCAGAGTCGGAAAAAAAAATAAGGAACTCTTAATGTTTTGATTAAGAGGCCACTTGAAATGCCAGGTTCAACGCTGTGAGCTCATTTGTCTGAAGAAATGTGTCAAGAACACCTGTGAGAGGGAACTGTTCAGCAATCTGCACTGGAATTTGTGAAGGCGTTAGCTATTGACAAAGGAACTGTAGCTTCTCAAAATTCCAATTCGGACCCAGGATGTTCCAATGAATTAATATACGTTTCATCATAAAGGAACAGCAATAGGCGATTTAGACCATCTCCACGTCCTCATGTGGTATCTGCAGCACACAGAGACAGTGGCTACTGGTGGTTTATAGGCAGGGTCCCCGGCCTGTCCCACCGGCCGACCCGGCGGAGACCCCGTGGGAGAGGGTGGAGGCTTTCAGGAGATCTTCACCCTCTCCACTTTTCCTTCTCCTCCTCCACCTTTCCAAGTACGTGGAAGGAGGGATGGGGGGGGGGGGGGCGTAGAGGGAGGCGGGGATCTCCAAGAACCCCCAGAAGCGAAAGTTTTAGACTGCTGGGAGGTCTGAGAGATGGCGAGTTGAACGCTTCCACACGAGGCGTGCTGTCCTTGAGAAGTGGCGGGACCAACATCTTTTTCTGGTACTGTCTTCCTCGGACGCAATGACACTGACGGCTCACACACTGTCGTGACTTCCTCCACAGCTAGCGCAAAAGACCCGTGAAATCACAGACCGATGGCCAGCTACTAAACTCTTCACTTCTGTCAACAGCATTTACTTCTCTGCTTTGACCTGACTGGCTTCCTCCCGCTGCCCCCAGGGCAGTCCTGTGAGGGGGAGTGCTGGCTGCCACAGCGGTGGCCACAAAGGGCTGGTCCTGGCAAAGGCCCCCCATAGGCTGCTTGGCAGCACTTTCAACGAGACTCCTCCCCAGAACACCTGTCCTGGTCCAGTCACATTTTGACATCGGAAACACCTCACTGCGGGATGGAATGGAGAGGTCCGCACAAACCTTTAGATAGCCAACTTTGATAGACAGACAGACAGACAGACTGAAAGACAGACAGACAGACAAAATAGACATACAGATAGATAGAAAGATAGGTAAATGAATGGATGGATAGATGGATGGATGGACATACGGACGGACTGGAGAGACAGACAGGCAGGCAGAGAAACAGACAAAAGATTATTTAGATCA
>JADBJO010000114.1:332500-335000 GCA_016801955.1 Conus betulinus
CCTGAAAAGTCTATCTCTCACTTCCCCCACCCTCTTCCCTCACCATTAACTCTCAGTCCCACCATACAATCCCTCCCCATCCCTTTTCTATATAACTATACTTGCGTTTGTGTGTGAATACATGCGTGTGTGCGTTCATGCATGCGTGCGGCATGTGTGTGTGTGTGTGTGTGTGTGTGTGTGTGTGTGTGTGTGTGTGTGTGTGTGTGTGTGTGTGTGTGTGAATGAATGCGTGTGTGTGAGCGTGAATGTGTGTGTGTGTGTGTGTGTGTGTGTGTGTGTGTGTGTGTGTGTGTGTGTGTGTGTGTTTGCGTGTGTGTGTGTGTGAGTGAGTGTGTGTGTGTGTGTGTGTGTGTGTGTGTGCGTGAGTGAGTGTGTGTGCGTGTGTGTGTGTGTGTGTGTGTGTGTGTGTGTGTGTGTGTGTGTGTGTGTGTGTGTGTGTGTGTGACTAGTGAGCGAGAGAGAGAGTGGTGTTTGTGTATGTGCGTGTGTGAGTGCGTGCGTGCGTGCGTGCGCGCATGCGTGCGTGCGCACGCGCGCGCATGCGTGTGTGTGTGTGTATGTGTGTGTGTGTGTGTGTGCGTGCGTGCGCGTGCATGCATGTTATGTGTCTGTTACATGTAAATAAGAAGTGTGGTACCCTACATTCAGCCAGTCCCAGACATTGAGGCCATTGTGGTGGTAGTTAGTCCTGATCTTATGCCGCCAGTACCTTTCACGTGTTTCTCTTTCTGGTATCAAGTTTTCTCATCAGTTCAACAGGAGTGACACGGAGATCCTCCTCACTATGTCCACTGCTCTGGAATGTTTGGCTACTAAAGTTTCCCTGCATGATAAATCAGTCCTACCAGCACTCTGTGTTTTGGGTCCTAATGTTATGATTATTGTTGTCTGTTTTTTAATGTTCGATTTGTGGCCATGGAAACTAAAAAGAAAAAAATATGAAGCCAGCCGAACGAAAGAAAACAAACAAACAAAATACACGACAAACACGACGCGTTTCGACCTTTTTGGTCGTCTTGAGTCAAGACAAACAACATTCAAGACGATGAAAACGAAGAAGGGTACAACCACTTGGGAACAATCACTTATCTTCTCAGTACTACTACTGTACACATAAGAAAGTGAAAATGTATGCAGATGTGCTTTGATAATTTGAGATTTGAATGGAATACGGTGGATTAGTTGTGTGACATTTTGCTTTGCTTTGCGTTTGCTTTGTTTTGTTTCCTTGCGTTTTGCATTTGTTTGTTTTCTTTCTTTAAGTCATCTTCCACGCCCTCTCAGGGGACGTAACTGTCACGCCGTTTACTCTTGGTTCATTACACACAGCCACATCCAGACCACGCTGTGATGCAAGAGGCTGTCCACAAGAGGTGCGCCTCCGACAGCTCACTGCCCCTACGGCCAACGGAGAGTGAGGATCTCTGACCAATCTTCAGAGACGCATACATCAACTGGACCTGGACTATACTGTGTGATTCCTAGGCAGTTCTTTCAGTCCATAACTCACGTAATCCCCTATCGGGGTATGGGCTGCACGGAGCGGAAATGTAGCACCATCACAGTTTTATGGATTTAATCCATTTGTGCGATTTTTGCTGTGCAAAACGTCGTATAATGTCTCCTGCGAGCAGTTCAAGGATGCTTCATCTCACAAGCGTGTGTGTGTGTGTGTGTGTGTGTTTGTGTGCGTGCGTGCGTGCGTGCGTGCGTGCGTGTGTGTGTGTGTTGTGTGTGTGTGTGTGTGTGTGTGTGTGTGTGTGTGTGTGTGTGTGTGTGTGTGTGTGTGTAAAATCACCTGTTTTGCATGTACAGTTGACACGCTGAGGTTTTTCTTATGTCATGCCAAACTGACAGTTTAAGTAATGTTATATGCCATGCCCAAACGACATGTTAAAATGTCTTTTTATGCCGTGTCCACACGATAGCTAAAATTGGTTTTTTGTGCCACGTCCACATGACAAGTGAAATTGGCTGTTTTTGTGCCATGTCCACATGACAGCTTTTTTGTGCCATGTCCACATGACAGCTGAAATTGTTTTTTGTGCCATGTCCACATGACAGGTGAACTTGGCTGTTTGTGCCATGTCCACATGACAGGTGAAATTGACTTTTTGTGCCATGTCTACATGAGAGGTAAAATTGGCTTTGTGTGCCATGTCCACATGACTGGTGAACTTGGCTGTTTGTGCCATGTCCACATGACAGGTGAAATTGGCTTCTTGTGCCATGTCCACATGACCGGTGAAATTGGCTTTTGTGTGCCATGTCCTCATGACCGGTGAAATTGGCTTTGTGTGCCATGTCCACATGACAGGTGAAATTGGCTTTGTGTGCCATGTCCACATGACCGGTGAAATTGGCTCTTGTGCCAAGTCCACATGACAGGTGAACTTGGCAGTTTATGCCAGGTGAAATCGGCTTCTTCTGCAAGCACACCTTCCATGAAAATGCACCATGAAAACACAAAGACGCCAGGCTAAAATGGTTGTACGGG
>JADBJO010000114.1:337500-345000 GCA_016801955.1 Conus betulinus
ACAAACTAGAGACAATGTAATAGAAGTTCGTGGGTGGTGGTGGTGGTGGGGGGGGGGGGGGAATAGCAAAAAGGTTCACATTTGAACTAATCGTAGAGATATATGTTTTTACTCATTTAGTGTCAGACAATATAGAACAATTTTACATAACAAATTCAAATGCTGACAGCCATCAGGAACTATTATTTTGTGCTCTTTTAGATGTGCTACTTGTGATGGCTGAAGAAGACACGTTACAAGAAATTCACTTGTCTGCTTCGTATTTGTTACTTCCATGTGTTCCGCTTTTCGGCAATAGATCAACCTGGTTGTCGCCTGTGCCAGGCGGACGATGAGGACGAATTTCATATACTATTCGAATGTCAGCAATATAGTGACCTACGAGCTAAATATTGCATTCAAAGTGCAGGGACCTACCTTACCAAACGTGACCAATGCATAAGAATTTTGAGTAGTAGCCTTGATATTCAACTGAATTTGTCTGAATTCCTCTTTTTGGTTTTGAAACGCAGAGCAAGTTTTGTGTCATGAACACATTTTCTGCGATTTCTGCGATTGATATGGGATTTCTGGCAGTGTGTGAATGTTGCGTTTGTTTGTCTCGTCATCAGTTTTAACAGCTGCTTGCCTTCCCTTCATTGTAACAGGCCACAGGCCTATACACATTAGTCATTGTCATTGTCATTGCCATTTGTTATTTTGCATCTCGTGTGTGTGTGTGTGTGTGTGTGTGTGTGTGTGTGTGTGTGTGTGTGTGTGTGTGTGTGTGTGTGTGGTTTGGTGTGGTATGTTGTGTTGTGTGTGTGTGTGTGTGTGTGTGTGTGTGTGTGTGTGTGTGTGTGTGTGTGTGTGTGTGTGTGTGAAGTAATTCATTAACTCCAGTCTAATTTCTTTTTATCATTGTCTCCTCCAAATCCCCAAAGTGGTAAGATGATCAACCTTCTTAGGCATTCAACCTCAATGCTTTGATATTTCACATGAACTGTAAAGACATTGTCGCAGTTATAGTCTGTGTCAATACATATCATTCCGTTCTGGCTGTTCAAACTTTTCTTTCTTTGAACGGCAAAAACACATATGGTCTGGCCATCCTGTTATATGACTTTTTTTCTGGATAATTGTGTTTTCTTAATTAGAAAAACAGAAACTATTGTATACATTTTTTTTTATCTTACCAGGGGATTTTTTTAACGGTCCGTTTATTCAACAACTTCGTTCTCTTTCTTTACGTTAGGTTCAGGGGTGAATTTACTTTTTCACTTCTAACTCAAAATTTCTGTTCAAAACAAAAAACAAGAGGTCTCTTCATTCATTTTCATTTTGTCTTTTTTTTCACCCAAAGACCCTCCCTTTTCCATTCCTTCCTTTGTCCTCATCCTCTTCCACCACCCACTCCACCCCCACCCCCCCCCCCACCCTCACCCCCGCCCGCCCCTCGCACCCCCCCCCCCCCCCCCCCCCCCCATTACTTCCCCTGATTTCTTATCTATCCTTGAACCTTCGAAGTCGAACCGTAAGCGCAATGAGCATCGCAGGGAAGCCTTCCCCTCCATTGCTGTGGCCTTGTACCTAGCGACCCAGCCGTGACGCTATGTGTCTCTCGACGATCGTTAGTATTGAGTTCATCGAGTAACATAGATGTGACATGCCCTTGCTGGCCAGAGAGTAAGACAGTGGAAGAGGAAGATCGACTTGAGGAGAAAACAGAGAGGGACGGGGATGGGGTGGGGTGAGGGGGGGAGGGAGGGGTGGGGGGGGGGGGGGTACGGAGCGGAGCTGTACAGGGATGCTGAGAAAAGAAAGTGATGACTCGGAGCAACAAAGACAGCGCTTATAGCGGCAACGATAATAATGAAATAGATTGATATCAGATAGACACACAGACAGATAGATCAATAGATTGCCATATAGACGGATGGATAGATAGGTAGACATAGATAATTAGATAGACAGACAAACAGATAGATAGATAGATAGATAGATAGATAGATAGATAGATAGATAGATAGATAGATAGATAGATAGATAGATAGATAGATAGATAGATAGTAGTAGATAGATAGATAGATAGATAGATAGATAGATAGACGGTCGGACGGAAGGACATACAGAAAGACAGACAGACAGACGGGCAGGCAGACGAATAGATAGACAGATAGACAGACAGACAGACAGACAGACAGACAGAGAGGTAACACGAAGAAGAATGCAGATAAAAAGGTACAATTCTTAGCATTTTTCTTTCTCCTTTTGGTATAAATGTCGACAATATAATTCCGCCGATGTGTTTATTGTTGTAATTTGTTTCGTCACAGAGCACACCATAAGCTATAGCTCGTTACTGCTTTAGCTTAATAATTTGTTTATGTACACATCACTGGTCAACGAAGAAATGCTTAGAAAAAAGAACAAGAACAAGAACAAGAACAAGAAGAAGGAGGAGAAGCAGAGGAAGAACAAGAACAAGAACGTCGACAACAACAACAACAAAAGCAACAACAACAACAACAAACAAAAACAACAATACAACAATCACTACAAGACGGTTACAAGGACAACCAGGATGTGACAACATGGCAAGAAGAACAACAACACAATCAAGGAGAAGAAGAACGTCAACAAGAACAACTTCAACAACAACAACACAAAAAAAACAACAAAAGCAAAAAAGAAGAACAATAACGAGAAGGACGGTTACAAGAAGGACAATCAGGATGCGACAACATGACAAGAAGAAGAAGAACAACAACAACAACAACTAAGTCAACAACAACAACTTCAACAACGACAACAAAATCAACAACAACAACAACAACAAAAGCAACAACAAGAACAATTACAACAAAGACAGTTACAAGAAGAACAACCAGGATGTGACAACATGACAAGAAGAACAAGAGCAAAAACAAGAACAACACAGTCAACAACAACAACAAAAGCAACAACAAGAACAATTGCAACAACATGACAGAACAACAAGAACGAGAAGAAGAACAACCAGGAAGTCAACAACAACAACAACAACAACAAAAGCAACAACATGAACAATTACAACAAGAACGGTTACAAGAAGGACAATCAGGATGCGACAACATGACAAGAAGAAGAACAACAAGAACAATAACAACAACAATAAAGTCAACAACAACAACAACAACAATTACAACAGGGACGGGTACAAGAAGGACAACCAGGACGTGACAACCTGACAAAAAGAACTAGAGCAAAGACAAGAATAGCAACAACGACAACAACAACAACAACAACAAGGACAGCCAGGATGTGACCACATGGCAAGCCCCAAAACATGACCGAGGAGAACCCAACAGCCACAAGGGCCATGACCATGTCTCCCAGGTTTGTGTGGCGACGGTCCGCTGTTTGACAGGTGTGGTGGACGGAGGGTGTCGGTCAGTATCACCTTCATCAGCCACAGCTCCCGATCCCTGGTCCCAGAAGAACTCACTCGGGTGCAAAGCCTCAAGTGCACCTGAGGACACTGATTCTCCCATTGATACGTCCCGGTTCTGATCTCACCTCAGATTTTCCGATTTCTGTCTGTCTGTCTGTCTCTCTCTCTCTCTCTCTGTCTGTCTGTCTGTCTGTCTCTCTCTCTGTCTCTCTCTCTCTCTCTCTCTCTCTCTCTCTCTCTCTCTCTCTCTCTGTCTCTCTGTGTGTGTGTGTGTGTGTGTGTGTGTGTGTGTGTGCGTGAGTGTGTGTGTGTGTGTGTGTGTGTGTGTGTGTGTGTGTGTGTGTGTTGATTTGTTTTTATTTGCTTGTTTCACTGTTCATATCAGTGCTTGTTTCCTGCTTGTTGTTGTTGTTGTTGTTGATATTGTTGTTGTTGCTGTTTGTTGTTGTTGTTGTTGTTTGATATGGTCTATGTGTAAACAGGTAACCACTTTTTTTGTGCATGCGTTGTATCATTTAGTACTGGTTTAGTAACGGCAACACTGAAAATTGGCTAGCTAATACTTTTACCAATGTAAAATAAAGATTCTTTATCATTCTGTCTGTCTGTCTGTGTCTGTCTCTCTCTGTCTGTCTCTCTCTCTCTCTCTCTCTCTCTCTCTGCTGTGTGTGTGTGTGTGTGTGTGTGTGTGTGTGTGTGTGTGTGTGTGTATGTGTGTCTTTGGTTCTATCCATGTGTGTGTATCGGGAGAGTGTGTGTGGTAAGAACGGAGACTATCCAAAGAGTCGGAGAGGCGGGGGAGAGGGGGTGAGCTTAGGCGGGGAAAGGACTTAAGGTAGGGGTAGGGGGTGACAGGACAGATGACCAGGCAAGGGGTGAGAGCATGGGGATAGGTGATGAGGGTGGTTTCAGTGCGCGTTTCAGTGCCCTGCGTGCGTGTGACCGTGTGGCTGGGTGGAAGCCTGAGTGTTCAACACGTTGATCCTTCTGGTTTGACCAACACCATGTTTGACGCGTTTCCTTCTGGTTTGGTAACGCGTTGATCCGTCTGCTTTGGCCAACACGTTGAACCTTCTGGTTTGCCCTCTGCTTTGGCCAACACGTTGAACCTTCTGCTTCGGCCAGCACGTTGAACATTCTGGTTTGCCCTCTGCTTTGGCCAACACGTTGAACCTTCTGGTTTGGCCAACACGTTGAACCTTCTGCTTTGGCCAACACGTTGAACCTTCTGCTTCGGCCAGCACGTTGAACATTCTGGTTTGCCCTCTGCTTTGGCCAACACGTTGAACCTTCTGGTTTCGCCAACACGTTGAACCGTCTGGTTTGGCCAACACGTTTGAACCTTCGTTAGGCCAACGCGTTGATCTTTCTAGTTTGGCCAACACGTTGAGCCTTCTGGTTTGGCCAACACGTTGATCTTTCTGGTTTGGCCAACACGTTGATCCTTTTGGTTTGGCCAACACGTTGATCCTTCTGCTTTGGCCAACACGTTGAATCTTCAGGTTTGGCTAACATGTTGATTCTTCTGGTTTGGCCAACACGTTGAACCTTCTGGTTTAGCCAACACGTTGATCCTTCTGGTTTGGCCGCAGCTCATTATGACTGGCACAGGTCCATTCCGAAACTGAGACTTGTCGTTTGACGTACAATTAGTTACTTTTAACAGAACTTTAAAATGAAAGACTCTATTCCGATATTAGTGGAAGAATATATACAAACCAAAGCAAAGAGAGACAAAACAAGGGGGCTAGGAAAGCATACGAAATAGGCAGCGATAATTTGCCTTGATGTGGCATTTTCTGCTTAGAAAATGAACATAAGGAAGAAGTCGAATCGGAGAGAGAGAGAGAGAGAGAGAGAGAGAGAGAGAGAGAGAGAGAGAGAGAGAGAGAGAGAGAGAGAGAAGAATAATGAAAATATGTTTTCATGTTGGGTCACAGGCTCATACACATGGTGGTGAGTTTATACGTTCCATATACAAATAAAAAGACGGAGGGTCTAAGAAGTGCACATCATGCAGATTTTAGAGTTACTTTACTTTATCCCATTCGTAAATGTGTTCGTCTCTTAAAAGCTTTATATGCAAAAAGCGCCAAAGTTTGTACCAGATTACCTTTTTTGTCATCAGAAGTTTGATAGTCGAGACAGGGAGGGGCGATTAGCATACTCCTCAGACATGAATTTTTCCCTCAAATTACAAAAGGCTGGACAACAAAGAAGGAAATGGATTTCATTCTCAATCGCACCATGACAAAATGGACAGTCGGTCTCAGTATCAGATTGATCACTATAACTTGTAGAATGAACTTAGATGCCAGCCACTTCAATCCTAAAGTGTATCAAAGCACGTCTGACAAACTTCTTTATATCTAAACTTGTGGAAGGCTTCGGTTCAAGGGACGGTTTGTAATTACTGTAGAATTCTACTCCATCACTTCCTGTAATGTGGTTTCTACAATTTTGTTTCTGATTCTCTATGAATCTGTGAGTCTTTCTTTGAAGCAATGTAATAGATAGATGAAGCTCCTTGATTGAGCTGCACAAAATAGAAACCAAATTCGGATAGAGTTATTCTAACACCAGATGTCCATGTTCGCTCACATCGTTCATCTCGATACGTAGCATAATGGACTCTATCTGTAGGAGTCTGTGGGGATCCATTCTGTTTATTGTAAACCAGTATTGAACGCGCCTAACAATACTACTGATGTACAAAGGATATCGTTCAATCTCCCAATACACCATCTCGTTTGGCGTTCTTCTGCCCACTCCCAGATATTGTTTCTGGCAAACAGGTGCGCCTTTTCTCTTTCTGTGTATGTCTCGTACAGTCCTCATATTTCTGAATCCTACTGGCTGTGTTTGAACATCAAATAACTGAAGGAAAACAATAACTGGTTTGTGTTTTAAGGTGTTCAAACATTCAAAATACTTGATAATTTGTTGTTGTTGTGGTTGTTGTTGTTGTTTGGGGTGGGGTGGTGTGTTGTGTGTTTTTTTTGTGTTTTTTTTTTTTTTGTTGTTGTTTGTTTTTTTTTTGTTTGTTTGTTTTTTTTTGCTTTTTTCAGAGAGATCACTAAAAAAGCTTCAGAAAAAGTAAGCCTGGTGGTGAAATACATACACCAAGATAGTTATATATGTTAACTACTAGCATCTGCACTCCACTAAAAGACCATTTTCATGGATGCCAAGTAGCCTCCTTTACGAAAAACGATACAACTTGTATCCACGTTCTCAGTTTGTGTAAGACGTTAAGATGAATAATGTAGAATCCTAAGAAGGTTCTGTAAATCTGTTGCAGTTTTCAGACAGGAGGACTACATCATCAGCAAACAGGAGTATGAATAGCTCGATGGCCTGTGGTGATAAACTTGCGCCGTGCTTACCATTGTTGATTGTGTCTATCGCTAGTTCTTTAAACAATAATGAAAATAAGATTGGGCTGCTCATGACTCCTTGTCTAGCACCGTGAGTACACTGTATTTAAGTCGTATATTTTGGCGCCACTTCTAATGCGTGCTTTGACTGATGTATACATGCTTTGAATGCAGATTAACAATTTTCTGCGTATGTTATTTTCCTGTCAAACTGGCCTCGGTAAATGTCTTGAAATAGAATCGAACGCTTTCTAGAAATCTATGAAGGCTACATATATAACTTTCTGTTAGACAACAGTTGCTTCTGGATGACTGCAAAAAAAAAAAAAAAGAAAACAGTAAATATGTGATCAGTAGTAGAATCTCCCCGCTCAGAAGCCTGCCTGACCTCCAACGGTAGTGTCAAGCATGTCTACCCATCTTTTCAGTCCGTCATTGAAGGAAAATCCACAAACCTCACTACAGACATCTATCAGCGAGATTCCTGCGTCATTATTAGGATCGTTCGCATTTCAATTTTGGAAGAATGCTTGAATGATTGAGTCTTCCCAGCCTTTGGGTAGATTCTTTTATTGAACAAGACATTGAGAAAATTAACAAGAAACTGCTTAATAGTGTCAGCTGATTTTTTTTTTTAACGTTTACATTGATAACATCTACACCGGCAGGTTTACTGTTTTTTCAACGAGCTTATCGCGCGTACAGCCTAGT
>JADBJO010000114.1:347500-355000 GCA_016801955.1 Conus betulinus
TCATTGCCCTCATGAAGGGGTGCAGCAACAATCATTCCAAGCTGTTATATTTCCAACTGCTCAAAATAATACACAACAGGGGAGAGAGAGAGAGAGAGAGAGAGAGACAGACAGAGAGAGAGAGAGAGACAGAGACAGAGACAGAGACAGAGAGAGAAGAGAGAGAGGGGGGGAGTGTGTGTGTGTCTGAGACAGACAGACAGACAGACAGAACACACAGTAGACACTGTATTTCACACAGCTGAGTAAAAACGTCGTGGGCCAGGTATAGTCGGTGGGGTCAACGACTCCTTTCAGCGGCACTCAAGTTCAGCTTCTCCACAGACCGCGTAATGTTTGCCCAAGTCATTCACCCCCTACCTTTCTTCCTCCTCTCCGACCAACAGTATCACCATTGTAACTGAAGCGGATACATCTATCTATCCATCCATCCATCTATATGCGCAGTTCCTCCTTTTTCCTCCTGTCCTCCCCCCCCCCCCCCACCCCCCGCTCACCCACCCACTCCCCCAAAAAACCTTCACCCGACACCAGTTCCTGTTCCTTGTGAACGTCTCTGAAGCGTGACCACCAGGTCATCCAAGCATGTCGTCCTGCGTCGTCCGTGCTGTGTGGTTACCAGTAGACCTACTACCTATTTGTCGCTCCACTGTTGCCGGATCAGTGACTTCAAGGACAACGGCTTACTTTACTGTTAGTGATAGTCGTTGGAGCAGAGACAGCAGTCATTTCAGCGACTGGAGGAGCAGGAGGAGGAGGAGGAGGAGGAGAAAACAAATACATTGTATTGTGGTAACAGCCGTAATATTAGCATTAAAAGCAGCAGCAGCAACAGTAGCTTTAATAATAGTAGTAGTAGTAGAAGTAGAAGTAGAAAGTAATTATTATTGTAGTAGTAGTAATAGTAGTAGAAGCAGCAGCACCAGACTACCAGCAGCAGCAGCAGTAGTACTAGTAGTAGTAGTAGTAAAGTAGTTGTTGTTGTTGTTGTAAGGAGGAGGAGGAGGGGGCGAAGACACTGACAGAAGTAGAAGCAGTTGTAGCTGCACCAGCAGCAGGGCCAAAAATATATATATATATGAAATACTGCCGTCTGTGATAGCACTAGTACAAAACCAAGACACAATAGTAGTGGCAGCAATTGCAGTAGTGGTAAGTAAGGCACGAAGACACAACTTTTTGCGGGCAGTGTAGCTGTAGCATGGAACGAAGATACTACTACCCCTTTCTCGCAGCAGTAGAAGAAGCAGGATGAGCAGTAGTAGCAGCAGCAGCAGCAGCAGCGCTGACAACGGCAGCGGGGACAGTAGTTGTAGCATCGGGAACAGCAGCAGTACTAGGAGGAGTATCAACAGCGGTGACAACAGTAGATGCAGCGGTGGCAGCAGTAGTAGTACCTACCAGTGGAAGTACCAGCGATGCTAATAAAGAAAAAATTGCAGTAGTCACAGAACCACCAACGATAGTAGTAGTAGCAGCAGCAGCAGCAGCAGCAGCAGCAGCAGCAGCTGTAGTTGCTGTCGTAGCATCAGGAGTTATCTTAGCGGTGGTAGCAGCAGTAATAACTGCAGCAGTAGCAGCAGTAGAAGTTTTGAGAATCAACGCCAACGGACTACAAGGTGGAACAAGAACAAGAGGACGATATCAAGGCCACTGTCAACATCAGCACGTGAGCCTCGTACCAAAGTGCGTACTGCTTGGAACAGTTGGATCGATGTACCATCAACAGCTGTAACAGACCGGCCCATCACCACACTGTCACTTACCAACTGCTGTCTTCGTCGCTGTTAGTGCCCCCTGTCTTGCCACTGCCTTTCTCACCGTTTGCGTTGTAGTTATTGTCATCGTCGTTGTTGTAGTTATTGTCATCGTCGTTGTAGTTATTGTCATCGTCGTTGTAGTTATTGTAGTTATTGTCATCGTCGTTGTAGTTATTGTCATCGTCGTTGTAGTTATTGTAGTTATTGTCATCGTCGTTGTAGTTATTGTAGTTATTGTCATCGTCGTTGTAGTTATTGTAGTTATTGTCATCGTCGTTGTAATTATTGTAGTTATTGTCATCGTCGTTGTAGTTAGTTACTGTCGTTGTAGTTATTGTCATCGTCGTTGTAGTTACTGTCGTTGTAGTTATTGTCATCGTCGTTGTAGTTATTGTCATCGCCGTTGTCGTTATTTTCATCGTGGTTGTAGTTATTGTCATCGTCATTGTAGTTACTGTCGTTGTAGTTAATTTCATCGTCGTTGTAGTTATTGTAGTTATTGTCATCGTCGTTGTCGTTATTTTCATCGTGGTTGTAGTTATTGTCATCGTCGTTATAGTTACTGTCATCGTCGTTGTAGTTCCTGTCATCGTCGTTGTAGTTATTGTCATTGTCGTTGTCGCTGTCGCTGTTCAGCTGGACTTGATCTTCTTGTGGTATCATGGTCGTCGCTGTTACTGCCCTTGAGGCAAATGCTGTTTAGTCGACTTGTTTTCCCTGCATCGTTGTCGTACCGACGACGGTAATGAATGATGTTGCTCTTTCGTACATTGTTCTTGCCGCTGCTGTTGCGCTGATTGATGATGATGACGATGATGATGGTGTGGTTCCATTTTCATCACTTTGTTAAACGATATTAAGTACTACACTTGGCGCTGTCATTGGCTATGAAAACAACAAGAGTTTCTGTCCGAAATACATTTACATACTACCAATGTATGTTCACCTGATACAAACATTTGGCAAGCATAATTTCTCAGTACACGTCACCTTTCCACCTCAGACATCCTCCATTTCATATCATCCTCCATCTCCTAATTCTCTTCTCATTCTTCTCCTCCGGTTCTTCACATTGTGTGAGTGTCAGCTTTTCACAGCTTGGGTTGCTGCATTACCGTGCGACCAGCTAACAACATGGTGCTTCCCCATTTTGCCTTGCAACGATTCGTCCTGTTCACGGTGTACCTGTACACAAGATTGGCGAACCTGATTCGCCCATCACGTTCCAAGCACGCAAACACACACCTTTACAGCACACATATGGAGACACACGCCGTCTGTGCAGTTTATGTCTCTGTGGCAGCATCATGTGTTCGAAAGTTTTATAAACACTTTATTAAGTACATAGACATCAAAGCAGCATTTCGTTTTTTATTTTTTAATTATTGAGTAGATAATGACAAAAATTTACTCGACAACACACATTAAGCGCGCATATGCATACTAATGTCTAAAAAAGAAAAAAATATATATATGTGTGTGTGTGTGTGTGTGTGTGTGTGTGTGTGTGTGTGTGTGTGTGTGTGTGTGTGTGTATTCGTATGAATGTGTGTATGTATGTGTATATGTATATAGGAATGTAGGTATGGAGGTAGGTGTGTGTAGGTAGGTAGGTACATAGGTAGGTATGGAGGTAGGTAGGTAGTTAGGTATAGATGTGTGTCTGTCCAAAAAGAGGTAACAATTTAAATTTTCCCTGTTTTTCAAGACTAAGGTAACGGACGGTAATGTTGCCTATAGCCCAGCCGATCGCACAGGGCCATGTCAGGGCTGTCACCGCGTTGAAGTCAACCCACAAATCACTGATTCACACAACCCTTTAATGTACACCTTCTAAAAACACACCCGAAATTTTCTTAAATGTTTCAAGATGACTGTGACTTGCAAAGTATTGTACGTGTTCATGTTAAATCGGTGTGTGTGGGGGGGGGGGGGGGGGGGACACTTCAGCGGACACGCAACCGATTTCGGGCTGTCTCCAACCGGCTGAAAATGACCAGCAGTGCGGGATATTGGCCAAACGGGACAGGGAACAGGAAGATGGGCCAAAAACACAGCCTCTCCAGAGGGTCAATGGGGAGGGGGGGGGGAGGGGGGGGGGGAGGGCGGCACCATCAAAGAGTGGGTGAAGCGGGACTAGGCGAACAGGATGGGACGCGCTCCAAACAGCTCCAACCAGGCTGACGGGAGGTAGGCAGGACCGCCACGGCTGAGCAGCCACAGGCCAGCCCCAGGGTGGTTCTCCCGCATCCTGTTGAGGAGTTTCACGCTCGGCTGATTGTGGGGTCATAGGACGACCACAAAGCCAGGGGCGGGGGGGGGGGGGGTGAAACGGCGGGAGAGAGAAGGTGGGGCGGACGGGGGGGGGGGGGGGGGGCAAAGACAGAGAGAGAGAGAGAGAGAGAGAGAGATTCAATAATGCCAAACTTCCTGAAGTGGTGGTGAAAACAAATATCACATGATGTGTCGCTGGTTTGTGTCGCTGATCGTTCTCAACACAGTCAGCAGACCGTATTTCCCTTAAAAAAGAATTGTCCTAACTCGTAGTCTGACCAGCGCGTTTGGCCAATGCTGAGATGTAACAGCCTGCTAAGTCGCACTGACACCTCTGTGAGAAAACAACCTGGTGAGTCAAGAAAGTTACACACGACATTCAGTACGATTCAGATCAGTACAGTGCAGTACAATGCAGTACAATGCAGTACAGTGCAATATACAACAACTCGATACAGCTCACCACTCTGCAACACAACGCAATAAGATATAACGTAGTGCAGAACAGGACAATGCAACAGACTTACAGTACACCACAATACTGTGAGCCTACGACACAACACAGTACACATCAATACCTCACAGTTATACATAGTATAATGCAGTGAAATATTACATGATACAGTTCAATACAGCGTTTCGACCTATAGTGTTAGTATCGTGTTCGTCGCGCGGGGAAAAAGAGAGCAGCAAGTGGGGGGGGGGGGGGGGGGGGGGGGAGTGGGGTTGGTGCGTGGGTGGGCATATGAACTTGCCATAACACCCCTTGTCCAACAGTCGCATGGGCTATCATCCTTTAACCTTTAACATGTGAGAACTATTGAACACACTGCATCGGTAACTCCTTTCGGAGTGAACACAGTTAACGGTTGAAGACTGTCTTTTTGTTGACAGAGGATTCTTCAATCAGACCTGACAAAACTTCCATGACGAAAAAGGAATTTTCTTGTAAAAACCCGCACCGCATTTTACTTCGTACGAAAATGATAAAGTGCCTGTTTCGAAAGGAAACCTTTACCATTTGAATAGGAAGTGTAACAAAATAAAAAAATAAAAAATTCTTTTTAACAATCAATGTATGATACCACATCGAGTTTTAAAACCTAACTGAAGTTCGGACGGGCGTGGTGGAAACTGGAAACAAATTGGACAAAATATTCTGTGTCTTTTGCATTGTACCTTACGGCTCAACTTTAGGATCTCAACTGACGTGAAAGAGAAACTCGTTTTACTTGTAACTATACCCCCGAAAGGTGACACTCTTGGAACCAAGGAAAAGCAGGACAAGAAGGCAAAGAAAGATGATGGAATCTTCTCCTAAACTGGAAATGTTGTGGACTCGTAAGCTCCAGAGAAAGATCTACTACAGTGGCTACTTGTACAACCAAAACGTGCTGCTGTCTGCCCACAGACTTCTCTGGACATGCCACTTAAAACGCACTGTCGGTCGGCATCAACTGCCCAGCCACTGTCGTCACTGATGTTGACGTCACACAAGTGACGTCAGGGAATCTCTATCATAATCACCCTTCCGATCTGGCTGATGACGTCGTCAGCAAACTGCGCCATGAGATGGAGAAGATGGAGAGGGATCTGAGTGACCAGGCACAGTTGGGGGTGCGCAATGGAAATCGAAGGGATGTGGTATGTATGACTGTATATAGATGAAAAACATTTGACCTCTTTAGACCCCCCCCCCCCCCCCCCCCCCCCCCCCCCCCGACTGGTCCTTCAGCACCCACCCCACCCACGCTCCACCTACACCACCCCCACGCCCTCTCTTTCTCTCTTTCCTTTTCTTCTTAAATAAATAAATAATTATAGTCCACCGAAAGGTTCAATCTCCATTACTTTTTTTTTCACCTCCATCTTTTCCATGTGGAGAATCTGTGGTGATGATCACAGACAATATTAACTATTATTGTTACTATTCCAGGCGAAGAACGTATCAGAGAGAGAGAGAGAGAGAGAGAGAGAGAGAGAGAGAGAGAGAGAGAGAGAGATTTCCTCATTTCAGTTCAATTCAGTTTCATAGATTAAATTCAGCCTCGTGGCTGCTTTGTTTATGTCCCAGTCGAACTTATGTACGACGCATGCAATGGAGCGTTATACTTTTGTCCAGGACTTATTGCAAGAAAAAAAAAAGGGTAATGAAGATTATGTGTATCGTAGCTTCCATCACACAATACATTTCAGATCACTGATACTTTTTTCCCTATTCAGGCAGGTTTTGTGAAGTTTTAATGTTGCTAGCTTAATATGCATTCCGATAAGGTGCAGTTCTGTTACTGAAACGTTTTTTTTTTTTTTTTTTTGTTTTTTTTAACGGTGTTTAGTGCCATATTAATATTTTAATTTGATCAACGAGTGGTCACTTCTGTATCCCCAAAGGATTTCTGCGTCTCTAATATTACCAGTAAGTGTATCTGATATATTAAAAAAAATCCAATCGACTTTGCTGTATGGGGTTGGGTCTCTCCAGATATCGACCGGTTCCAATTCAATGATCGTGTTTATTACCGTTTCTCTGGCTTTTGCATTATTTACAGATTTATAATTGTAATAGTCCAGGCTAGGATTAATTACTAGATTCCAATCTCCACCGATTACGATGTTGGAGATACTAGTCTCCTTGATTTTTGGATTCTCTCTTGAGGGCACATAAGACCGTATGGCGAAAGCTTGGCTGTGTCTGGAGTGGCACTGTCTTCATCTGTCCGTGGGCAGGGGTGGTTGGGTCTGTGGGGTGTGCTCGACAGCTGGAGGGTGGTGTTTTTTCGCCGGCGGGCTCTGCAGTCATGAAATACGGGCTGGTACACCCATGGGACGCTACTTTAAGGCTGTCATGAGTTGCATCCTGTAGTCTGATCTACCTCTGTTCTGGAGCAGTTATGTCCCTTGATATCTTAATGGCGCGTCCTGCGCGTGCCTGTACCCATCGTCAACACAGCGCAGGCCTCCAAGGGTGGTACAGAACTGCTCTAAAGGCAGTTGAAGATAGTGCTTCTCTGGGTCCTCCCCAGCACCCTCGGGTGTTTCTTTTTCTGTTTGAATTTCTTCAAAAAAAAAAAAAAAAAAAAAAGTGGGCCTGTCGCAGTTTGGTCCATAAATATTTACCAGCACAATTTCAGTGTCTAACGTGTTCAGAATAAGTATAACGTAGTTTCGTCGTCGTTGTCTATCTGTGACCGTTTTCTTTATTTTGAAATCAAAATTATTATTATTTAGCAAAATAGCAACTGCCCTTGATCTCTCGAATTGTAAGATGAAAACACACACTCATAGCCCCCCAGTCTGCCCTTACTTGTTTTTCAATATTTTTTTGTGAAATGTGTATCCTGTAGAAAGTAAACTGAATGTTGTTTTTGCCTAAGAAACTGGAACACGTTTCTTCGCTTTTGAAAGTTACCTAACCCCTGGCAGTTTAAAGAAGATGTAATTAAGTCATTCTTGTCACGTCGTATTA
>JADBJO010000114.1:357500-422500 GCA_016801955.1 Conus betulinus
ATCTATCTCTGAGAGAGAGAGAGAGAGAGAGAGAGAGAGAGAGAGAGAGAGAGAGAGAGAGAGAGGGCAGGCAGACAGACAGACAGATAGAGAGATAGACAGAGACTACATGATTGGTCGATTTTTTGTAAACTGCCTGCGATTGATCAGAAGTAGCCGTTGACGTTAGTCGGCCAAGAGGCCGCGGCCACCGTGATTGAACTGACCACAGTCAGCCGACTCTGTAGCTCTGTCCACCCATCGCGGTTGGGTGGGGTCAACTCTGGTGTGTGTTTCCAACAGCGGCCGGCCTTTCTTTTGTCCGGCAGGTGTCTCACACCCCCCTCAGGCCGCTGTCTACGCCCCTCCCCGCCCCTGTTCTGTCCCCGCCCCTTTCCGCTTTTCCTGACTGAAGGGAGGACGAAGTCTTTGCTGATGGCTTAAAATTCTCATAATTAAATCGCCGAAATTAAACTGTCGAGACCAGATTGCATTGCCGATTTTCTGTCGTCAGTAGGCCTATATGATCGAAAACAATCTTCGTGATCAGGGGGACGGGGAGATGAAGGAAAGTGGGATGGGGCGGGGTATGTGTGGTTCAAGTATGGCTTGCTTTGGGCCGGGACCCCTCCCCCTTCACATTCCGGCATTGTCACGCGGCATGGGGCGTGGCGGGTTGCCACGGTAATCATGATAACAGGGCGACTGGCTATTTCTCAGCCTGCACAGACTTGCAACCGCTTTTATATGTCCCATTCGTCATAATTTTCGAGTAAATCTACGTGGTTGCGCTTGCGCGATCTCTCTGTCTTTTGTTATCATTTGTTTCGTTTTTTTTGGTTCAGTCTTGATATTAAATCGATTTTCATGTGTCACTTGTACATTTTAGATCACTGGTAAGAAGTGCAATTAATGCATTCTCTGATTGTGCCCATCTCTAGAATTCTATCAGCAAGTGAGTTTTTCATTGAATTAATATTGTACCCGATCGGAATTCTTTTCATTAGTATGTCTTGGTTGGAAGATCTGGTTTACTATTCATAGCATCTGTCCTCTAAACTGCTGAGAGATGGATAGTTCTCGATGAAGCTTTGCTTGCCTGTCTCTCCTGCGCAACATGATGATAGGACAGACAGGGATGTCCATGAAGAGTTGGGGAAAGGGAGGCTATCCTTCACATCGCTATACCAGCAGAACAACTCGTTCAGATGAATATCGAGAATGGCGCTGTTGTTATTTATCTATTTATATATCTATTTGATATTTTTCTTATTTATTTATTTATTTATTCATTTCTATTTTTACTTTTTATCGTTGGACCTGCGCCAGCGTGAGCTGACCAGGCAAGATGTGATTGCCGGCACTCCATTCTTTACTGTATGTTGGGTAGATGTGTGGACCTTTAAGTCATTAAGACGTTCGTTCTGCTGTATTTCTTTTGCAGTCTTGCCGTGCTGCTGTGAGTGTGTGTGTGTGTGTGTGTGTGTGTGTGTGGGTGGGGGGGGGGGGGGGGGGGGGGGGGGCGTGTGTATATGTGTGCGTGCGTGCGTGCGTATGTGTGTGTGTGTGTGTGTGTGTTTGTGTGTGTGTGTGTGTGAGAGAGAGAGAGAGAGAGAGAGAGAGAGAGAGAGAGAGAGAGAGAGAGAGATTGCACTTTTACAATATCAATGACCGATATGCTTTCTCTACAGATACTTGAATCGCAATAATGTATTCATAGTACCACAGAAATCTCAGGATATGGCTTGGTAAGAAAAATACAAACAATAGAGATAATTAACTGAAGACCTCTAAAGTGCTGAAATGGCTCTAAGAGAAATACAAATAATTCAAAATAAAAGAGTATGTAATCATACCATCAAATGCACACTGAAGACTGAAACCATTTACTGTCAGATTAAATAGTGTTGTACTGACTTAAATGCACACACACACACACACACACACACACACACACACACACACACACACACACACACACACACACACACACGTACGTACGTACGTACGTGCGAACGTACGTACATACATACATACACATACACGCATGCATGCATGCACGCACGCACGCACGCACACTCGCACCCATACATACATACATACATACATACATACATACATGCATGCATATATACATACATTCGAAGGACAACACATGGTATAAACAAGCAAACAAAAACAAAATATGGCACAGAAAAATAGTACACACATAACTGTGGAGAGAGAGAGAGAGAGAGAGAGAGAGAGAGAGAGAGAGAGAGAGAGAGAGAGAGAGAGAGAGAGAGACAGAGACAGACAGACAGACAGACAGAGAGAGACAGAGAGAGAGATTTGACTCCGTTCGTTTGCTTATCAGAGAACATTTCAAGTCTAAAAAAAAAAGGACAACTGTGATTGGTATAACAAAGTTATGTGTAATGATCTACAAACTTCTGTTTAGCTTAAGTGTTAAAGGAGCGGACGGTCTAACAGAGCGATTCACCCTGTCGTCTACGATGGACTGTGACTGAGCTGAGGACCCGGTGAAGGGAAGGAAAGGAAACGATGATGGTGGTCATGTCTGCAACTGTGCCAGTAGAGGACCCAAGGATGGGTAGCACACTGGACACTTCCTGTCACACGACATGCTGGATAAGCACATTGTTAGTCGGCCTTTAAAAAAAAAAAAAAAAAAAAAAAAGCGAGAAAGAGTTAGATGTTACCGTATTCTTTATCACGTGTGTTATTTCATCAATCAAAGTGAAGTAAAAGGTGACATTGAATCTTTGAATCGTTTCAGGCGGTGTTAGACCGGACTGGAGTCTCCAACTGTTTCACGTCGCGGTCAGCGACGACAAGTCTCACCCTCAGCGGCAGCGGCCACAACTCGTCCTCCCCCAGAGTCCCTCACACCCAGGCCGCCCCTCACCTCCCCGGCCACTTCTACAGCCCAGGACAGTACACACAGACACCTGTCCACTCCAGCTCACTCGACTGTCCGGCACGCCGCCACTAACGCTGACCTTGACAACGGATCTACACGTGCAGCGAGCAACAATGAGAAGAGAAAGAAGAAGAAGAAGATGATGAAGGACAAAAACAAGAGGACCCAAGGTAAAACGCACTTAGCCGTAATCAACCAGTACCAACAGGGGTTCGCAGGAAAAGGACTTCCCCACATCGGTTGTGAACCGCAACAGCGACAGCAACGGCGGTAGAATCGATGATAACTACAACGGCGGCAGGATCGATGATAACTACAACGGCAGCAGGATCGATGATAACTACAACGGCGGCAGGATTAGGATCGATGATAACTACAACGGCGGCAGGATCGACGATAACTACAACGGCGGCAGGATCGACGATAACTACAACGAAAGCGGCGGAAGCAGAGCCAGACATGCGAAGCAGTGGCGGCCTCAGAGAAGTCCTGAGATGGAGGACTTTACAGACCTAGATCTGATGGAAGCGCTGGATTGGGTGGACATAGAGTTTCCTGAGTCTGTCCAAGATGAACAGCACCATCCTCTCTGCCATTCCTGTTGGATGCAGGTACAGTTCTGTTGGTTTAAGTGGGATGGGGTGAATTGAGCTTGATACAGGTACAGTTCTGTTGGTTTAAGTGGGATGGGGTGAATTGAGCTTGATACAGGTACAGTTCTGTTGGTTTTAAGTGGGGATGGGGTGAATTGAGCTTGATACAGGTACAGTTCTGTTGGTTTAAGTGGGATGGGGTGAATTGAGCTTGATACAGGTACAGTTCTGTTGGCTTCGAATGGGGTATGGTAGATTGAGCCTTATACAGTACAATTCTGTTGGCTTTAAATAGGATGGGATGGGTTGAGCCTTATACAGGTACAGTTCTGTGGGCTTTAAATGGGATAGGGTAGATTGAGCCTGATACAGGTACATTAAGGCAGCTGCTGGCTTTTTTTTTTTTTTTCGTACGCAGGCTGATACTCCTACGGACACTCCCTGTATACAGCCAAGTATTGATGATCCATGGCTACCCGAAATGGGATCCCGCCATTAAGGCAGCCATACTCCATCTTCGGGGAATCTGTTGGCTTTTAAATGGGATGGGATGGGATTGAGCCTTATACAGGTACAGTTCTGTTGGCTTTAAATGGATGGGATGGATTGAGCCTTATACAGGTACAGTTCTGTTGGCTTTAAATGGGATGGGATGGGTAGATTGAGCCTTATACAGGTACAGTTCTGTTGGCTTTAAATGGGATAGGGTAGATTGAGCCCGATACAGGTACAGTTCTGTTGGCTTTAAATGGATGGGATGGATTGAGCCTTATACAGGTACAGTTCTGTTGGCTTTAAATGGGATAGGGTAGATTGAGCCCGATACAGGTACAGTTCTGTTGGCTTTAAAAGGGATGGGATGGGTTGAACCTTATACAAGTTCTGTTAGCTTTAAATGGGATGGCTTGAGCATGTACTCTGGCATTGTCCTCTCTGCCGTTCTTGTTGGATACAGGTACAGTTTTGTTGGCGTTAAATGGGGATGGGGTGGGGGGGGGGGGGGGGGGGGGGGGGGGGGGGGGGGGATTGAGACGGCAAGGGGCAGTTTTCATTTGGCTTACTGAGAATAGTGCGTCTGTATGTAATCGAAGTTGTTTGTATTTTGAATTATTTCATGTTGAAATAACATCGGAACACAGCTTATGAATTGCAATGTGACGAAGAAATATGATGGTAACACACTTATGCAAAAAAAAATGTCAATTGCAGTATTTGGATTTTTTTTTAAGTAATAAACAAAGAAAAGAAATGAAAGTGAAAAAAAACAAATGGGTTGCTGGTGTGAGAAACTTTTTTAGTCCGTGTCCCATGGCTTGTGTAATCCTCACCTAAGCAAAGATAAAATCATCGTAAAGGCATGGAGAAAACGTCCCAAAGAAACAGCAGCGAAAGTAACAGCTGGGCATTTTCTGTGCATGGGATATGACAAAGAGGCAGACAAGTCAATAACTTGATTAACATCACCAACCGTGACGCACTATTACTAGAAGCATCACAGACATCAGGTATGTGTGTGGTGTCATAGACTAATGTACAGGCCATGGGCTTGAGGTCGAGGCCCATCAGAGGCATTGCATTGTGTGGTGTTCGATCCAATTCCCACCAGAAGACTTTGCTATGAGATGTGTGGTCCAGTATGGAGACAAGGACCATCCATCTAAATCTACTTCATGGATGTATCTTGAGTGTCGCTCAGATTTCCTGACCGACACTGCAGGTGTCTGTCTCTCCACCGGACCTGGTCAAAGCTCAGTGAAGAAATCATAGAACACCACCATTTGAAGTACTTCACAATGAACATGGAACTCCATAGCAAAGTTATCATCAGGAGAATAATGGCCAGTACACCAGCGTCGCTTGTTACCAGTAATATAATCATATGAATTTTGTTTTGAACTGTACATTTTTTAAGCAAATGTTTTTCAATTCCTCGTATAAGGCCTTGCATGATCAGCTGGGTTTTATGCACGTTATGAGAACAGAAATCGTCAGCCTGAATGATCTTGATGAAATTTAAAGGTTTTCACAAATCAAATGATCTGTCATGTTCTGCTGTAATCTTCTCCATATCCACATCTGTTTTGAGCTACTCCGCACCTCTAAAGCTAAAGATGTTGGCACTTTTACGGTGAATACTGTCGGAGGAGGGATGATTGATTCTCTCTCATCCGGACGCACCACTTGCTCAGTCCGACTCTGCACCCAAGGACCTAATGTCACCCATGGTAATAAGCCATGTTTCTCAACACGCTGAATCGAAACTAGAACCACTTAACTGAAGTGACTTAGCACTGAAGGGTCTTCTTTCATCAGTGACCGGATAGCGACCTCTCAGCAAGTTCTCTGTGGACTGCAGGCCCTGGAATTAAAACGAGCCATGTGGGATGTGGCTGTACGTGGAGGTGTGGGATGTGTGTCTGTATCTGGAGGTATGGGATGTGGCTGTATCTGGAGGTGTGGGATGTGTCCGTATCTAGAGAGGTGTGGAACATGGCTATATTTGGAGGTGTGGAATATGGCCGTATCTGGAGGTGTGGGATGTGGCTGTATCTGGAGGTGTGGGATGTGGCTGTATCTGGAGGTGTGGGATGTGGCCGTATCAGGAGGTGTGGGGATGTGCCGTATCTGGAGGTGTGGGGTGTGGCCGTATCTGGAGGTGTGGGGGATGTGGCCGTATCTGGAGGTGTGGGATGTGGCCGTATCTGGAGGTGTGGGGGTGTGGCCGTATCTGGAGGTGTGGGATGTGGCCGTATCTGGAGGTGTGGGATGTGGCCGTATCTGGAGGTGTGGAATGTGGCCGTATCTGGAGGTCTGGGATGTGGCCGTACCTGGAGGTGTGGGATATGGCTGAATTTGGAGGTGTGGGATGTGGCTGAATTTGGAGGTGTGGGATGTGGCTGTATCTGGAGGTGCGGGATGAGGTGTGGGATGTGGCTGTATTTGGAGGTGTGGGATGTGGCTGTATCTGGAGGTGCGGGATGTGACTGTATCTGTATGTGTGGGATGTGGCTGTATTTGGAGGTGTGGGATGTGGCTGTTTCTGTATGTGTGGGATGTGGATGTATCTGTATGTGTAGGATATGGCTGTATCTGGAGGTGCGGGATGAGGTGTGGGATGTGGCTGTATTTTTGGAGGTGTGGGATGTGGCTGTATTTGGAGGTGTGGGATGTGGCTGTATCTGGAGGTGCGGGATGTGACTGTATCTGTGTGTGTGGGATGTGGATGTATCTGTATGTGTAGGATATGGCTGTATCTGGAGGTGTGGGATGTGATTGTGTGGGGTAATGTTAGCTGTATTTGTCACATTGTTTGCAGGCATTTAAATTTCCTCAAGAATGGTCCGTCTTTGTATTCAGAGTGTCTGCTTTCCTGTAAATGGATGCGGGCCTAAAGGCTGATAAGCTTCACACAGTCATTGGGTCCTGATGCTGAAGGTGTTTCTTCAAATGCTGTCAGCAAATTGTGATTTCCATCTGTTTTAAGAATTGACAACACACACACACACATACACACACACACACACATATACATACACACACACACACACTCGCACACACACACACACTCGCACACACACACACACACACACACACACACTAGCACACACACACACACACACACACTAACACACAAATAGCAACATAGATTTGGTAAAAATTTCCAAACCTTAAGTATTCTCACAAAACCCTGTCCCCAACCCTCGCTATTTTATTTCTCAAAATTTTTCTTCTTCTTTCTTTCTTTCTCTTTTTTTTTTTTTTCTCCCCTTTTTTGCTGTGGGTTGCAGACACAGAAAGCCAACGCAATCCTGTGTGGTCTGTGTGCCAAGTGGTTCCACTTCAACTGTGCTGGACTCACCCATGACGCTTTTGTCATGCTGATGTCGCATCAAAATGCTGTCTGGTTGTGCAACGACTGCCACTACACTGTCACTGTGGGTGCTGAGCCACCAGACACAGACGCTGCCCCAAGCCCATTTTTTTGAAGAAGCCAATTTTTCAGAGCTTTTAGAAAGTTTATTATGTTGAATGATTACTACAGGAGCCCTTGAAAATAGATAAATACAATTCCATCCTTGGCTATTAGAATTCTTGTACAAGTGTCCAGTCATTTATCTGTAAAAATGAAAAAACAAACAAAAAAACAAAGAAAAAAACCCGAACTGAGGAACAAAAAACCATTAGAACCGAGATGGGATCAGGTCACATTTATGTATATGGTGAATATGAAGAAATGATGTGAATATCTCGTGGAACAGTCTTTACTAAAACAAACCTGACAAATTCTATGAGTCATGTCTGTATTTCTATTTAAAATGTGATAAATGTACTAACCTTATCATGGTCCTGGCATCAGTAATGATGTATTCAACCGAGTTTGTATAGTTAACGCTTTGAATTATACAATTAAACATAATCAAAGGAACTCCAGTCTGGCGTCCTTGCTTACGTTGTGCCCTAATCACAACTAATACCCAACTTGTTTGTGTGTGCGAGTGTGTGTGCGTGTTGGTGTGTGCGTGTGTGTGTGTGTGTGAATGCTCTTCCATGATATGATTAATTATTAGCTATTCTTCCACTGGTTAGGCCGAAATTATATCACACTTTACTAAAACTTAATAAAAGTCAAATCTTAAAAGTCGCTTTTAGCAACATGCAGACACAGCATCAGTTACAACATTTGTCAACATGATCTTGAAAGTGATCACAATAAACAGTTGTTTCTCTCACACACACACACACACACACACACACACACACACACACACACACACACACACACACCAACCACACGCACACACACACACACATGAACCAGGCAGCAGTGTATAATTCTCTTTTTATTATGTACACTAATGGTCAAAAGGACACGAGGACAACAGGCAGTAGCAGGCCTTTGTCCACAATGTGAAGGTAAGCCTTTGGTATGCCAACACAATGGTTATCCCTGGTTCCATCTGCTCCCCACTGGCTGAAGGCATACATCATTTTGATTTCTTTGGCTTTTACCCACCTCTTCTTTTCCGTGTGTGTGTGTGTGTGTGTGTGAGAGAGAGAGAGAGAGAGAGAGAGAGAGAGTGAGTGTCCATGCATTTGTCTATCTGGGGGAGGGGTGTAGGGGTGGAGCAACAGTGCGTATCATATAAAACAGAGTATGTGAAAACATCAATACACTAACCTCTGAATGAACGTTTAAAGAAGCATCTTGTTTAAATGAAGTGTGTATGATCAAAAAGCAAGCAAACATCTCTGGAACCCAAGTATTTTAGATCTCACCAGGCATGCAATGATCCAGTCCTGATCCTCCTGCCATAAAACTTACCAAGACACTGAATCCTGCAAGACCAGGTAAGGAATTGCATGCTGTCGCCATTCAGATTCGGTCTTATTAGAACAAAATTATCCTCTCTTATTTCAAAACCATTTTTGTCCCCATTACTTCTAGTTCCTGCTTGTTTCTAATCTCACAAAACATGTAAACACAACCAAAAAAAAACAGCTTTCATCATGGATACTACCAACTCACAATTTTAAATACAATGGATCAGTTTGATGCAAACTGAAAATCCATCAGATTTATCTAAAAGACCGTGACCTGTGATTTTACCACAAGCTGACCTTGGCAAAGAAAGAGCAGCCTGCAATTGAACAGCCATCCAGGTGGAAACAAAAGTGGCTTCAAATGACCCCCAGGTCAACATGCAGGGATGGAGAGTGGCCTACTTGCTGTAGTTGTATCTGCATACTGTGACCATGGACCTAACTATATGTTTCCTCAAAGCTGAACTGGATCCCACACCTGTTCATGTGATGGATCACTGCTATACAAAATGCATGTGACTGTCAACTTCATTTTTTACTTGTAAAAGCAATTTTCAGTGTATATGCTGATACTTTCAGAATCATCTCCATCAAGTGGTCCAAAACTACTGTCAAAAAATGAGGGAGGGGGTTGAGGTGGGGGGGAACTAAGTAGTTAATAACATACTGGGGAATCAACAGTCTTACAGTAATCATTGTTTGTTTTCAGTAAATGAAACCTGCTGATCTGTGAAGCTGTCTTGTCATTTTCAATTGAAAAAAAAAGTGGGAGGAAATGCAGAAAGAAATCAAAATATGCAAAATGAACCCATGGATTTTCAACAGAAACACAGTCAGCTTGTACATACGAATCCTAGGAAATCTAAATGAAAAACCCCAACATAAGCAAAATAAATCTGGGGAAATTTTACTGTAACCATCCTTATTGAGTTATATGCCCAAACTACAAACTACATGGGCACTGAAGAACAAAAAATACCTTTGAGAATAACTTGTAAGAAATGGGGAAATACTCAAGTGGCTATTTACTGTCACAATGAAAAGTAAAAATACTATCCCAGTCACTAATTCTCTGTTACTGGACACTACTTCCATCAGTTTGTAAACAAAAATCTTGTCACTGAAATAATGAGGAGACCCCTTTCTACAATGATTGAGCAAGCAATGGTTGACATGATGCGGTACACATCCAATAAATGTTCTTTTTTTGTTTCATTTTGAAAAAGACTAAGTTTCATTTCATGTTGTTTTTTTATGTATCTGTAGCATATACACATAAATCATAAGCAAAATCATGCTTTGCTGAGAGAATCTGGCATCTATAAAGCAGATAAAAGTTTGCTGTATGTCAACAAAACTTACTTCACCATTCTTCAGGCATTCTTCAAGTCCAACAGTCTTTCTTCAGCAGACATAAAAAAAAATAATAAATAAACCCAACAGACAGAACAAAAATCAGCAACTCAGGCTCAATCATGTCAAAGCAAAGCCAAAAGCGTAATATATAATCATACATATTTAAAAAAAACAGAACAAAATGGCTTTCTTCCGTACCGTTTCCATTACTCATGGGGAAAGGGATATATTAACACATAAACTGATGTGCCTCTGTCTCACCATCCTTTTCCACTCCTTCCCAGCGTATGCTTAATCAGTCAACACTGAAAAACAAACTTGGACGACAGAGAATCAAACACAGAATATCTGATCCATGTAAGCACTGCAACATACAGGCATTCACAGGCCAAAGGAATAGAAGAAGCGGGAATGTACAAGGCATCACATGAGAAAAGACAAAGGATCTGTTTCAACAGATGCATACCACTTCTGATATGAAAGAAGCATATATCAGAAACACTCTGGCCATCATCCTAAGATTTTGGCCTGCTCTTTGCTGATGGCTGTGGTGAATGGCAAGTACACATCACACTAATTTCTTGAGGTTTTTTTTTTTTTCTCTGCACTAAAACAGAACTCAAACCGATGTATTGAAGCAGCACACAAACAGAAAAAAAATACTGAAACATCATGCAACTGAAATCTCACAGAAGAACTGATGACAGGCTTGTTTTTGTGCTGATCACTGAGGAATGGATTGGGGTGGGGTGGTCGTGGAAGCAAGAGGGTCAACAAATGCAGGACGCTACACAGCCACTTCAAGCAAGAAGAGGGAAATGCTGCGATTTACAACTATCGTCTTGAAGACACCCTGTACAAAGATGGCACTAACTTAACACAGTTTCTCTCTCTTTTTTGCCAGAGAGCAAAAGCTTAACCATTAATAATTTCAAAATGCTCAGTACGAGAGGAAGACGGCCAATCCTGCGCGAATGAAAAATCTCCCCATTCCCCTTCCCTCGAAGTCATACTGACATGGATTTCAATGCAAGCTGAAATGCCTGTGAACCTAAAAAAGTGTTCAACACCATCTTGGCTTCCATGTACTTCTGCTCAATGAAATGTTTACAAAAATACTTATTTTTCTATCTTAGCCTTACAATGCAAAGATAAAACAGGTAAAGCCATTATCAAACTTTTTTTTTCCATAATCATGTCAGTGGGTTAAAATAGGCAACTTTTCTATTCATGACTTAACACTGATTTAATGGAATAAAAGCAATTTGTAAAGAAGCATGCAAAACAAAAATGTGCATCAAATTTGCAAGTAAAGCTGACAGCCTCACAGCCAAAATGCTTTACATCATTCAGGATGATTTCAGGATCAAGCAGACACCTCAACTGAAATGCATTATTTCACACAATGTGTCCACATTCACAAGGCTTTTTCCACACACACACACACATCATCATCATCCTCTCTCGTAATTCACAAACAAAAATCCCCCAGATACTCATTGAAAAGGACTGTTTACACCAAAAATAACGAGTTGATGTTGATATGAACTGAATTCCCTCATGATGAAGTATGAACACCATATACCTAAATATACAATGCAAAGGGCATGCACACAACCAACAGAGCACATAATAGACAGTCAACAAAAAGCACTGCAATGAAGCATTCTTATTAAACTGACGACAGTCAGATGTAAAGGATGATGTCCTCTGAATATTCACAACATTCTGTTTTGAGAAATCCACCTGAGCTGCAGGGTGTATTCTACATTCTGCTCAGTGTGGTAGTGGAGTATTGTCTGAGAGGCAGTGAGTCACCAACACACACATTTTCTCAACAGAACCATGGTACCCTCTGCTTTACCAAGGATTTACCCCCTGTCCAGCCAGCAGAGTAATCAACACAAAACTGCCACAACGGCACGGACAACAGTTTTCAGATAAAGCCAGCACCTCCACAGTGACAACATCCACTAAACCAAACATCCTTACAATAATGGGAGATGTCTATAGATCTACAAAGAAACACAGAAAATACTGTCATCAGTTCCTCTTCATGTCACGTCAACATGTTGCTGACGGGAACACTAAGATAACAAGTGCGATGGACATCACATGAAGCAGCCTAGTTCCTCCCTGTTGCGGAGGTATGTAGGTCTATTGCCTGTTGAAGTTGAAGTGGCCAGTCATCTCGTCCCATGCAGCTTGTGTCCTCCACGATTTCATTTCTGCACTGAGGAGTCCACAATCCCTATCTTTCTTCCTGTGTGGGATGTCACCCTCAATCCTCATTGCTCCTTTCATCTCTCACTCCCCTTTGGGAATACATTCATGTCAGGCGGCAAGCCCATTCTGAATTTTCACAGCACTGAACTAACCTGGTCAGTACAAGAAGTGCACCTGAAGCAGACTGACAATAGCAAACATGCGCATCACTCCAGTCTACACAGTCCGTCACCCCTCATTACAGGGGTCTGAACGACCTTAATAAACTCTGATACTTCACACCAATTCATTCACACACCTGAAAGTGTACATGGTCATCCCACTCCCCCCATTACTCTTGCTGTCCCAATCCAATAGCCCAAGAATGCGAAATGAAAAATCAGCCAATATTCCAGTAAAAACATGTTCTGTGTGAGGGAGTGAGTGAGTGAGTGTGTGTGTGTGTGTATGTGTGTGTGTGTGTGTGTGTGTGTGTGTGTGTGTGTGTGTGTGTGTGTGTCTGTGTGTGTGTGTGTGTGTGTGTGTGTGTGTGTGTGTGTGTGTGTGTGTGTGAGTGTGTGTGTGTGTGTGTGTGTGTGTGTGTGTGTGTGTGTGTATGTGTGTGCGTGTGTGTGTGTGTGTGTGTGTGTGTTGCAAGTGAAACAGTTCCATTTACAGCAATCCACTTCCATCATTTGATCATTTCCCTCATTCTCAATGGTATCCATTCCATCAGTGATGGAGCAGAATTATAATGCATTTCCTACTATGTCCACTGCCTGCAAACCATTTTCAAATGTATGATCCTCACAATCCATCCTGCATTCAGCTGCAAGCCAAAAGATCTAACTCCTGGGTCCTCATTTCAATCACTGCCCCTTTTCAGGTGTATGTTTACTCTTCACAACATCAGCATCTTTTGTGCTTACAGAATGTCCTGGTTCGGATGCAGCACAAGTGTTCTGTCTACTTGAATTCAAAAACCAAACCTGAGGCCCCATCCTTCCATTCTCATGTCATCTTACACACTTAAATACAGGCAGGAGCCACAGACACACAGGCAAACTCACACAAACACATGAAATGTGAATGCATGTGCAGAAATGTACACTGTACACACTCACAATTGATACATTTTTTTTTCTCTCTTGTCATCCAATTCCTTTCTTACTCCAGTGGCTGTTAGACCATGTAGCCATTCAGGATCATCCTACAGCAGAACAAGGAGCAACAATCCCTGGCTGACTTCAACCAGACCAGCCAGCTTCAAGGGTCATCATCAATTCACAACGCTCCTCACCAAACCCCTTTTGAACAAGGAAAGCAAAACCTTTCAATGACCTTTTACCAACACTGACATCCAGTGCAATGACATTTTCATGACTGACCAACTGTTGAGGAACTATTTTAAACACATAACCAAGACAACAAAACTGAACAGAGTATCAGAGCATCACTATGCCGGGTTTTTTTTTTATCCTTTGATGTAGTTCACTATGATTCTTACAGCAATGAAGATCTACTTACTTCACCAGACATTTCTTATGGCTTGAAAGTCTTCAAAAACACATAATCTGAAACCCACAGACTGTGCACAGTCCTTCGCTCTGTCATTCAAACACATAATACATCTGCAGACTCTAATCAGGGTTCCCCCACCCTCCCCTCCCCTTCTCAGCCCTGTAAGTCTCTCATCCTGCCTCCAAGCAGTTCAACATGTTGCTGTTGACCTTGTGCTCCAAGACTCCATGCCTCAGTCGCTCTGGGCAACACGTTTCCTCAAAGCTGAAATTGTTTTCCTAACAACTGACCTGTCTTTCCTTACCACGGAATCTTTTTCCTTACTGCAGAACTTTCTCTTAGCTGCTGAACTTTTTGCTAAAGTCCACCAGAGAGATGGTCGGTTTCTTGGGTTTGGCCACCTCTTTGGCTGCTGACCGTGCCTTGGCCTGCTCCTGTGTGGCCTGGTTCAGCTTGACCGCCGCGGCCAGGCGGGGTCGCAGGTTGGGGGAAGCGGCCATGACCTGCTTGAAGTGGTCGGTGTACAGCTGGCCCAGACGCAGCAGCTTGCTGAGAGCCGTGTCACTCAGGCAGCGACGGTTGGCATTGGCTGTCATCACTGTGGCGTCATCCAGCAGTAAGGAGACCAGGATGGGGACCAACAACGCCACCATGGTCACACCTGTAACGGGAGAGCACACTGGGTGTAAGCGAGGTTTAGGGTGAGTTTGTTGTATCATACAGGGTAATATAGCTCAGTGTGCAATACGTCAGAGCGCATTGCAAGACACTGTTAGACCTGCCAACCCCTTATCAGACTTGACAGGAATATTTTCCAACAGCACAGAGGAATCTGTGAAGGGAGAGAGCAATCTATACATGGCATCACACCCCAAAATGAAAATTTTCTTTTTCTTTTCACAATTCAAACACTTTCTTTCTTAACATTTAAAAATATTCACTTATTGGTGCATGCTGTATTTTTCTTTCCTTCATTTCTGTGTCAGTCTCTACATCCCTTTCAGTGTCTATGACTATTGTAGCATGGGCTATCTGAGCAGTGCATTGGTGTCTATGACTATTGTAGCGTGGGCTATCTGAACAGTGCATTGTGTCTATGACTACTGTAGCGTGGGCTATCTGAAAAGTGCATTGTGTCTATGACGATTGCAGCGTGGGCTATCTGAACAGTGCATTGTGTCTATGATGATTGTAGCGTGGGCTATCTGAAAAGTGCATTGTGTCTATGACGATTGTAGCTTGGGCTATCTGAAAAGTGCATTGTGTCTATGCCGATTGTAGCGTGGGCTATCTGAACAGTGCATTGTGTCTATGACGATTGTAGCGTGTGGCTATCTGTACAGTGCATTGTGTCTGTGACTACTGTAGCATGGGCTATCTGAACAGTGCATTGTGTCTATGACAACTGTAGCCTGGGCTATCTGAAAAGTGCACTGTGTCTATGACAATTGTAGCGTGGGCTATCTGAACAGTGCATTGTGTCTATGCCGATTGTAGCGTGGGCTATCTGAACAGTGCATTGTGTCTGTGTCTACTGTAGCGTGGGCTATCTGAACAGTGCATTGTGTCTATGACTATTGTAGCGTGGGCTATCTGAACAGTGCATTCTCCTAAGAGAGAGATGAGGTGCGTTTTTTGCATATCTGTGATAAACTATCACTCGTTACTTTTGAAGCATGGCCTTTCTTCATACTTCAGGGCTTTCAGTGCCTTTGTGGTGTCTTGCTGAAAATAGCTTGGTGTAAATATATTAGAGCACTATGTGGTAGAGCCTGCAACACACAGGCTATAATAGCTTAGTGTACAATATATCAGAGCACTATGTAAATGGGTTTATACCAAACAGAACAACGCAGCATGGTGCACAGTAGAAAGCACTGCATGGTGTGCAGTCTATCACAGTACTGTGCTTGTGTGCAACACTGCAGGTAAAACAGTATGATGCACATTATGGCGCATTCTGTTCAATGTGTGAAAACAATGACACTGAAGACAGTGAACATAACTGGCACAGCATATTATGGTATAATATGTGAATACTGCGCATCAATTTCAATCCTTAGTTGCCAAAACAACATCAATCAATAACAGCAGCAATTCTATCAACACTGGAAGTGGTAATAGCATCAGTGGCAGAAAACTCGCGGTACTGACGTTTATTGTCCTCCGCCAAAGCCACCAGAGTTTCCATCATTCCAAGCTCCTCCAGGGTCAGCTGAAGGTCATGGTCGGTGGGCGGTGAGCCGGAACTGGCAGTGGCATGGAGATGCTCCATCATGCGTGGCGCCAGACCATGGATGTAAGGTGGTGCCACCTGGCGATCAGGGTGTTGCAGTATGGAGACAAAGGACTGCACACACTTCAGGCGAACCTGCAACAGGGCACTGGCATGAAAGAACTGACTGCTGTAGATAGCAGGCAAGTTCAACTACTATTCCCACAATGTGACACAAGCACATTACTTCCATCCAGCACCGACTGCACTACCCATCAGCCAGTTTCCTTCCCCATTTTATGCTCCTCTCTTCCCCCTTTCCCTCCACCTATCCCCCCATCACCCCCTCCAACCCCCACACCTCATCGTCCCATCCACCACCCCTCACCAACACTCCCATTCCTCCCCCCCCCAAAATCTCTTTGTACGCTTCTCCCTTAACAGAGGCTTCAGCAAAAAAAAAAAAAAAAACAGAAGCAGCAAGAAGGACACAAGACACAGCTAAGACATCAGCAGACTCTAGCTTGCATTCCATCCTGTCACCCCTCAGACCATGTCTAGCTTGCATTCCATCCTGTCACCCCTCAAGACCATTTCTAGCTTACATTCCATCCTGTCACCCCTCAGACCATGTCTAGCTTGCATTCCATCCTGTCACCCTTCAGACCATTTCATTCCATCCTGTCACCCCTCAGACCATGCCTAGCTTGCATTCCATCCTGTCACCCTTCAGACCATTTCATTCCATCCTGTCACCCCTCGGACCATTCTAGCTTGTGTTCCATCCTGTCACCCCTCAGACCATTTCATTCCATCCTGTCACCCCTCAGACCATTTCTAGCTTGCATTCCATCCTGTCACCCCTCAGACCATTTCATTTCATCCTGTCACCCCTCAGACCATTTCTAGCTTGTGTTCCATCCTGTCACCCCTCAGACCATTTCATTCCCTCCTGTCACCCCTCAGACCATTTCTAGCTTGCGTTCCATCCTGTCACCCCTCAGACCATTTCTAGCTTGCATTCCATCCTGTCACCCCTCAGACCATTTCTAGCTTGCGTTCCATCCTGTCACCCCTCAGATCATTTCTAGCTTGCGTTCCATCCTGTCACCCCTCAGACCATTTCATTCCCTCCTGTCACCCCTCAGACCATTTCTAGCTTGCATTCCATCCTGTCACCCCTCAGACCATTTCTAGCTTGCGTTCCTTCCTATCACCCCTCAGACCATTTCTAGCTTGCATTCCATCCTGTCGCCCCTCAGACCATTTCTAGCTTGCATTCCATCCTGTCGCCCCTCAGACCATTTCTAGCTTGCATTCCATCCTGTCGCCCCTCAGACCATTTCTAGCTTGCATTCCATCCTGTCACCCCTTACCCCTTACGTCTATTTCTAGCTTGCGTTCCATCCTGTCACCCCTCAGACCATTTCATTCCATCCTGTCGCCCCTCAGACCATTTCTAGCTTGCATTCCATCCTGTCACCCCTCAGACCATTTCTAGCTTGCATTCCATCCTGTCACCCCTCAGACCATTTCATTCCATCCTGTCACCCGTCTGACCATTTCTAGCTTGCATTCCATCCTGTCACCCCTCAGACCATTTCTAGCTTGCATTCCATCCTGTCACCCCTCAGACCATTTCATTCCCTCCTGTCACCCCTCAGACCATTTCTAGCTTGCATTCCATCCTGTCACACCTCAGACCATTTCGTTCCATCCTGTCATTCCATCCTGTCACCCCTCAGACCATTTCATTCCATCCTGTCACCCCTCAGATCATTTCTAGCTTGCATTCCATCCTGTCACCCCTCAGACCATTTCGTTCCATCCTGTCATTCCATCCTGTCACCCCTCAGACCATTTCTGGGTTAATCCATTGACCTGCAGCCACACCAACAGTAAATGGCTTTGTCCTTGAGCAACACTCCTTCTTCTCCACCTTGTTGACAGACACTCCACCAGTATGTAGACAAATAGGGACAGAGATGACTTCCTTCCTGAAGATGACTATACAAAACTGACCTAATCACAGTGCTTAACTGAAAAGCTGATCTCACACACACACAGAATGAAAACAGAGAGAGAATAAAATAGCAATAGATTTGAACTGCACCTCTTATAGTACACAAAAAAGTTGGCAACTACACTTGCAGTCTACCCATGTCCAAATGGTATCCCCAAACTTCAGAGTGACTGCCGCCTAAAATTAACTCTCTCTCTCTCTCTCTCTCTCTCTCTCTCTCTCTCTCTCTCTCTCTCACACACACACACACACACACACACACACACACACACACACAGATATTACTCTTTTATCATAAAACCTGATCCGTCACCATTCTAGAACTTGATTTCCTCCCAGTACAGGTATCACTCAAGACCATTTCTCACCCCCCATCCCTACCTTCTCCAACCCACCCCCCAAACTGCACCTCAAAAATGTTGCTGTCCCAGGCCTCGCGGAAGCAGTCCAACACAGGGTCCTGGAGGTTGGTTGCCCCCGTGGTTTCCCGTGGACAGGACACAATGAACACCGTCAGCATCTGAACTAGCACCCCCTGGTCGATGCCTGGCCCTGTCTCTCCTGAAGGACCCACAGAAGCGGCAGGTTTCAACTATCTATCACTGCACAGTTTTCTCTTCTTTTCTCTTCAGAAAAAAGTAATGGAGAACTCAAAAAAGCAGGCAGCAGTTCATAAAACATTCTGGAAAACTTAAACCAACTTTAAAGCAAATACGACTGTTAGAACTGTGACTGCGTATTGAAAAGTATGCCTACTAATGTACCAGCAGTGATCATCTTCTTGCAAAATTTTTTGTCCATCTTTTTTTTTTTTTTTTTTTTTTTGGGGGGGGGGGGGGGGGGGGGGGGGGGGGAGGAAAGGAGGGGTTAAGGAGAGTCTTGATTTACAGGCGACAGTGAACAATATTACCTCCTCTACTGCTCTGTATGTCCCATCCTGTTTGTGCAAAATTCTAACCAACAAATAAATCTTAATAAATCATAAAAATCCAGTATACTTAAATTGCATCACACACACATACACACACGCACTCACACACAAGCATGCGCACACACACACACACACACACACACTCACACACACACACACACACACACACACACACTGACCTGGCTTCCCGTAGTGTAGCAAAGTGATGACAGCACTCTGAAGCAGGTGCAGCCAATCAGCTGCCACCGATTCCTCCTTCATCATGTCATTATTGCAGAGAAGTTTCAGCGACTGCAGGCAGGCAGCAATCACAGTGGGAGAGGTGGTCTCTGCTGATCTTGCGGCCAACTCCCTCACAACACTTGTTGTCAGGTGCAGGATTGTGGGTAAAATTGTCACGGCACCTGTGGACCAATGTTTACCACAAATACAGACTTTAAATGATTTGGGCATGCAACAATATTAGTTATTTTGACTTATGAGGTGTCCAAACATATATGTGAAGCCACAAAGACAACAACAGAAGATTTTAGGTAACACAAATATGGGAAACCTGCACTAAAATCAATATTTTGACTTTGTCCATTGAAACATTCTGAAAAAAATGGTTTTTGGTTGTTGTTCTTTTTATTTGCTCTACTCACTATAGAACTTTCTATGAGAAGAGGAATGAATGAATCTGCCCCTGGCCCTGCTGTCTGTCGTTTACTCATGTTTGGTTTGACAGGTTTAACTTTACTTACATTTTCATAACAAGTGTTTATTTCCTAAATCATGATTTCCCCAAACAGAAAGAAATTAGCATTATATGCAAAGCCTTTGCTCTTTTCATTTTTCATCATTAGAAATTTTCTTGAAAAGAAAATATAAAGTGCTGTTAAAAAAAAAAAAACTCCTAGCAAATTATGCATGTGCACATTCAAATATTGTGAGCCAGAAAGGTATCCACTGTCAAACAAACTCGCACACACACACACACACACACACACACACACACACACACACACACACACACACACGACGACACACACATACACACGAACACACACATACACACACACACACACGACACACACACACACACACACACACACACACACACACACACACACACACACACACACACACTGTGGACTGACCCATAGGGGAACAGAGGTGCATGAGGTCAGGCATGAGCAGCACGACAGAGGAGAGCAGGCAAAAAGGTGGTCTCTGGCAAGCGCGACAGGTTGGTGGGCACCTGGAAGCCTGTTTTGGCTGCCGCAGGGTTCAGAGCAGGTAGATGCCTCACCAAGGCACACAGACACACCTGGCACGGCAAAAGCAGCACACTTCTGGAATCTCTCTCCCCACATACTCACACACACACCTGATATAACACAGCACAAGTCTGGAATCTCTCTCGTCACTGCTGACAGACACACCTGATGTAACACAGCGCGCGTCTAGACTCTCTGTCTTCATTTCTCACAGACACACTGATATCACACAGCACATGTCTGGAATCTCTGTCTTCATTTCTCACAGACATACCTGATATAACACAGCACACACTTGGAATCTCTGTCTTCATTTCTCACAGACACACCTGATATAACACAGCACATGCTTGGAATCTCTGTCTTCATTTCTCACAGACACACCTGATATCACACAGCACACATCTGGAATCTCTCTCCTCACATACTCACAGACACCTGATATCACACAGCACATGTGGAATCTCTCTCCTCACTACTCACAGGCACCTGATATCACACAGCACATGTGGAATCTCTCTCCTCACTACTCACAGACACCTGATATAACACAGTACACGTCTGGAATCTCTCTCCTCACTACTCACAGACACCTGATATAACACAGCACACTGTCTGGAATCTCTCTCCTCACTTACTCACAGAAACACCTGGTATAACACAGCACATGTGGAATCTCTCTCCTCACTACTCACAGACACCTGATATAACACAGCACATGTGGAATCTCTCTCCTCTTATTACTCACAGAACACCTGATATAACACAGCATGTGTGGAATCTCTCTCCTAACTTCTCACAGAAACACCTGATATAACACAGCATATACGGAATCTCTTTCCTCACTACTCAAGAGATACGCTAGATACAACACAACACATTTCTCGAATCTCTCTCCTCAATACACATAACCACACACAGTACATGTCTGTAATCTCTCTTCTCACTCACACAGCTCAACTGATACAACGTGTTTGGAATCTCTCTCCTCACACAGTACGACTGACACAACATATTTGGAATCTCTCTCCTCTCACTCACACAGCACGACTGACACAACATATTTGGAATCTCTCTCCTCACCACACAGACACAGGTGATACAACACAGCACACACCTGAAATCTCTCTCCACACTACAGAAAGCACAACAGATACATCATGTCTGGAATCTCTCTCCTCACTGTACACAGCACAACTGACACAAGACAGACAGCTCACACCTGGAATCTCCTCACCACACACAGACACACCTGATGAAATACAGCACACATCTGGAATCTTTCCCACCTAGGGACAAACATGCACTTGACACAACTCAGCGCACGCCTGGATCTCTCTCTTCACACCATAGTACACAGACACTTCTGACACAACTCAGCACATTTGAAAAATCTCCTAACCATGGTATACTGACACACCAGACAAAACACAGCACAAGTCTACAATCTCTCTCAGTGCAAAAGCACAATGTCAACCTGACACCACTCAGCACACCCAGAATCTCACAGCATTTCATCAAGGTATACAAACATACCTGACACAAGTCAGCACATGTGTGGAATCTCTCTCCCTACCCAAGAACCCAGACCCACTTGACACACCTCAGCTAATCTGGCATCTCTTCATCATGGTACACAGACTGACCTGACATGACTAAACACACCTGGAATCTCCTCATAAAGGTTCACACACACCTGACGCAGCTCAGCATCTCCTCATCATGGTAAACAGATACACCTGACCTAAACGCAGCACGCCTGAAATCTGTCTCCACCTCAATATACACAGACATACCTGACGCACCACAGCACACCTGGAATCTCTCTCCCCACCACACACATACATCACATGCAAAAGAGCATAATATCTAAACATTTCTCTCATCACCAAGGTATACAGGCACACCTGACACATCAGTGCATCTGGAATCTCGCTCCCCCCCTCATCCAACATCTACACACACCACAGCTGAAAACTACAGTGGAACACATTACCAAGAGATATTTTTCAAGTCCCCCAAAACTGTGTCCTTCACTTCAATAAATTCAAAGTGTTATACAAACTGCTAAGCAGTGTCATCAAATGAAATTTTGACAAATAGATGGGCACAAAGGAATGCACACAGACCTCTCTCAAGACTGAAACAAATCTTGGATTCCCCCTGAGGGTAAATTCATGACTGAAAACATTACATTTCCACCAGGCAAGTAACAAAGGGTATGGACAAGAGTTGCTTCCCATGCTCTTTTTTTTTGACAAACAGGACATGCTAAACTACGTATTTGAATCAACAGAAAGTTTTATTATACAACAAAAATATAAAATTTTGTAGACAATGAGTAATATGTAACAATAACTTCAATGTGTACTTGTCCAGTCCAAAATGTGCAATGTTAGTGTGAACATTTCTCAGATCTGCCTTTTGCTGCGGATCCACACCAAAATTTAACAGGTTATCCTGGTGCCACATTCCACCTTCCCACCAATCAGTTCATCAGTTTGTGTGCAACAAGACTTGTACCAGTCTTGCTGAACCATCCTAGATCCACTGTCTGATCTGAATTGCCCCACAATGCAGTGGGCGCATCCTTCGGCCACAAACCATCTTTGGTGCAGTATAGTCCTAATGGGTTCTGTAGTTTTTGGTTTAATCTTGCTGACAGACGAACAAATCAACATAACCTCCCTGGCAGAGGTGGTAACACTCAGTATCTACACCACTCACTCAATTTATCATCGAGATGTTGATGCAATAATACTGAACGCTAACAAAATGGTTCATGATCATAGTATAGTTCTAGGCTCAAAGTATGCAACCTGCATACCTCCAGTGTGGCAAAGACAACAGATCGTTCGATGACGAAGTCACCAGTCGTGCCCCCCTCCCCGGCAGCAGCAGCGTCAGCAGCTGAGCTGTCAGTGGTCCATGGAATCCGTGCTGCTCTCTGTGGCTGTCGACGGGGAGATGTCTTTTTCTGCAAACAAGAATGCTATGTGCCTGTTACCACCCTTTGTTCCGATGCTTCATCATCTGAGTCAGAGGTTAACACTCCTGACTGTTTTCATACCCAAGAAAAAAAAAGGCATAAAGCAATACAAATGATTATCAGACTCTGATGTATGATTACGTTTGCACATTGTTAACAAAATAGAATCAAAGGGGGAAAAAAAAAAAGTAATGACTCAGTGTTAAAAAGACAAGAAAATAAGAAAAACAAAGAACAAAGTGTTCCATCTGCAGGACTGAGAGCTACAGAATGTCAATCAGTTCTTAATGCTCTTCTTTGTTATTAAACATCCTTTGCTAGACAAGCAATGAATCAATGATTTTTTACTAAACTTTTATCAACTATGGAGAAAAACCCCCGATTCACAAAAAAATAATCCATCAATTTCTTTTTCAAGTCCAAGAATTTTCTTTCAGTTTATAAAACACTAGCTCCACCAACAACATTGTAAAGTACTTATTTTTTTGTTAAACAAATGACTTACTTTCCTTTTCTCTCTCTTTTCATCCTGTTGGGAGGGGGGAAGCATTCCAATACAAAGGCATTTGTTTGGACAGTTTAGTGTGCAGAAATCTCATTTCAGTTTCTTCATATGCCACATACTTAGTCCCTACTCTGCACGTCAGCTGATTTGTTTCCAACATGGCTCTCATCTCCAACCTGACGCAATGCAAGCAATTTAATAATGCTCTCAGAACTTCTGCCCAATGATTATTACCTTATTCCTAGACTGGTTCCAGTTGTCTCCATTGTTGTGTTGGCTATATGCTGACATGAATATTATGTACAGACTTTGCAGGCATATTATCAAACAAAATCAAGGACGCATATCATGTATTTGAAAAAATCAAGAGCCCAATAAAGCAAAAATACTGAAGATTCAGAAACAGCATTGAATCATACTTTTTTTTCATTTCATAAAAATAGAAAGCCCCTTGGAGGTTTCCTGAGTACAGGAGGAGGATTGCGTGTGTGTGTGTGTGTGTGTGTGTGTGTGTGTGTGAGTACCTTTGGCTGTGGCCCTGTCAGAGTCTCGGATCTCCTTGGCTGCTCGCAAGACCTGCTTCACCACACTGAGGGCGTGCTGGTGGGCCTCCACATTCTCCTTGGTCAGGATCACCCTGTGACACGTCATCAACACCACCATCTTCATTACCACACATCGTCATCACAGCCATCATACAATGAGGAAGATTTACTGAGTACACAGCCTCAAAGAAATGTAAGCACTTCATATCTAAAAGATAATCTTTTTAATAAATTAATCAAAGGCTATTTCACATAAGAACAGAGAGAGAGAGAGAGAAAATGGAATGATCATATTCATTCATGTCTATCAATTCTGACACCATGACAGTATGAAGAATGTATTGATTTGTTTATTTATTTCTCTCGGTGCGTTTCCTATCATAATCATTTATTCATTAGCATTTTCTATGTTGGTCATTCCCTACCCATGATCTCATCTTGTTTACTCTTTCCTGTTTACGGTGTCACCCTGAATCACTTTCTCCCTTCTAACTCCTGGACCTCCCCCTCAATTTCTCTGTCTCCCTCCTCATCCTCAAAACTTTCTATTTTCTTTTCAAAGTCTACTTGCTCATCTGGCACAGAAAATGTTTTTTCAAACTGTCATATAACACCTTGGTGTCACCTCCAAAGCAGTGTGCTAACAACGCCCCCATGAAAAAACATCAAAACTTTTTACTTTTTCCCTTCATAAAAAGATCAGTCTCCAGCATCTTTTCATCTATTCACAGCAACTGAGGAAAGCAGCATCTAAAACAAAGGGCTGCCCTTCCCATCTCTACCCCCATCCCCCCCTCCCACACACACTAAGAGTTGCACACCTGTGCATGACGTTGAGCAGTTCGCGGCACAGCACTGGGTCCTGGCCCAGCTGTCGGCGGGGCCAGGAGTTGTCCAGGAGGGTGTAGAGGGCCTTCAGACACTGCACCACCGTGCACTCCTCCAGCAGGGCGGTGGTGGAGCACAAAGCCTCCATGGAGATGCCTGCACACACACACACACAGAGCACGGTTACAGTCTGCCACCTGGGGGCTCCATCTTGGTGATGCCAGGTGTGGACAGGTGAATCAAGCTGATGCAGGGATCAGGTGACAAAAAAAAGGAATACCCTTGGTGTCAGTTGACGTGGTCTAAGTGCAGTATGATATGATGTGAGTGGCGCTCTGTGTGGGTATATGGAGTAGGTGTATTGTGATGTGGTGTTGATATGAATTATGTGCATGTGTGCGTGCATGCGCGCGTGTGCATGCGTGCACAAGTGTGTTTGTGTGTGTGCACATATGTGCTACATGCATGCACTACATGAATACGCACATGCATATGCCTGTGCATGTGTGTCTGTCTGTCTGCATATGAAGAAGCATGTTCTTCATTGCTTTGATCTGAGCATTTATGTGAGGCTTTATGAACCTTTTTTATATACAGGTCCCATCAACTGTCTTTTCAGTGAATATCCACCTGTTCAGTGTAACAAGTTCATGTAGACAAAAAGCTCAGAAAGGAAACAAACACACTCATATCTAAATAAAGAACTAAAAAAAACACCAACAAACACATTCACATCCTGCAGAGCAGAAATCTTACCACAATACAACACAAACAGACTGCATGCAACAATCCACTCACCCAAAATCAAGTAAAATCGGTCTTTGTTGACCTCCTCAGGTTTCATGTTGGCCAAAGCATTGGCAGGCTGCAAGGTCAAGGAACCCAGTGCTGGCTTACTGCCCTCTGGAGAAACCTCTGCACCCTCACTGAGCTGGGCAAAGCCCTTCTCATTCAGCCAGATGGCCAAGGCGTAGAGGATTGGTGGCCAGGACCGCTTGTAGTGCCCTCTGGCGGTGTCCATGGTGTCGGGGTGGTAGAAGGCGCCGCCCTCCTGGGGAAGCTGACTGGAGAACTCTGCAGGACAGAGCAGGACTAACTGTGTTCAGGACTCCTCTGTTCATCAGCCCCTCTGAAATCATCCTACACTACATGAAGACCTCATAATGGACAACGCCAATGCAAGAGCATGAGCTGTGGATCCTAACAAAGTTAAATGTGTAGTCCACAGGTATAACCAGTCTGAACCATGAAGTTACTAGACATCTTGCTGAAGTCATTGTAGTCCACATGTACTATCAGCTTTGAACAATGAATTTGCAGGCATCCTGTTGAAGTCATTTTACTTCTGAGACAACATGACCCTAACAGAGCCCAAGACAATCAAAGCAGCCACATCCCTGGTTCCTGTTCAGCTTGACCCAGCACTGAAAAGGATGTAGTGACAGATTATCAAGAAATATTGGATGGCATTGGTTTCTTGCCTCTTGCTATTTATCAAACAGCCGCAAATTGAACGAACAGGTATGTACAACAAAAGCAAACCGCCAAGAGCACACCTAACCCCTTGTGGTCAAACCTGAGACATGAAGAAATGAGGGCATATCAATCTGTGTTGATCATGATGGAGATACAGAGTCTGCCAAGGTAATGGTGCTACTAGTCAACTGACTTCAGCTTCACTGACCCTTGGATCAAAAGAACTGTTTCCAAGACTAGCATAACTAACATATGGCTCAACAGTAATGCAGTCTGCTTTTCAGTTTGATTTTGTTCATGCACACCTGTATTTTGTAATAATAGTGGCTCTATGACATTTAGCATAACACTTTACACATGCTGACAGCCCTAAAAAGGTCCTCTGTGGTTGGCTGGTCTATAAAAACAAAGCAAAAACAAAATCAATTTCCCGTCTTCTTCCCCTCTCTATCCTCTTAAGTCAACCCTCCCTCTCCGAACTGACCAGGGGGCAGGGAGAGAAGGGCGTGGTCCTTGAGGGCGTGGAACAGTGGCTGCTGAGGTTGGCCAGTTCTGGCTGCACCAGGCTCAGCAAGCTCTCCCCGCTGTGCTCGTACCAGTCCTGCCCCTCCTCCTCCTCCTCCTTCCCTCCAGCGCACAACTGGGCAGCTTGGGCCTCTTTCTCCCGGTTGATTGCCACGATGTATACCTGTAAAACAAAACAAAACAAAGGGGGGGAGGGGGGGGGGGGGGGGTTGGTACAGATGGTGGTGAAGGGAATCAAAACAGTTTTTTTTTAAAGAGAACATAGGGTATGAGATATTTGTGGTTAACTTTCAGAAGCTTCGAGCAGTTCCATTATAAAAATTTACTTCCTGTTCTGAATTTCATGTCAATAATTCTTCTCTCTTTCTTACTGCACACCACACACACACACACACACACATACACAAATGCACATGCTGTCTCCCATGCCTTCCAACACACACACACACACACACACACATATATTAATCCAAGCACCCACACAGGCACATGAATAAACTATATCCACAAACCTCAGCCCAGGCCCGGATGACAGCCAGTTTCTCCATGGTAGAGGCACTCTCATTGTACAGCTGGGTGCGGGGCCTTTCCACTGTTCAGCTTGGCCAGCGAAGACACCAACAGCTGGTGCACACGACGTAGGTCGTTGAGGTCACGTGCCACACCGCTACCAATCCATTTGCTACATACCTGCAGAATCGGCCAGTGCAGAACATGCTAATATGATAAAGATGTATACATTTCACTGATATTACGAAAAAATTTACAAATGTATATACACAGTACTGAGATACAGCTAACAATGAAAATTGTATGTGTAAAATGAGACATAACTTAAAAAGAGGTGAAATAATAGAAAACATGTGTATGTAGCTGAGACATACACTGCAAGGAAGTTAGGTAAAGACAAAAAATGAAAGATTAATATCAAATCGTTTGATTAAGAACACAAAATAAATCCAGCTCTGATTACAATGATAATGTCAGACAGCAGTAGAAAAAAAGACACAGAATACACTCAGACCAATGATTCACGTCACTGAGTACCGATCTGCCTGCTACCACTATACTCCCAAACCAACCCATTGTTTTTATACAAAAGTACAGTTCGTGTGCAAAATAGCATTCAATCTGTGTCAGTCTATTTACTGTTCACACATAATTTCATGCACTATCTTCTTGTTGTTCAAAATGGCAGTTGGTGTGCCATGTAAATACTAGCAGAGTAAACACTGTCACTGTGAGTGACATTAACCAATCCCACGCCGACAACCAACATACATCGCAGGCAGCGGCCGTGACATCAGAGGACGTGTCAGGAGCGAAGGCCGGCCGCAATGCTGCTCCCACCTGCACACCGTTCATCCAAACCATAATCACTGTGTCAACACTGCAACTGGAGAAAATGCACAGAATTCACTACAACACTGAAATAGATAACCAATGCATATAAACAAGAGGTGAGTTTATTGATATAAGACAGGCTTATTTGATGTCATTAGAGAATAGAAAACTCCCCATATGTCGCCCTTGTCTTTTATCTGAGCGCTGCCATTAAAGAACACTTTACCTTCTTTTTCATCATTTCATGTCTCTGGAATGCATCAGGGTTCTTCTACATATTTATCTTCTTCAAAGCAGAAAGGCCATTCCTTTAGCTTGCATATTTTGCACATTAAAGATATCACCTGTGGGGACGAGTGTAAAAGTATTGAGAACTCTCCTTCCCATATCTCTTTTCTCTCTCTCTCTCTCTCTCTCTCTCTCTCTCTCTCACACACACACACACACACACACACACACACACACACACACACACACACACATCAACACACACACACACACACACACATACACACACACACACACACCAACCAAACACACACACACACACACACACACACACACACACACACACACACACACACACACACACATCTTTCCTCTCGAAAGTTCCAGTTTGAAACAGAAACTCAAACAAAATTTCATTAAAAAATAAAAATAACTTTTTTTTTTTAATTTCATTTGAAACACTATCATTCACTAGACAAAGCAGCACCATTTGAACCATGGAACATGGGCAACTAACAAAATTAAGTAGAGTAGGATGTCTTGGACCTCGTTTCTCCCAAATGCCGTGTTTCTCTAAACTACCATGTTCAAGTCATTCACAAACAATCTTCACAGCAATATCACTTAACCTCTCCCCCCTCTCCTCTCTCTTTATTCCCTCTAATCCATCTGTTCCTCCCCCCCCTTTCCCCACTCTCTCTCCCTCGCACCAAAAGACCGACACTGCATGTACCAACTGACCTGCGCCTGGTACTGTTCAAGATGACACAGCCTGGGAACTCAGGTTCTGGTACTTTAGCAAACCGGCTGATGATCTCCTGCAATCAGATCAAGCGTGTCTGCAACATGATTCACTTTCAGGGCCATACTCTCCCTGCACACGGTGAGCCATCAGTTTTGATGACACACATCAGACTCTTTCAACATCACTGGCCTGGCAGTGTGAAGCAGGGCTGTGTCCTGCTCCATACATTCTTCACGTACTACTGCTCTTCTTCATCTAACTAGTTATTGGGCTCTTTAAAAGGCAACATCAAATTCTACATGGGAGTAAGAGGCAAGCATAACTTCTAGTCAGCCCATGTTCATCTAAGAGATGCTCTTTGCTGCTGATGCTATGAAAATCTCTGAAGAATATCAATCCAGATGTCAAAGCCTGCAGCAGTTTTGCCTGACCTGTACACTGAACACAGGGTCATGAATCAAAGTATTCACATTTCTGCCTGCTATCTTTCTCAATGGTTCCAAACTCTAGGCCATCACCCATTTTAACCACTAGTGCTCCATACCTTGTAGTGATCTCCAACTTGATACAGAGGTCTTTCTCTGCTCTGGGAGAGATGCTACTTCTTCCATTCAACTGAGCAACTTCTGTCCACCATTTTGGGTGTTTGGAATTTTTTTTTTTCTATCGATGTACATGCGGCGATACAATTGGAAAGCATCTGCCTAGAACAGGTGGCCTTGGTCTCAGAACCATGCAATGTTGATTTTGGTAGACCCTTAGCTCAGACCTCTCCATAAGAATTCCGTGAGACTGCGGTTAATTTTCAGCCATCAACAACTGACACTGGGTTGATCAGTCCTGAGGATAAAAGGGGACACATCCCTAGGGATCTTCTCAATGACCAGCTCAAGTCTGAGTACCACACCTAGCTGGAAGCCTGTGTCTTCATTACAACATGTCTGCAAAAGAGTCTTAATGAACATGAATACATGAAAGAAGACCTTGCTCTTGAAACAAAATCTTTAGATCAACTGACAAGGGTGGGCAAATTTCTCTCCTGACTCAGAAGACATTCTACTGTAACATTACAACCACCAAGTTTCTGCTGAGAAGCATGTAAAAAAAAAAAAAAAAAAAGGAAAAAGAAAAACACCAGAAAGCTCTCCCATTCTGTTTTGAGAGATATGTGTTGAATGTCTTCAATATTTCTCCTTTTACAGTATGTAACATGTCTGGGAAAAGGTCTTTAAATCATATTATTTGGAAAGTTGTGCCATGCCTTGAAAATAAGTTTGCAAAGAACATTTGGTAATCTGTGCTGCATTTTGGAAAAAGTTAAGGACAGTATTTGGCAATCTGTGCCATGTTTGGGGAAAAGTTAAGAAGTAATGACTAGGAACCTCCACCACGAACACTATCAAGTACAGTACCCTCCCTACACAGCAGTTACTGTGTATGTATGCTTTTTACCCAGTTCACTTTAACACCATGAAAAGCAAACTATGTGGACAACAGCAAAACCCTTACCTCCAGAGCCGACATGCCAGCCAGACGCAGTTGGTTGCTGTCAGACGTTGCCGCTATGAAGGACATGCGTATCAAGTCACTCAGGTGAGACACCAGGAAACTCCCTGAAACAGACCAGGTCACAGGTCAATAAAAGGACAGAACACCAGCAAAGTGATCACAAGGATGGCACAACAAATCATGTTGCGAATTAAAAGGCAACGAGGGATGATAAATAGAGGGAGGAAAGAAAGGAAGCAGATCTGTGTGTCTCGAATTGTCCACAGGAGTGTTTCCCACGAAAAAACGAAGAGTATTTTCAGGGAACCTGGTAATATTTCAGAAACTTCTTCAACAGTTTTTTCTAAAAGCTTTGGGCTTTCTAATTGAAGATATGCATTTCCACATGCTCCAAATGAACTGTAGAACAATGTAAAACCTTTCAGTGGCAACTCCTGTGCTTGTGGATCGTATCTGGTCATGCTGATGGGAGGCAGTTCTCTCCAGTCAAAACTTCATCAAAGAGAATCTGGCTTCCACATTGAACGTGAATACCATGCACACACCTTTTACTAGGTTTATGTTTTGCTTGTGTGGCATACCAGTTTTTTTTTGGGTTTTTTTTTTTTGCACAGTGATGTAGAAAATATGTTAAGTGCACAAGTGCACAGATGTGACACATCAAGATTTACGACAAGAAAAGAGAGAAAGACTGACAGAAAACAAATTACTCAGGACAGTGAGGACTGAGGGGGAAGGGCTTGTGGAGGATGTGGGAGGGCCAATGAAGGGGATGAAGACAGAAGTGAAAAACCGACCTCCCCCACCCCCTCCCCCCACCCATAAACAAATCAGAAAACCAAAAGTAAGAAACAAAAACAAAAAAACAAATCCCTCCCCTCCCTGACAAGCGGACACAGAAACCGTACTGTTTCCTCTGCCAAAGACAGGGCAGTGAAGACACAGCCCAGAGAAAGGGAGGTCACCTTTATGTTCAGGGTTCTGCTGGAGCTCCTTGGCTCGGATCAGGTCATACTGCCCGTCCCCTTCTTCACAGGACGTCATGATCCTCATGAGGCACTCCACCGCAAACACTTTGGTCGGCCACCTGGCAGCACACACATACATACATACATATATACACACACACACACACACACACACACACACACACACACACACATAAAAATACACACACACACACACACACACACACACACACACACACACACAGATAAACAAGGAAACACACACACACACACACACACACACACACACACACACACACACACACACACACACACACAGATAAACAAGGAAACACACACACACACACACACACACACACACACACACACACACACACACACACACACACACATGACCTCATACCGTGGTTGAATGGTGGGGTGTGTGTCGTCAGGCTGTCCAGCATTGAACTGGGCAATGTCGTCTCCCCCTTCCTCATCATCATCATCCCCTTCATCCATGTCAGGCTCAATCACACTGTTATCTGAACACATGAAATATGACAAACAATGAACGGACTTCCACAGAATTTTTTTTTCATATAAGAAATAACCACTTTCACTTGCAGAATATTATTTCCTGTGAAATTCTAAAATGAGGGACCAAATGCTCATCGGTCTCGAAAACTAAGAGATCAACTCTTTAAAAACAAGCATCAATCATACGAAGACACATTCAGGCATTCACTTCTTTTTTTTTTCTTTTTTACAATTAGCGATTCAATTCAACAGAATGCTTTGGCAAAGACATGAAGACACTTTGTGTTCTGAATGCGCTGGGAGTTCTGATTCACTACACCTGAATAAAATCACACATGTGACCTGGCCATCTTTGGTGCTCGTGAAAGCATGTCTGACCTTTCACCTCATGCAGTGCACCAACAAGCAACGTTTATCATTAACTTGTTACGGACAAATCCCAAGATAACACCTAAGAGCAGAGCATCATTCAGTGCCCACTGCTGAGTACACTCTAACAGAGAGTACACTCTAACAGCAAACTCCTAAGTCCACACTCATTCATATCTGCCTTTTCTCAATCCACACCTCGTTTCACAAGTTACCTCATATCACACGTCTTCCAGCCTTAATCTGATTTGCGTTTGGCTGTTGTTGCTAAAATTTCAAGGTAGTCTTTGTTCAAATTTTAATGAACACGGAAGAAAAAAAAATTTAGAGTTCTAAGGTGCCAAATTATTCTGGTTTTAGTCCAAGTAATGAGATTCTGAATGCTGAAGACGGAATCAACTGGTAATGCAGCTGACACTGAACCAGACTCTGTGTGTGTGTGTGTGTGTGTGTGTGTGTGTGTGTGTGTGTGTGTGTGTGTGTGTGTGTGTGTGTGAGAGTGAGTATGTGTGAGTGTGTGCATGAAACTATAAGCATACCTGTATGCATGCATGCGTTTGTGTACACATGTGTATATGAGTATATGAGTTTGTGTTCTGTTTAAGGCAGAAAAAATAGTTGCAGACTGCCCCACAAAACAGAAAGTGTACCTTTCCTCAATGTGTTCTTAAGAAATCTGATAGCATCTTCAGGGAGTTGCCACTCCTCACCATGAGGCCCCTTGTGTGTAATCAAGAAAAGAATACTACCTGGAGACATGTTCACTACCACCCTGGCAATATTAACTTCTGTGGTCTTTCATGTCTTGCTCTTACAGCACTCAGTTTGCATTCCCTGTCTGCACTTATGCTGGCAACTCTCACGATTGCTGACAAGTTTATGGGTAATATCATTGAATGGACACAAAATTGCACCCTCTGCATGGGGACGCCCTCGCATGCTGGCTCTACAGGTGGCTTAGAGGTGTCTTCCTTATGTTAGAATCACACAGGCATCACTGAACATCTCTGAAGTGACTTGACAGCAGCGCAGTGTCTCCTCTGGTGGGTTGTCTCATGACGACCTGATACGTCTGTTGGCTATGAACTACCAGAACTAACACTACACCTGGTCACCAAGGGTGTGTGGTTGTGTTTGGCAAAGGTGGACTGAGGTGCCGGAGTGTTGCCACTAAGAGGACACCAATGATGAGACACAAAAAAATATATCAAAAAGACTAACAATAAAAAATAGCCTTCTCATCTTGAATCACAGCATAAAAAGCAGTGCAAGTCTCTCCTCCAAAACATTTCAGATCAGAAACCTTCACGCTCTACTCCATCCATCGAGCATTCCTGAATATGGGAATATGGATTAAGACTTGGAATTGATTTGTTGTCTGGCACTTCATCTGTGAACGATATTGTAAACTTATGTCAGTGTAAATATACTGTGAGGGACACTGCTGGAAGAAGAAAAGGAAAACAGTATCATCTTCCTGTTGAGAAGGCAACCAAACAATGGGTGTCTCCAGAGTGTGTGACCATTTTTTTGCATATGTATGGGGAGGAAGAGAAGAGAGAAAACAAGACAAGTGAGAGACGGAAACAGAGAAAGACATATTTTTCTTTTCCATCGTATTTTGTTGTGCCATGTTGCATCCAACTGTGTTATGTTCTTGGCACATAGACAACTGATCAGAAATTTGGTATATGAAATAAAGGACAATACCCACACAGGGCACACACACACACACACACACACACACACACACACACACACACACACACTTATTCACAGACACACACTGACACACACTCATTCACACACACACATACACACACACACACACACACACACACAACACACACACACGCACACATCTACAGATCCTTACCTATAGAGGAAGCAGACAGGACGTCTTTTAACAGCTGCAGCCAGCGTGTCAGGTTGGGGATGGCCAGGGCCTGCAGCAGACTGATCAGCGTATCCTGCACATCGGATGTCAGCTTGCCGTCCGTCTCCGTGTCCAGCATGCTGAACAGTGCCCCCTCCAGTCTGACTCTGTGATGTTGACTGAGCAACGCCCATCCTTCCCCTCCCCTGCCAAGGTCAAGGCCATGGCGCTGACCTCCTTGGCCTCACGGGTCACCAACTGACGCAGACAGGCGACAGCTGCCCGACGTAGTAGGAGATGGGAGCTGGTCAGAATGTCCTGTGGTAAGACAGAATGTCTGGTGGAATTTTTGTGTCCATTTCTTACTGACAAGGGTCTGCCTCTGGCAGATTTCAGTATCTCTTTCTGCGTCCTTTCATCATCAACTTCTACTTTCCATGAGTCTGAACAACACACAATATTCTGATGCAGCTGGTAGACCTGTTTACCTAAAAAATGCTACTGGTGTACTTTTCCACAAAATGAGCAAATTCTTCTAAAATCTCATGTGAAAAAAAAAAAAAACTGACCACTGGCATGCATTGTCTATTTTGCCAGAAAGGACAATGCTGAAATCAATTTTACAGTAATGGCAGGGCGCTCAGGGTTTTCCAATAGACTGCTGGTTAATAACTGGTTTACAGCATACATTCTTGCTTTCCAGCTACTTTTCCCCTTCATGTTTTAGGTCTTCAACCCAACAGTTGTTTGTACCCTTTGGTATGTTGTTGAAAAGGCAGACTGAACAAGATGAGATTGCAAATACAAGAGATAGCCAGAGTCAACACTCACTGGTCAAACCATTCAAACTGGCACACTGAGACATCACTGTGGTTATCTCTACGGGTGCTATTACTGCTAAAGAACTTCATGTTTAGATCTTTTACATGGCTTTTTAATGTTCAGTCTAATCAGTACATTTTCATAAAAAGGTGAGAGTACAGAAAATGCTTAATTCACACAGGTAAACAGGTCCATGCAAGACATAATCAAAAAAAAATTTCTTTCCATTTAAAAGATATTTCCATACATGACTACATCAATATTGCTTTCCCTGCCAGACTGAACAACGCAGCTCTGAGTAGGCCCATTCTGCACACTACCAAACTGTGTCTGGATTACTGTGTCTACACAAAAATCTGCACTCAACCCCAAATTTCTGCCCACACCAAACGTTCCTACGCTGATCCTAAATCTCCACAATTTACCCCAAACTACCACACTTAACCTCAAATCCCCATGCTTATCCCAAATTTCTAGATTTCATGCAAAATTCCCACACTTACACCAAACTCTCTGCTGTATCCCTACCACTGCAGGCCCTTATCAGACTTTGTAGACAACGGATGAAGCATACCTTCTTGCTGCAGCATTTATCAGTGAAAGAGTGGGGCTACTTACACACAAATGAGGAACCAGGGTGTTGAGGTTGACGTGGCGGGGAAGCAAACATGTGCAGCTGCTGTAAGCAGGCAATGGCTTCGGCCTGCACCAGCGAGTCAGGGTGGTCTTGCATGACCGCACAGCACACCAGGCATGACAAGCGGGCGGTTGCTATGGCTCCTGTATTGCCTGCATAGGTGAAACCCCTTTGATATCACATTTTCAACAACAACAAAAAATGTTGTATAATGTGTGTTGTGAGTGTGAAATCTAAAATAATGTCCGAGCACAGTGACCAACAATTCCCACCATGATGGCAACTATTGGTATGGTTGTGGTCTGAGCTATTTTATCTAAAACACCATTAGTGAAATGGGTTTTACTGCATAACTGAGTTTTTTTACTGATTTACGTGTGCGTGTGTGTACATATATATATATACATATAGAGAGAGAGAGAGAGAGAGAGAGAGAGAGAGAGAGAGAGAGAGAGAGAGAGAGAGAGAGAGAGAGAGAGAGAGAGAGTGTGTGTGTGTGTGTGTGTGTGTGTGTGTGTGTGTGTGTGTGTGTGTGTGTGTGTGTGTATGTGTGTACGTGTGTGTCTGTGTCTGTGTGTATGTGTATGTGTGTTACGTATATGTGTGTGCTTGCATATGCATGCCTTTATGTGTGTGTGCATGCATACATGCCAGTGTAAGCCAGCGTATTAGTACTTGTGATGCATGCAGATTTGATCAACAGAAATATATATTTAGAGAGAGAGAGACAGAGACAGACAGAGAAAGACACAGACAGACAACGAGTAGAAACAAGCACTTTCCAAAGGTCAAAACAAGACCCCCATAACCTCTCCCCCGAGCCCCCGCCCAGTGACTCACTTTGAAGTTCAGGTCCAATGGAGGTGATGAGGGCGGACAGACACTTGCCCAGACACTGGTGCACGTCCACCGAGGCGGGCGGCACCGTCAGCAGCAGCTGCAGCACCAGGGACAGCGTAGGCTCCACGTAGCCCCGGAACATGGGACCCCCAGAATCCGCTATCAAGGCCAGAGCATGCAGCGACCACACCTGTGGAGAGAGGTCAGACACTGTTCATGCAATGCTGTGACAGAACCTGCACAATTGGTGAATGGCTGGCTTGCTCTGTCCTCTTTGTTTGTAACTGCTTAAGTATCTGCATCACCCACTTTCTTTTTCCTGCAGATCAGTTCTACTTATCGTTTGTTTTTTAAAACACTTTTCTTTAAAATAAAATTTGTATAAATAAATCTGTTTAAACTTTTTTTTCTCTCATTTCTGGTTTGAATTCTGAGACAAGATTCAGATTCCTAAAAATGTTGCTGACTGACTAATCTTAAAGGCTAATCACCAATAACACTCAAACACACACTCATGTATACAACCAACACAGACATTTAGCCTTTATATTAAAGAAATTAAGGATACTACTGCAAAAGCAAAGATGTGATAAGTAAGGTACGTTTTCATGTCAATATGAGGATACTGTTTGTTCTTCCTTTTCATTGTTTCGAATGTCATTTTTCTTGCTTGGAGAGGACCAATGAGGTTGACATAGTCATGTTTGTCTTGTAATTTGTTTGTTTGCCAGGTGATGGACACCTCATATCCACCTGTTCACTACCAGAAGGATCAAACAGTTTCCAGGTTTTCTTTTTTTTTCCTCAGGTGAACATGCTCCCATCATCCTTTTTCAGTATTCAGGCATTTGTTTGAACAGGTAAGTATGAGAAAAAGGAATTTTACTCCTAACAGCAGTTTTCTGATATACTTACCTGTCCAAATACAAAGTTGCCCTCCCATCTCCCACCTCAAGGGGGATAAGGTGTTTGCTTCGACAAGTATCATTGAACTACTTTTGGTAGTAACATTTCTTCTTTTTTCCCCCCTAAGTACTTTTAATTGTAAAAAAAATTCTCTTTTCATTAGCAACAACAATAACAAACAAAAACAACAACAAAAACAAACAAACAAAAAAAAGCAGAAATCCACCAGACTGCTACACAGCAGATGAGTCAGTGTGAGTGTACCTGCACAGCAGATGAGTCAGTGTGAAGTGTACCTGCACAGCAGATGAGTCAGTGTGAAGTGTACCTGCACAGCAGATGAGTCAGTGTGAAGTGTACCTGCACAGCAAATGAGTCAGTGTAAAGTGTACCTGCACAACAGGTGAGTTGAAGTCCTGGGCCAGGGCCAGCAGAATGGACACTGAGGTGTTGAGGTGCTGCCCCGACCCCATGCCCCCCACGTAGCGATGCAGGCAACCCAGGGCCAGGGAGTGTCCTGTGCGACTCACTACGTCCCGTGCCGACTTCAACCTGAAATGGGGCAACATGTGTTTGAGAACTGTCACACAAAGTTCAACCAGAAACCCAGTATACAAATAAACATGACACACAGTAACAATAATAAGTGGTAAAAAATCACACACAGAAAACAGTCATACATTAACATGTAACAAGTGAGAGATAGCCTATTGTCAAATGGTAAGGATGTTTGGCTGAAGAGGTCACAATCATTTTGTTTGAATCACTCGGTGAGCTGGGGGTGAACGTGGTATATGGTCCCCATTTTTCACAATGCAGTGCCTTGCACACAGGGGATCTTAAACAGCCCACTGCCCCTACATGAGGGAAGACTTTCTTGACCTATAAAAATAATATTAAATAATTCAAACATCAAACTCTTCAAAATATAATGATAATAAATCTTCATACTCATGAATGATGTTCATTCTCATTCTCATTCTCTCTCTCTCTCTCTCTCTCTCTCTCTCTCTCTCTCTCTCTCTCTCTCTCTCTTTCTCTCTCTCTCTTTCTCCCACACACACATTCACACATTTTGGTACTCTTTACACACCCAGTATCTACTGGGTGAAAAATGCATCTGAACAAATTCATGGTGCTCACTGTTAAGGTGAAAAACGCAATCAGAACAAATTCATGGGGCTCACTGTTAAGGTGAAAAATACAATCAGAACAAATTCATGGGGCTTACTGTTACGGTGAAAAATGCAATCAGAACAATTCATGGGGCTTACTGTTAAGGTGAAAAATGCAATCAGAACAAATTCATGGGGCTTACTGTTAATGACTTGTTCAAACTGCACGACAGCTCCAAGGCACTGACTTAAAGTTTGTCTCAACCCTTTGTTTTTTGTCCCCTCAATTTCACCTGCCAGGGTACATGCGTCCCACGGTAGTTAAAAAAAAATCTAAAGCTCTGTGGTTTCAGTCCTGTGCACAGACTTTCAGTTTTCTGTCATATACACAAACTGTTAGTTTTCAGTCATATGCAGAGATACCAGTTTCAATCATTTACTAAGACTATCAGTTTTCAGTATTCTACAGAGACTTACCAAATTTCCATTATGCAGAGCAACCATTAGATTTCAGTAATGTGCAGGTATTATCCAATTCACTGTAGTACAGTGGTCGACATAACAAGCTTGCTGGCTGATAGTAAGCATGCATGTGGATGTGCATGCATCCGTGTGTGTATGTATAAGTGTGTTTGTTTGTGTGGGGCTGTGAGCGCCTGTGTGCATGCATGCATGCATATGCCACAAGTGTGTGTGAACATGAGCGCTTGCAACAGACTCACTTGTCAAAACTGTACTGCGCTGTCTCCGCAATGAACTTGCTGTCTCCCACAACTTGGGCCAGACGTCCAAGGGCTTCACCTGCTGCGCAGCGCAGGATAGGATTGGAGCTGCCCAGAGCATCCTGAGCACAAGACAGCAATCAACAGTCAGGGACAGTGTCAATCTCACTAACCATGTCATGCTGATTATCTGCTGAACATACCTCTCATACACAAAACTGATTCTTTTTGATGTGGGACTGGATTTTAGATTTGTATGCATGTATGTGTACATGAGTGTTTGGGTACGTGTGCATATGTGTGTTTGCATTTGTGTATGTGTTCAAGTGTCTATGCACACAGGAGTGTGTGCATGCATGCATGCATGTTTGGGAAATAAGTTTTGTTCAGGTGTGCAGGCGTGCATGCATGCACATGCATCTGTCTATGCCTGTGTATCTCATGTGTGTTTCAGATCATTTGTGCAAAAGAAAGCACATGAATGATGAATGAAAATAATATTTGATAATGAACTGAGTACATACATATATGTACACCAAATGCAGACTTTGGCACACTTCTTTGTCTGTGACTTAGGCCCCATTTTCATAACTTTGTTGTTGCTTTCATTTATCCCAGTACTCAGACAGCCCTGGCATGTTTTCTCATTTATAAAATTCTAATCCTGAACTTTCTGGAGGTGAATGTTAGCATACATTTTCTAAAAAATGTGTCCTTGAATTTCAGGGATACCAACAGAATAAGACAGAAGCGTCTCACCATAATGAGAGTGAAGGCAGCTTTACGCACATCCTCCTGTCCAACAGTGGTTTTGGTCTCAGACAAACTCTGCACACACACGCAAAAAAAAGCTCAAAACCATTGACTTAATGTTTGTGAGTAAAGTACACAAATATTCTAAGGGAAAAAAAAAAAAAAGAAAAAAAAAACTTGTATAAATACAAGCAGTTAGATTCTTTTCATGTACATTTTAATTGTCACTTTAGTCCTCTTTAAGATCTACAAATCAACATAGCTATACAACAGATACAGAGTACCACCTGGCTATTTAAGTTCGCGAACTGTTGTTTCAGTTTTTTTAAAGCATCAACTCTAGCCAGAACTGACCAGAGTGGGACATGAGCCAAACATTTCTGACAACAGATTCTGTATGCAAAAGTTACTCAATAATGCCTCATATCAAAAAAAAAAAAAAAAAAAAAAAAAAAAAAAAAAAAAAAAAAAAAAAAAAAAAAAAAAAAAAAAGCTGACATCAGTCTCCATGACCACCCTCCCCAACCACCTCACCACCCTTACCCAACCCCTTTACTCTCTCCCTCTCCCCATCCCCACAATCTCTGTGAGAGTCAAACCCTGCGCCACACTACAAATCATGCCCTGACCTTCAGAGCACAGAGCACAGCAGTGAAGATGTTCATCTGGACAGCTGTTGACGGGAGGACTTGGCTTGTCGGATGCACTCGATGAAGTGCTGAAGCATCTGGTAGCGGTGCTTGTGGGCCACGCGGGGGAAGATCACCCCGTACAGCTTCACAGAGCTGTCAATCACCGCCACACCCAATGGCAGGGGGCCAGGAATGGGGTCACTCTGTCAAAGGTGACAATCGAGGAACAATGAGGGTCACATCCCTTTCAAATCTGAACTTACAAACTGCATGCATGCGTGTGTGCGTGTGTGTGTGCACACGCATGCTGCGTGCATGCATGCGTGCGTGTTTGTGTTTACACAAGCCTTGTGTATTTTGTTTGATAAAAAACCATAATAAGTACAAATTACTGATATCCTTAACAATTAAAAAAAGATTTTGGTTTATTTTATGCCTTTAATTTCTCCTGGTTGCAGCTACACTCTCTCTCTCTCTTCTCTCTCTCTCTCCCCCCCCCCCCCCCCCCCAAAGCATGCAAGCATGCACATGTACAGACATACTCAAATACAAACACATTTGTGACTGGATTAATAAACCTAACATTCATATTCATGATTTCTCTCAGAATCACTAGCTCAAAACTAACGCCTTAATCCTAGCAGACATGGGCACTCCCTTGCAAATCAGAACACTAGTAAAAATATTAATAAAAAAAAAAAAACACCAAGCCTTTAGGGCACTTCTTCATCCCGTATTCAAAGCTTCTGTACCTGCTGACTTAACTCTGCTTCAAACGAGACATCTCCTTTCCTGCAGAGGAATCACGTATTTCTGCAATACTGACCCATTACCAACTCTGACAACTGACATAGCCCACATTCACATACAATCTCTCTCTCTCTCTCTCTCTCTCTCTCTCCTCTCTCTCTCTCTTCTCTCTCACTAACACTCACTCACACTCACTCACTCACATGCACACACACACGCACGCACGCACGCACACAAGTCCAATCCTCACACATATCCATGGACCAACCAGCTCAGCCGACAGAAGGATACTCACTGGAGGAGACCTCAGGTACAGAGACTGTGCATCATGCTCCAAGGCCCCAGACCCTGAGGCACTGTTGGGCTGCAACTGCACACACACAGTTCAGCACTGTCAGTCGACTGTTGGAAAGCAGTCCTTATAACTGTGACTCTATGTATGTGCAACTATGAGTGCACGTTCATGTTTGTGTTATGTGCATGTGTGCGTACAATTATAGACATTGTGTATGATTCACATGCACATGTAAAAGGTATGTGCTTTCACGCATGCATACATGCATGTGTGCATGTGTAAAGGCACCTAAGAGTGCACGTGCTGAAAGGGAGAGAATCTACGTCATCACATAGAAAGAATCACCATCACTGACAAAAGATGGGGGGGGGGGGGGGGGGGGATGGGGGGGGGGTCATTTTTTTTCATTTTCTTTGTTGCTATATAATTTCAAATGATAAGTTATGAAGGTTTTTGTTGTGGTGTTTTGTCACCATTATTCCTTTTCGTATTCTCTGGGGGGTTGGGTGTGTGGACAGGGTTTAATCTCCTGTTCTTAGTGTCATCAATTATTTATGCGGTGCTCATTCCGACTCCCCCCTACACATCCTTTCCAGATTCATTCTGTCACAGTCCGAGTGCTTGACCGGGAAATATCAATATCAGGTTGTCTGGTAACGCCCTACCAGAGGAGACACTGCAATGCTGCAGAATCAGTAGGGTAGCATTCAGTGCTGCCTGTTCTAGTCCAACACTGCAGGGCACCATCTACCACACTGCATAATGACAGCAACAGCTCTTTGATAACCAAGTCAAAATGAGCAAGCTTCCCCTTCCCAAGATGACCACCATGCACATCAACACAATGGCAGTCCCAATGACCTCGCCAACACCGTAGCTTTTGACACAGACCCCACAAAAGCCTCCATGTCCGAGGGAAATCAAAACTGAGGTCACTAAAGAATAAGGTATCACGGTCCACAGAATCAAAGCGATTTTAGCCCTCTTCTTTCATGATGATCAATGAATATAACCATGATACTGAGGATCATCATTCTGGTGTGAGCCTGCAGTAGAGTTTGACTCACAGCTTGCTTTCATGATGAAACCTGGCATTAACAGAGATCTGAGATACCCAGACACCTGCAGCACTGGTCAGGAAAAGTGAGCAACGCTCTCAGTGATGCATTCATTACATGGATGAAGACTGACTGTGTGAATCAAGCCTTCCCACTGAAGCCTGTTGTGCACTCACCCTTCCCCCAGCACAGAAAAATCCCATGCAGTCAAGGTGCGACCTCCCAGCCCTCTGCCCATAGTGCTAACTACTGCACCCATGGCAACTGGTTATTGATGAAAAAATAGTCAAGAACATATCAAATCAATCAAGCGAGCAAGTACACGCACACACACACGCACACGCACACACACACACACACACACACATGCACCCATGCACACACACATGCACACGAGCACACACGCACACATGCATGCATGAACACACACACACACACACACACACACACACACACACACACACACACACACACACACACAGGCAGACAAATAGACAAATAGACAGACACAGACTGACTGACTGACTGAAAGACAGGCAGACAGAAACAGAGACAGACTGGCAGACAGACAGACAGAGGAGGGGGCTGGGGGGGGAGGTGAAGCAGGAGGAAAAAAAGATGAGCAAATGGAAAGAAACATATTAAAGATTATTGTGTGCAGCGCCAGGACAGGGAGGGAGACCTATACTGAGAGGAAAGAGAAGGTGAGAAAGAGAGAGACAGGGAATGGAGACAGACAAACAGACAGACAGTGGCAGAAACTGAGAAAGACAGACAGAGGGATTTAGAAAGGAGACAAATGTAGAGAACACACACACACACACACACACACACACACACACACACACACACACACAGACTGACAAAGAGAGAAAGAGAGAAAAGAGAGGAAAACTTTGAGAGAGAGAGAGAGAGAGAGAGAGAGAGAGAGAGAGAGAGAGAGAGAGAGACAGACAGACAGACAGACAGACAGACAGACAGAGAGAGAGAGAGAGAGAGAGAGAGAGAGAGTGAGAGATGAATTTGTAATATTATCAAAGAAAATTAAAAAGAGACTGAAATAAGAAGAAAATAACAGAATATATTAAGAAAAATGCTGTCTACACTCAAATACAAAAAAGTGCAAAAGAAACTGAGTGTAAAAAAACATTTAAAAAAATGACGAACACACACACAAAATCTTAGGATATGGATGTAAAGTAATTCAGACATATTGAACAACAAAAAAAAAAACCTTTCAAAAGAAAAACACACGTATACACACTGACGATAGGTTTACTGTTCTAAACCCAAACCTTTCTCTCCCTTACACTTTCCCCCTACCCCCCAAAGACCACCCCATCTCCTCAATTCCCTCCTCCTTTTTTCCTCAAATAAGAATGAAAAAAAAAGATATATAATACACACACACACACAAAAAAACAGAATATAAATGGAAAGAAGTACACAACAGCATGACAATAAGACGAGAGTCAAAAATGCAATACACTGATTCTGAGAGACAGTGAATCCATGCAGATTATAAAACTCCTCACACATGAGCTCACAAAAACAAAAATCTGCTATGCATATCATATACTCACATTTCGTGCACATGAAAAAATGATAAGACAATAACAAACTCCTCTCAAAGAAAGCTTCTTTTTTCTTTTTTTTTCACACTGAACTCCGACTAAATGTGAAAGAAGGTCTAAATGATTTGCAGACATCAAAACATAAAAATGAATTGTAAACAGACTAATTAGCTACAATGAGGTAAAAACAAAAATGAAATGATTAAGAAGTTTGACCGTGGTTTTGAGAGGGAATAAATCTAAAACAAAATTCAGCAGTTGCAAATATTTCACCTCAAGCACATCATTTCTGTGTTTAATTCTGTGTCACACATACATACAGGGTATCATTGCATACATGCACGTATATGCACAGTTGCATGCTCACAAATGCATGTGAGCACTCTCCGCAATCCCCCTTTATCTCCCCCTGCTCCACCACTCCCCTTCCCCCTGCCCCCCCCCCTCCCCAGCTGTGCTCTGTCTCCTGACTAGGCACTGCTTAAATCTTTATTCTTCAGTAATCAAGTTTGTGTGTCTTGGGTATCCCACTCTTTTCCCCAGTGTAACACCATCGCCCCTGCTACCTACCCACATAAAGGCACACACAAAGAGAAAATGAACACTCATGCACACACTTAAACACACAAACACACTCATACACTTTTTATATTCACACACACACACACACACACACACACACACACACACACACACAAGCATGCACTGGAACACACACACACACACACACACACACACACACACACACACACAACAAGTGTATTTGCATTTCACACACACACACACACACACACACACACACACTCCACATATAGATGCACACCAAACAACAAATTGCTCACTTTAAATTGCTTCCATTCCAGCTCACTACTCGGAGCTCTTTGCATTTCTATTGGACAAACATACATCTGTCTCACTGTACCCGGTGGCCCTCTTCATACTGTGTATGTGTAAGGACTTGTCAATGACAGGAGAGGGTACAGAGAAGAAGGGGAGGGCAGAGAAGAGCTGACAGACTGGCAAAGACAGTATGCTTAAGTGAGTCTGTGCACCAGCACACAAGAGTGAAGGTGAGTGTATCTCTATGTATGTATGTGTGTGTGTGTGTGTGTGTGTGTGTGTGTGTGTGCCTCTGTGTGTAACACACTCTCTCTCTCTCTCTCTCTCTCTCTCTCTCTCTCTTTCTATATATATATATATATATACACACACACACACACACACACACACACATATATATATGTGTGTGTGTGTGTGTGTGTGTGTGTGAGAGAGAGAGAGAGAGAGAGAGAGAGAGGAGAGAAAGAAAATGTGTGTGTGTGTGTGTGTGTGTGTGTGTGTGTGTGTGTGTGTGTGTGTGTGTGTGTGTGCTTCTGTGAGAGAGAGAGAGAGAGAGAGAGAGAGAGAGAGTGTGTGTGTGTGTGTGTGTGTGTGTGTGTGTGTGTGTGTGTGTGTGTGTGTGTGTGTTCTCTGTGTGTGTGTGTGTGTGTGTGTGTGTGTGTGTGTGTGTGTGTGTGTGTGTGTGTGTGTTTCTGTGTGTGTGTGTGTGTGTGTGTGTGTGTGTGTGTGTGTGTGTGTGTGTTTGAGTGTGTGGGTATATGTGTGTGTGTGCATCATGGACACACGGTTCCTGTACGGTCTGTTGTGGGACAACATGCACAAGGTCAGCAGGGCAGCACTACTGTCCAGACACAAAAAACACCATGCACAACAGGCAGGCAGCCCAGCCTATACAGCGGGCCAGACAGCAGTGCACTTAGCATGCCCTCACTCCAGTATCAGTCTCATCTCCAAGCCTCCACTGTGTCAGACACTAGGAAACACTAAACTGATGAACCAAAACGTTAGCTCACAAACTCATGCTCCTCCTCCTACCACCTGCTTCTCACTGACAAGGGTTCAGTATACTAAGCTCACAGTTCAGAGCCCCGCGCTCCCTCTGCACTTTGTTTTCCCCTCAACAAGTCTTTTTTTTTTACAATTTGAAATAAGGAGAAACAAGGGGGAGAAAGGTGTTAACACATTTACAATCCATCAAGGTCATCAAAAAAAAAAAAATCCAGATCTGACCCAAAATAAAATCCAAGAAATAGGTCAATGTGTACAGTAAAAATAAACAAATATCTAAATGAAAAGAGAGACAATTCCAATCACTGCAATGTTTTTAAATTATTGCTGAGAAGGCAGGAGTGGACATAAAAAGAGGAGGGAGGGAGGCCATTTAACGACTCATGCAGTAAAAAAAAAAAAAAATTCAAAAATAAAAAAAAAAAGAGGGGGGAACAAATTGGGAAATAGTTTTGTTCTAAAAAGGCATTTAACCCCTGAGTCCCATTGTGGAAGCTCCTGTAAACAGCCTGCATTTACAGTTTACTCACATGTCAAGACTAGGGTTTTCATCACTGACGATTCCAAGACTGCTTTAAACTTCTCAATTCACCCAAATTCTGACAAACTGCCAACGATTCTGTACCAACTTCTAATGAATCTGAACAACAGTTTCTACACCGTGTCCACAAACCTGGAATTGTAACTGATGAATATACAAATCAACAGCCAGCTTCAGCAGTCTGATATATGCCTGTTTTCAATTTTCTGTATTATTTTGCTTTCTTCTGGCAACAAGTCTTTCCACCTGGCATCTCCTGCTGACTGCTATGGACAGCTCTGGAAGCCAAGCACATCTCCATGTTACAAGGAAGGTGTAAGTGGGCTGACCTCAAGGGGACTTGTCCTTACAAGTAATCATCACCAATGAAATCTGACAATCAAAGAGCTACTGCCAACTTGAGATCACTCCTACACTTACCAACACCTACATTTTTCACGCTTTGTATACCATGCGATCAGATTTTTTTTTTAATGTTTATTGTTCCATGTTTCATGTACAAATGAAAGGAAAAGCCTGTTTATTATTATTATATTATGATGAATACTTATATAGCACCTATTCTTGGCTCAAGACCAAGCTCTAAGCGCTTTACAATCCACACTTGTTTACAAAACGGGCTGCCTACTGGGTAGTGCCGACTGAAGAGCTGCCAGCTGGCGCTTCATTCAGTCGTTTCCCGTGTCATCCAGTCCACATCATTCAATATTGTTCACTCAATTTCCTTACTCCCTTCATTCTTTCCATTTCTTACGCAAGGTGCATGCTATGTGTAATGTTGTCATCCATACCAGTGGCCAAACTATCCTTCTCTTCCAAAAGTTGGTGATGGGATTTTACGTGTATGCAAGATGTTATGCGTGCGTTCACACACGAACCTCGGTTTATAGTCTCATTCAAAGGACTGTTTGGGAAATGGAGTCAGAACCAATGCTAACTCTGAGGGAAAAATCCCCCTGTACTGAAATGGCCCGGCGGAGATTCGAACCCACAGTCCCAGGATCACCAAGATTATGAGTCCGGCGCTCTACCAACTGAGCTATTCGGGCCCCTAAATTGATAATTTTCTGTATCTTGGAGAAAGGATAAAAACATTTAACGTCTATTTATTTGAGAAAAGGATACAAACATTCTGCATATCATGTTGTATATCGTTTGCTATGACTGAAAAGTCTATACATAATACTGTACGTCATCTGTCAAGGATCAAGACAGAGCCTGTCTATATTTTGCTGTCACATGCTTAGAATGAACAGTCTGATTTTTAATTTTGATCATGAATTAAGAATCAAAACTAATTCTAATTCATGGTGTGGATTATTTACTAAGGGTCAGACTGAGTAAATTCCGAATCAGAATGTAATGAATCCCAACGCATTATTGTCCCATCACAGTACATGTGCACTGAACCAAACATATACTGACTGACTGATGACACAATAATACCCCCTTTTCTTTATTCTTGTTTAAAACTGAAATGAGGTGTTAATGTCAAACTGCAGTCACAGCTATATAGTTCATGTCTTTATCATCTGACATCATCTCATGTTCATGTTTTAGTGGGATCTACTTCAACATATTTATCATTTTTTTTAACCTTATATTTTAAATGAACTAATTTTGGACTTTAATTTAGAAAGAGAGGGGGGGGGGTTAGTTACCGCCAAGGTCACTGACAAACAAAACACAGGACCTTGTGTCTTGTCCTGTGTTTTGTTTGTCAATGTCCTTGGTGGTAACTAACCCCCTCTCTTACTAAATTTTGCTTCATTCTCTGCCCTCAGTCACTCCATTTTGAAACTTATTTCTGGACTGTTCTAGAACAGTACAAATAATCTAATCATGACCAAAACCACTTAAATGTTCCACCTGTTGTTCCTTCCACCTTAAGCCATAGCTGTTTGAATCTGACCAACTACAACAGAAAAAAAGAAATCCCCAAAGAAAACCTCCATGTAAACAGATTCCTTGTACATTATACACGCAAACCATGGAAAACATCAATGGTAAAAACTGCAACCGAGTTTGATTACTTTTGCTCTTTTCTGCTTTGTTGCTTTTTTGCCTAAACAATCATTATCTTTAAATGATTAACTTGACACTTCTCATCACTTAGCACTGAAGTTAATAAAGAATTGTGTTTGTGTGCAGAGCTGACGGTCATGAATTCCAACCAGTAGTGAAATTGGCAGGGTTTTTTTTGCTTGGAAACCCTGTCTGTCTGCCCAGCAGCTAATGGATACCTGATTCAATTCAGGGAAGGTTAAAGGCAAAGGAAGGAGAGGGAGGGCTTTGTCTTCCAACTGACAGTTCACTGTCCCTACAACTAACAGGCTCTGGAAACTTCCATTTTTTTTTCTCTGATAAATGCTAAAAAAAAAATTCTACTATGTATCAATGTGAATGTGAATGCAGAGTAAAATGTATAAAATCAGTACCAAGTCAACAAAAATTGATCCATACGATTACAAGAAATCAGCTGTCTGTATTCATTCAGTATGACTGTGGTACACTAAAAACATATCTCTCACTTTTTTCTTTTTTCTTTCTTTTTTTTTTGATAATGTGATGATGAAATGTTTTCCGGAGGAAATAAAAACCTTCCTAAGGGGGCTGGTTGCCTACGAAGGACTCAGGGGGTTAAAGGTGGGTTGGGCAGTCTGAGGAGCCAGGTAATACTCAGTTCAGGCAGAGGCCAAGTCATAAAAGAAAGCCACAATGATCATGTCACATCCAACGTCACCTGGACAGCCAGGGGCCAATACTCACATTTTCCTTATCCACTCTACGACTAGGCTCAAGCTACACACATAAAACATCAGCCATTTGAAAGACAACAGAAAAAATGTCCTGGGATAGGTAAACATACTCTGAGAGAGAGAAAAACAAAGGGATTTTTTTTTTCAAATAGGGAAGGGGGGGAACATCTTTAAAAATAGTCATGATGTTATAGTTAGGGGTCTTCTTTTCGACAGTATCCAGTGTACAATTAACAACCGATAATGACCAGACTGGGAAATGAGACTGAGCAAGTCTTGTTTATTGAGAAAAAGCCGTTATCTCAACTGAAAACAACAAGGATTCTTTCAACGAAAAAGAAGGGAAAAGGAGGACACTGGCGACACACCTGAAAAAAGACTTGCAATAGTAGAATAACACAATGAACACACACTTCAAGCAAAATGGAACAAATCCAGTACAATATGAACTATTTAACTAAAGGAAAAAAATTTTTTTTTTTAAGAACAGAGGTTTTAAGGGGGTACTTGGTGGATAAAGGTAGACAAACAAACCAGAATAACAACTACGGTTACAGTCAAGACAACTTACTGATTTTCATTTGAAGATTCAATCACATATGATGGTATGAATAACGCAAGCATCTGGTTCGATTTTCAAGCTGCTGAAATGTATGTGTGTGTGTGTGTGTGTGTGTGTGTGTGTGTGTGTGTGTGTGTGTGTGTGTTTGTGTGTGTTTATCTCTGTATGTGTGTGTGTCTGTGTGTGTGCACGTTCGTGTGTGTTGTGTGTGTGTGTGTGTGTGTGTGTGTGTGTGTGAGTGTGTTTATCTCTGTATGTGTGTGTCTGTGTGTGTGCACGTTTGTGTGTTGTTTGTGTCCGTGTCTGTGTGCATGCAAGTGTGTGCAAGAGTGTGGTGTGTGTGTGCATGTGTGTGTGTGTGTGTGTGTGTGTGTGTGTGTGTGTGTGTGTGTGTGTGTGTGTGTGAATATGTGAGTGAGTGTGTGTGTGTGTGTGTGTGTGTGTGTGTGTGTGTGTGTGTGTGTGTGTTACATAATGGGTGCATTTACAAATGTATGTATATAATCATGCACACCAAAAATGGAATTTATGTGTGTGTGTGTGTGTGTGTGTGTGTGTGTGTGTGTGTGTGTGTGTGTGTGTGTGTGTGTGTGTGTGTGTGTGTGTCTATGTGTGTGTGTGTGTGTGTTTGGGGAGGTAGAGTGATAGGGGAGTGAAGGGAGTGAAAGTTTGAGAGCTAGGGGGTAGTGGAGGGTTCCGTGCAAGTGTGTGTGTGTGTAAGTGTGTGGGGGGGGGGGGGGGGGGGGGGGGGGGAGCATGCATGCATGAGTGCATGTGTCTGTCTGCATAGCATATATATTAGGATGCCTGTGTGCATATGTAAGTTAATAAGTGTGACTGCATACTGATAATTGTTTTTAGTGCATGATTGTCTTCCATTCTATTCCCAAGTTACAGCTTTTCCCTCTAAAAGAAAGTGTTTTTCTTCTAATATCCAAAGCCAGTTTATGAGAACCTCCCACTTCCATAAGCATTCTTGCTATGAACATGTATAGTGACATACACCATTCTGGACAACAGTATCGGGAAATGTCTGTACATTTGCATAAAAACTTCCACAGTTTACACAAAATTGCAAAAATCACTAAAGAAAAAAAAAGAAGAAACTTTAATAAAAATATACATACCTATATTTAATTATTAATCAATAAAGATGAAAAGAAATTTGAAAAAAAAAAAAATGCATGATCACAACAGTTCAACAACAACAAAAAAATATGGGTAATACATTTTATCTTAGGATTCATTTTCAGTTCAAATGTTGGAAACATTGTATGACTCTGTTTCACAAAGTAAGCATGATTTGTCCTTGACACCTCTTTAGATTAACATACCTAGTTTCTGCCATGATCACAGTGACAACAACTGCTGAAGGAGGAATATGATGATGACAAAGCACAACTGGCAATAAAGATAACTAACAAGACTGACTTTAAAAAAAAAGAAAAGCTTTCGACAATAAACTACAAAGGACAATTCAACAAATACTTGCACCAGAGCATGCATCACTCATGACCTCTCTGACATCTCTCCTCAACTCACTCTACCCCCTAAGATCACTAAAGTTCATTTTCACTCTGACCATCCCTCTGCTGGCTATATGGGGCCCTCCCCAATGCTCCACCCCTTTTCCTGGGAAGACCTGCAATGCTTCCAGGTCAGGACTCAGTTGGCCAAGTGGACCTAACATTATATTCTTGATCCAAGGGTTCAGGGTTCCATCCCAACTGGAGACTGCCAGGGTATAAGAGACTTACGCTTAGAAGTCGTCATCTCTTCATATTCCAACCTCTTCTAAGTCCAACGAATGTGACTTTAATCCAAGATCCCAAAAAGAAATGCATGCATTTACAAAAATGACAAAGAAGCTTGCACACTTGTATCAAATACTATTTCATCCTTTGCAGGGGCTAGATGACAAAAAAAAAGAGATAAAAAAAAAGAGACTTTATTAATGCTCGTACCAAATGTGCCCACAACTCATTGTTGCATCAGATTTATTTTCCATATCAAAGGCTCGTTAACTAGTTTACCTTCTACCCAAGCTTTAAAAAAGGGCAATAATCTTTAACAAATGAACTCAGAACTAGCATCTTCCAGCTTTCCTAACAGGCTGGTGTGGCTAAACCTGAACTCCAAATCTGAACTAAGGTTTCTTGACACTGTCGTTTTTCTCCCTTTCTAGATGCTTTTTCATTCAAGTACCATTCCATTTTCATGGCAGAGGACAGCTAATGCAGATTCTGCCCACGTTTTATGAGGAGAAAAAAAAAAAAGGCAATGAGAATAAACAAATGAACTTCCAATAAAGCAATTACCACCACAACAAATATCTTCCTTTGCCAGTCTTCCCAGGATATGAAGAACTGGTTTACAAGACAGCCACCTGACAGGACAGCCTGCCCTTGGGCTGCGAGCCACCCACCTGATCCTCGATGGCCTTGTGGTCTGTCTCCTGTAGCCAGGAGCCCAAGATGACGCTGTCGTCCACATGGCACATAGAGCGCAGCTGGGAGGTGGTGGTGTTGGCCGGGTTGTCCGTCAGCGTGAACTCCGCCACCAGCTCCCGCAGCAGGTTGGGGTACATTCCTGTCACATGGGTGGACCTAAGGTGTAACACTGTTCCCTTCTCCTCCCCATCTTTTTCCCCTTCCCCAACTATGACTCACTTTGAAAACAGACATACATTACAAAATGACAAAAAATATTTTTACACTGTTTCGAGTCTTTTATCTTTGAATTCTTAACAGGACATGTTTCCATAAACAGCATCGTACATATCATTTTTTCTGATACAAGGCAGGTATGAGCACGTACGCACGCACGCACACATGCGCACGCACACACACACACACACACACACACACACACACACACACACACACACAGACAGAGTGATCGCCTGCTTCAGGCAGACGGACTGCCATTACTGTCCTACCACTACTTATTCCCAAACCAAGCGTATTTTCACAAAATGTACATCAGACAAATAAGTAGTCAGCACACACATACACAAACACACACTAGTTACCCTCAAAGGACTGTGGTGGCAGAAGGGACAAGACGTCATACAGTCTGAGTCGTATCATGGCCGCGCTGGCCTTCAGGTGAGCCCCATACATCTTTATCACATTGGGTAAACTGCAACAACACGTTACACAGCTACACCTCCACGCTGTCACCACAGAAATACACATTCTGTTTAATTCACACATAATGCACTACAACCAACAGTCCTCCCTAAAATACATACTCGTCCCAAATAATTCACACACAATACACCACCATCAGTCATCACAAACATATATTCATCTGAAATAATTCACACATAATACACCACCATCAGTCATCACAAACATAAACTCATCCCAAATAATTCACACATAATACACCACCATCAGTCATCAAACATATATTCATCCCAAACAATTCACACATAATACACCACCATCAATCATCACAAACATATACTCATCCCAAATAAATTCACACATAATACGCCACCATCATCACAAACATATACTCATCCCAAATAATTCACACATAATCCACCACCCACCATCAGTCATCAAAAATATAGTCATCCCAAGTAGTGTAAACATAATACATTACCATGATGATCGCCAGTCACCAAAAATATACTCATCCCAAATGATTCACCATAATGTACCATCACTGTCAGTCATCACAGAAAGATACGTCCCAAATAATTCACACATAATACATTACATTCACAATGGACATATGTATCCAAAATAAGTTACACATAAAACACCACCACTATGACTCGCCGAAAACATACTCATCCCAAATAATTCACAAATAACACACCATCATCACCATGGCTCACCAGAGAAATAACAATTCACACATAACACACCACCATCACCATGGTTCACCAGAGAAATAATAATTCACACATAACACACCACCACCACCATGGTTCACCAGAGAAATAATTTACACTTAACACACCACCACCCTCAGTCACTAAAGAAAAACAGTCATTCCCAAATTTTTCACATGTAACACACCACTACTACCACTCAGCACAAGAACATGCTTACAAAATAATCAACACTTCATACGACACATTAACATCAGACATTATGTTGAGCTTGTAGGCACTGGTTGAGACATTATTACATGGTCGGCAACTGTAATATGATGGCAATAGTGGCGACATTTAGCATGACTGACAATTGTAAGATGATGGCAATAGTGGTGACATTGTAAGATGATGGCAATAGTGGTGACATTTAGCATGGTTGGCAATTGTAAGATGATGGCAATAGTGGCGACATTTAGCATGACTGACAATTGTAAGATGATGGCAATAGTGGCGACATTTAGCATGGTTGGCAATTGTAAGATGATGGCAATAGTGGCGACATTGTAAGATGATGGCAATAGTGGCGACATTTAGCATGGTCGGCAATTGTAAGATGATGGCAATAGTGGCAACATTGTAAGATGATGGCAATGGCGGTGACATTTAGCATGGTCGGCAATTGTAAGATGATGGCAATAGTGGCAACATTGTAAGATGATGGCAATGGCGGTGACATTTAGCATGACTGGCAATTGTAAGATGATGGCAAAAGTGGCAACATTGTAAGATGCTGGCAATGGTGGTGACATTTAGCATGACTGACAATTGTAAGATGCTGGCAATAGTGGCGACATTTAGCATGACTGACAATTGTAAGATGATGGCAATAGTGGCGACATTTAGCATGGTCGGCAATTGTAAGATGATGGCAATGGTGGTGACATTTAGCATGACTGACAATTGTAAGATGATGGCAATAGTGGCAACATTGTAAGATGATGGCAATGGTGGTGACATTTAGCATGGTCGGCAATTGTAAGATGATGGCAATGGTGGTGACATTTAGCATGGTCGGCAATTGTAAGATGATGGCAATGGTGGTGACATTTGGCATATGTTGGATGATGGCTATGGTCATGGCATACAACATGGTTAGACATTGAAAGATGACATCACTAATAAACATGAGCTGAAAAGCGGATGATTAGCAATTGCTTGTCAGAGGCTGACACTGACAGAGACAAGGCAATGAAGACACTTACTGTCCCATCATCAGGAGGGCACACTCCAAGGGGGCTAGCATTCGCCGTATCACATCCTCCGTCACCAGGTCACGACAGTGGAGTAAGAAACTGTACATTGCTGCAGAATAAAATAAGACAATAGAAAAAGAGATGGAATAAATGAAACGAAAAAAAAAAAAAAACATAAAGAAAATGAACAATAAACAAAGGAAGGAACAGATATGGAAGGAAGAATGGAAGGAGAAAAAAATGAAGGTTAAAATGATGGAAATTCCTAACACTCTGTGGGCTAACAACATCTGTGGGCCATGACAACTGATAACCACCTTCCACAAAAAGTTAAACAGTGCAGAGTCCACTCTGGTCAGTCTGTACAGCAAGGAGCTTAAGAAAAAGGGAACAGGCCACAAAGCCTGAAAAACAGTAAACGACAGCTGAAAATTAAAAAAAAAAAAAAAAAAAGCCAGAGACACTGTCATGGTGGCTCTATGGTACAGTGGTTGCTCTATGGTACAGTGTGTTGGGTTGTTGCTCTATGGCACAGTGTGTTGGTTGTGGCTCTATGTCACAGTGTGTTGGTGGTTGTTGCTCTATGGCACAGTGTGTTGGTTGTGGCTCTATGGCAGTGTGTTGGTTGTGGCTCTATGGTACACTGTGTTGGTTGTGGCTCTATGGTACACTGTGTGGTTGTTGCTCTATGGCACAGTGTGTTGGTTGTGGCTCTATGGTACAGTGTGTTGGTTGCGGCTCTGTGGTACGGTGTGTTAGTTGTGGCTCTGTGGTACAGTGTGTTGGTTGTGGCTCTATGGTACAGTGTGTTGGTTGTTGCTCTATGGTACAGTGTGTTGGTTGTTGCTCTATGATACAGTGTGTTGGTTGTTGCTCTGTGGTACAGTGTGTTGGTTATGGCTCTATGGTACAGTGTGTTGGTTGTTGCTCTATGGTGCAATGTGTTGGTTGTTGCTCTATGATAGTGTGTTGGTTGTTGCTCTATGGTACAGAGTGTTGGTTATGGCTCTATGGTACAGTGTGTTGGTTGTTGCTCCATGGCACATTGTGATGGTTGTTGCTCTATGATACAGTGCGTTGGCTGTTGCTCTACGGTACTGTGTTGGTTGTTGCTCTATGGTACAGTGTGTTGGTTGTTACTCTATGGTGCAATGTGTTGGTTGTTGCTCTCTATGGTACAGTGTGTTGGTTGTTGCTCTATGGTACAGTGTGTTCGTAGTTGCTCTATGGTACAGTGTGTTGGTTGTTGCTCTATGGTACAGTGTGTTGGTTGTTGCTCTATGGTACAGTGTGTTGGTTGTTGCTCTATGGTACAGTGTATTGGTTGTTGCTCTATAGTACATTGTGTTGGTTGTTGCTCTATGTACAGTGTGTTGGTTGTTGCTCTATAGTACATTGTGTTGGTTGTTGCTCTATGTACAGTGTGTTGGTTGTTGCTCTATGTACAGTGTGTTGGTAGTTGCTCTATAGTACATTGTGTTGGTTGTTGCTCTATGTACAGTGTGTTGGTTGTTGCTCTATGTACATGGTGTTGGTTGTTGCTCTATGGTACAGTGTGTTGGTTGTTGCTCTATGGTGCAGTGTGTTGGTTGTTGCTCTATGGTACAGTGTGTTGGTTGTTGCTCTATGTACAGAGTGTTGGTTGTGGCTCTATGGTACATTGTGTTGGTTGTTGCTCTATGTACATGTGTTGGTTGTGGCTCTATGGTGCAGTGTGTTGGTTGTGGCTCTATGGTACAGTGTGTTGGTTGTTGCTCTATGGTGCAGTGTGTTGGTTGTTGTTGCTCTCTAGTACAGTGTGTTGGTTGTGGCTCTATGGTACAGTGTGTTGGTTGTTGCTCTATAGTACAGTGTGTTGGTTGTTGCTCTATGGTACAGTGTGTGTTGTTGTTGTGCTCTATAGTACAGTGTGTTGGTTGTTGCTCTATAGTACAGTGTGTTGGTTGTTGCTCTATGGTGCAGCGTGTTGGTTGTGGCTCTATGGTACAGCGTGTTGGTTATGGCTCTATGGTACAGTGTGTTGGTTGTTGCTCTATGGTACAGTGTGTGGTTGTTGCTCTATGGTACAGTGTGTTGGTTGTGGCTCTATAGTACAGTGTGTTGGTTGTGGCTCTATAGTACAGTGTGTTGGTTGTGGCAAAGCGCTGTCACTGACCTCCCAGTGCCCCTGCTCGGCCTTCCAGCGTCACCTGCCAGGTGAATGCATCCCCCCGCACACCTTCTCCGCCTCCAGCTCCCGCGTGGACCGTGGGAAGGCATTACGCCACAGCAGCAACATTCGAGGCAGGTGGTTCTTTATCACAGACGATCCTGAAGTGAGAAATAATGCATGTTATGGATCAGTAAAATGTGTAATAAACACTTTTCAAGTGTCTGTAAACACACAAAAAAAATCCCTTTTTAAACTATTCATAGTTTGTTACTCTGTAACTTTATTCAGCTTTTCTCCAAAGGAATCTTAATACTAGGGTTGCCATCTTATTTTTATTTTACTTTATCAGATTCAACAATAAATAAACTGATCAATCTTTACATATCATTAATAAAACAAAAAATTTCAGCAAAGAATCAAAACACTTACAAAACCTGTTATGGATACAACAGTGTGGAGAGGAGATTTAAAAAAAAAAAAAGACACACAAATAATTTACAGGGAATGAAGAAAACAAACAGAGCTTGGAACAAACTGAAGATTTCAAAACTCACAAAGATATTTCACAGCATGCATGGGTCTAGGATCTTAGGTTCAAAACAAGGCACAGTCATTCATAACACACACAAGCTCAGAATTCATAATACTATACAGACATTTGCACGGACATGCTGAGTCTGCAAAAAAGGCCAGAGGCTACACACAGTCATACCTAAAGTCATTAGAGCTCCCAACAGTAGCCAGCCTGACTGCGTCCTTTGTAACGACAGGCGACTGTTCTGAGATGCAGTGCGTAGCAACTCCTCTGCTATACTGAAGATTTGCTGGATACATGCCAAAAGAAAAAAAACAAAAACTGTTTACTTAATGCATATCCATGAAAACAGTTCAATGCTGTGTTATCAATCAGATTTTTACATATACTGTGTTGTGTTGTGCTGTGATGTGCTTTTGTTGTACTTTGCTGTGTTGTGTTTGAGTCGTGTGTATGCAAGCACATACATATGCACATATATCTGTCCATCTGTGTGTGTGTGTGTGTGTGTGTGTGTGTGTGTGTGTGTGTGTGTGTGTGTGTGCTCGTTCTTTAGTTTTACGTCTGTTCAGCCTTAAGTGATATTAGACGGGAAGGTGGGGAGGGGGGTGTGTGTGTGTGTGTGTGTGTGTGTGTGTGTGTGTGTGTCTCCTTCTCACTCTTCTTCCACTTACCAATCCAGTCAATGCCACTACTTCCTGTCTCCCCATTGCTCACTTTGCCTTTGGATTACAAATGCCCATGGACACACATGCACTCCCCTCCACTCCCTGTCAGTGGCCCTCCCCTCACCTTCTGTTCATTACTCCTCTTGCCTTTGGTACCATAAATGCCCACAGGACACTGATACTTTCCCCGTCCCTTTCCCACCTCTCCTTCACTCTCCATCAATGTCCCATTCTGTCCATCCCCTCACATCCCTGTAGCATGAGGAATGCTACACTGAGACACTGAGACACTGAGACACATCCCACCCACTCCCCATTCCAGTCCACTTCCGCTTCCCTTTCCTTCAACAACTCACCTTGCCTTTGGCGTGGGGAATGCCCAAGGGGCACTGATACACTCCCCCCAGCAAAGCGGCCAGAGCACTGCTGTAGCCAGACACCGCCTCAGGCGAGGACTTGAGCTTCTCCATACGCTCCACACAGCGGTCCAGCAAGGGGGCTAACTGTGAGGGCAGGGCAACGGCAATGCTGCCCAGACACCAGGAGGCGGAGAGGCGGGCGGCATGGCTGGGGTGGATGAGCACCGACACTACTACTGGTTCAATGATGCCTGCACAAGATGGTTAGAGCTGCATGATTTGGAGTTTTTCCATGGTGATGGTAGCGTAGCTACTTCTTCATACAATTATGCATTCTTACATGCTCACAGGTGTGCACGCGCGCGCACACACACACACACACACACACACACACACACACACACACACATTTATCCTAAAGCAGCTATTGGCATACTTTTCAACTAAAATGAGCTCTTTTTTTTTCTCCAAGTGTGTGTGTACACATCTTCCAAATTTTTGTAAAAAGCAAGGGGGTGATGAGAGTGGTGGCTTGGGGGATGGAGATTCGTTTTTCACCTACGATCACACAGCAGAGGGTAGAGAGACACCCGATCCTCCAGTGACTACAGCAGTAACAGTTTCTTCCAATACAAATAACTTTCAAACCTGAAACATGGCATACTCTGGCATAAATTCATGCTCTCTCACTTTCCTTTTTTTTATTTTTTTTTTTTTTGCTTTTCCTTTTTTTCAAATTTCAGGGCTTGTAATACCCACTACTGTTCCAACCTATCAGCATGTTAGAGAAGACTCAGACACAGGCAGACACAATTTCATGCGCATTTTCACTGTTTGGTCAAAGCAATGTACCAACCTATCAGCATGTTATAGAAAGACTCAGACACAGGCAGACACAATTTCATGCGCATTTTCACTGTTTGGTCAAAGCACACCAAGATGACACAATGGTTACAATCACAAATGCAGATACTGCTCAAGAATTTGATATCTAAATTTTGGTGGTGATAGTGATGTTGCTGCTGCGGTGATGTTGGAGTACTGACAGTGGCGGGCTCCTGCACCAGAGGACTCGCGGAAGTGCCTAGCCGCAGCACCAAACTGCCCAGCTCATGCAGGGCACACACCAACACGTGCTGACTGGCCGTCAGGTCCCCTGCCTGGCTCTTTCCTTCTGCCGCCTCCACTGTAGCCTCCCCTGCAACAGCACACCCTTTGTACTCGTTTCATTCACCACGCTGCCTGAAAACAGCTGCTGGAACATTTTCCCCTGTTCTTGTCAGCACTCTTTCCTTTTCATTCAGCAGATTGTTATTTCTATTAAAGCAGATTTTCACCATCTGCTACTTATTTACATGCATTCCACATGAGCCGCTTATTTCATTATCTTACACATTTTCAAGAACAACTGCATCTCTTTAGCTTGGAGTCCTCCAACAATAGATCATGTGAATAATCTGAAAATCACATTATTCGAGAGAGATCCAATATTTCTGTATTTAAATATTCAATAAACATTTTGTTTATCTCTGAATACATATCTTGACAAATGTTTGTAGTATATTTGCTTTAAAGATCTGCAATGTGCTCTACAAGAAGCCTTATTTCAAAGATGTAAGCAAATTTCATATGAAGTCTTCAGGCTTGCATCTGATCATGTTTTACGCAAAACTTCAGTCTACAGTTCTAATCTGAGCAAACAAAAAATACTGACTATTGTAAACACTCATAACTGACAAATCCATAAACAACAAATCATTTTTTAACAATCCAGACAAATGTAAGCAGTGTGAAAAAAACACACAAACAATAAGCAACATAAAAAAGAAAAACAAGACTTAAGTATATACTGGAAAATCAAACTACAGTCAAATGAAGAGCTTGAAAATCATCATCATTTCCCCTTTAATCCACTCACCCACAGCATTCATCTGTTTGATGATGATCTGACAGATCTCCTTGGCAGCAGCAATCTGCGCCTTTTTCCCCAGCATACCCCCGATGACAGAGCGCATGATGAAGAGGATGCATTTGCGGGCATAGACGGCATCCACATGGGTGGTGGTGGCCCGGGGGTTGGCCACCAGGTCCAGGACGTGGTTGAGGAATACAGAGATGTTGCGCTCCAGCCACAGGCCTCCCATGCACTTGATCAGCTCTACATAGGCCTGAAAATGAAGAAATCATCACCTACATCAGCTCTACATAGGCCTGAAAATGAAGAAATCATCACCTACATCAGCTCTACATAGGCCTGAAAATGAAGAAATCATCACCTACATCAGCTCTACATAGGCCTGAAAATGAAGAAATCATCACCTACATCAGCTCCACACAGGCCTGAAAAGTGAAGAGATCATCACCTACATCAGCTCCACACAGGCCTGAAAATGAAGAAATCATCACCTACATCAGCTCCACACAGGCCTGAAAAGTGAAGAGATCATCATCTACATCAGCTCCACATAGGCCTGAACATGAAGAGAGATCATCACCTACATCAGCTCCACATAGGCCTGAACAATGAAGAGATCATCACCTACATCAGCTCCACACAAGCCTGAACAATGAAGAGATCATCATCTACATTAGCTTTACATAGGCCTGAACAATGAAGAGATCATCACCTACATCAGCTCCACACAGCCTGAACAATGAAGAGATCATCATCTACATCAGCAGCTTCACATAGGCCTGAACAATGAAGAGATCATCACCTACATCAGCTTTACACAGGCCTGAACAATGAAGAGATCATCACCTACACCAGCTCCACATAGGCCTGAACAATGAAGAGATCATCACCTACATCAGCTCCACAAAGGCCTGAACAATGAAGAGAGAACAGACACAATGAAGGGAACAGGCCGCTGATCATCATCACCTACATCAGCTCCACACAGGCCCGAACAATGAAGGGAACAGGCCGCTGATCATCACCTACATCAGCTCCACACAGGCCTGAACACATGAAGGAAACAGGGCCGCTGATCATCACCTACATCAGCTCCACACAGGCCTGAACAATGAAGGGAACAGGCCGCTGATCATCACCTACATCAGCTCCACACAGGCCTGAACAGTGAAGAGATCATCACTACATCAGCTCCACACAGGCCTGAACAGTGAAGAGATCATCACTACATCAGCTCCACATAGGCCTGAACAATGCAAAAAACAGACAGCAATGAAGAGAACAGGCCGCTGATCATCACCTACATCAGCTCCACACAGGCCTGAACAATGAAGAGATCATCACCTACATCAGCTCCACACAGGCCTGAACAATGAAGAGATCATCACCTACATCAGCTCCACATAGCCTGAACAATGCAGAGAACAGACAACAATGAAGAGAACAGGCCGCTGATCATCACCTACATCAGCTCCACACAGGCCTGAACAATGAAGAGATCATCACCTACATCAGCTCCACACAGGCCTGAACAATGAAGAGATCATCACTACATCAGCTCCACACAGGCCTGAACAGTGAAGAGATCATCACCTACATCACTCAGCTCCACACAGGCCTGAACAATGAAGAGATCATCACCTACATCAGCTCCACACAGGCCTGAACAATGAAGAGATCATCACCTACATCAGCTCCACACAGGCCTGAACAATACAGAGAACAGACAACAATGAAGGGAAACAGGCCGCTGATCATCACCTACATCTGCTCCACACAGGCCTGAACAATGAAGAGATCATCACCTACATCAGCTCCACATAGGCCTGAACAATGCAGAGAACAGACAACAATGAAGGGAACAGGCCGCTGATCATCACCTACATCTGCTCCACACAGGCCTGAACAATGAAGAGAACAGATCACTGATTATAACCTACATCATCTCCATACAGGCCTGAACAATGGCGTGTGTGCGTGCATGCGGGGGGGCGTGCATGTGTGTGACAGAAAGAGTGAGAGAGAGAGAGAGAAAACAAGTGAGAGACACACAGAGGGGGGGGGGGGTGGGGTAGCAAGAGAATGGTTGTGTGCATGTATGCGTGTGTGTGTGCATGTGTGTGAGTGTACGCTTGTGCGTGTGCCTGTGCCCGAGTGTGCACATTTTTACCAATCGAAACTTTCTGTTTGCCAAGATTTCCATGCACCCTATCATCAAATGCTTTTCACCACTATGACACAATACAACAAACACAGTAAACATTTTTACAACAGAAACAGCCTATCAAGATGATACAAATGCAACAAAACACAAGACATATACAACTGAAAACCAAAGCACCTAAAAATGGGTGTTTTTTAAAACTTTTTTGTAGGAATAGCATTTCTTTTGTTTTGTTTTTTTTTTAACTACAGAAACAAAGTGGACTTGCCAGCCTTTCTTCCATGACCAACCCTACCCCTCTCCCCAACATCTTATATGTCTTAGTATCACAGTCAATCACACTGATCACCAGACCTACTTCTCCAGCTCTCAAGCACTAGCTGCCTGTATCAGACAGTGCTAAACTGGATATGGGAAGAAGATTTCACAGCAGGAGTTCATCCCTCCTTCAGCTTTCAACCTGGCAGAGATTATCTCACAGTTCCACAACGCCACTTGCTGATTAAGTGCCCTTGAAGAGGATGGGGTGGGGCTGGGGGCACAGGCATTGAAAAACATCCGTGGGTTGGGGGAAACAGGACGAGGGAGAGAGCAGTAGGCTTGCATGCATGCAGAAATGCAAACCACACACATCGACAGACAATTTGAAACCTGTTTATCATCTGATTAACCTTCGGTTGTACAAGGCCACACACATGCATGTGTGCACACGCACACACATGTATGCATGCACACACAAATGAACCCATGAATGAATGTGTGCATGTGCACACACACACACACACACACACACACACACACACACACACACACACACACACACACACACACACGACACATACACTCATGTGCTCACTCACTCACTCACTCACTCACACACACACACACACCACACACAATTATACTCACTCACTCGCTAACTCTCTCCCTCCCTGTCTGTCTGTCTGTCTGTCTCTCTCTCTCTCTCTCTCTCTCTCTCACACACACACACACACACACACACACACACACACACACACACACACACACAGAGGCAAGTACATGTGTCTGTACCCAAAACACAACATGCACAGAGACCACCACACAATCATCCAAACAGAAACACAAACTATCACTTTAAAATTAAGAAGAAGAAGAAAAAGAGAAAAAGACCACACACACACACACACACACACACACACACACACACACACACACACACACACACACACAAACACACACACAGAGCAACAAAACTTTCCAATCTCCCAGACAATGTCTGAAGCTAAAGTCCTCTCCAAATCTCCCCCCCCCCCCCCCCCAAAGCTGAACTTTGGCCCTTTTAAGCCCCCAGATAACCCCTTATTGCACCCACATAGGCCGGCTGCAAGTGTCTGAAAGTGCTCTCGAGACAGGAACTGGTATGGGAGAGGAGAGGAAGGAAATAAATGGGGGAGAGGGGGGGGGGGGGGGGGTAGAAAACAGGGAAGGGGGGGTGGGGTGGAGGGGGTAATAGGGCAGACTGGCAGGGAAGACTGAAGGAGGTGCTAGGAGGAAAGGGGTGGGGATGAGGGAT
>JADBJO010000114.1:427500-432500 GCA_016801955.1 Conus betulinus
AACTATAAAAATCATTCTTTCTGCAATGTTCTTTCAATCTCTCTCTCTCTCTCTCTCTCTCTCTCTCTCTCTCTCTCTCTCTCTCTCACACACACACACACACACACACACACACACACACACACACACACGTGCATGGGAAAAAATCTGAAACGAAGAAATCAAATAAAACAAAAACCAAAAGAGAAGCAGTGAAAAAATTGACGCTTAGTTCAAGCAAGTGAGGAGGTCTGAAAAAAATCTTTTAAAAAAAAAGAAGAAGAAGAAAAGAAACAACAGGTCCAGCCTGTGACACGGAGGGAAAAAAAAAGAGAAAGAAAGAAATGGAAAGGGAAACCAACAAAAAAAAAAAAAAAAAAAAAAAAAAAAGAAAGCAGAAAAGACCCAGATAAAAAAAGGATCGAGGTTCTAGAAGCGTGTGACCTGTGAGGGCTTTAGGGTTCTGGGCCGTGGCCATCAGGTTACCCAGCAGACTGGCCACTGCGCAGCGCACGTCATAGTTGGACCCATCCAGGGCGCGGAAGCAAAGGGACACCACTGTCTCCAGCTCACTGGTGCTCATGAACGGCGCCTCGTTGACCAGTTCATTCATACACTGCAACAATGACAACACATTTTGCCTGGTGAAAAATCTGAAAATGTCAATTTTCTCTAAAAGTTTGATGCATGTTTCAGTCAAACCTAGAACAAATATCATTTTGTGCTCTTGGATTTTTTCCCCATGTATCAATGGCATTACCCATAGGCTGAATGTGAATGTTTTTTTTCACCCACAGCGTTTTGTTCTATGTCAATCTCTGTCTCACTCATTCTGTCAGGTGTGTTCCAATATGTTCATATCAGCTGACATCTAATACTTCTCTTACTGGACTGTCCACTCGAAACTAAGATCTTGTACCTGTCATGAAATCTTAGACAAAGCTTTTTTTTAAAGGAATTATAATGGCGTATTTTTGTTCTGTCATTCTAGTTCCTTCTCTGAAATTCTGTTAGAGATCCCAACAGAGTATTCTTCCTCCAAACACTGTGGCATGTTAATCTTGTAATCAAGGCAAGAAGTATGAGATCTCCTATTTAAGCCTTGAGCAGCACATATTACCCATCTTCCTTTCTTCAGAAACCCTCCCAGCTGTCTGGAGGTCAGGGTTTTATACTCGGTGAACATAGCAAATTTAAGTACTTCACAGTCACTGAACATTATGCTATCCATACCAAGCTGACTTTGCCCTGGCAAAATCTTTCTTAATCAACAATATACTCACAAACGCATACACTCATGCACTGAGTAACTTCACCTGAACGTGTGTGCACACACACACGCATGCGCACGTGCACGCGCACACACACACACACACACACACACACACTCATCCTTCCATTTTCGACCATCAAAAATACAGAAAAATAAACAGATCTGCAGCAATGAAATTATTCTGAGCACATGCTAACACACTTCCCCCCCCCCCCCCCCCCTCTCTCTCTCCAACTGTCCCTTCAATTTCCCATTCCTCTGTGCCTCTCCAATTCTCCCGAGGGAAGACTTTTAAAACTGAGCAGGAGGAAAAGGATAGTAAACTTATCACCTCAAACAAACAAACAAAACTCAGTCACAGGCAAAGCCAAAAAAAAAAACCGGCATGACGTCTCTGGCACCAGCCAGATCGTGAACTCCACACACTCCCCCTCAACACCCTCAGCTGTCTGACAATCCTGAGCTGAAACCTGAGTTACCTCCTGGCCATATCCCGGCACCACAGTCTACCTCTGGAACAGCTCCTGTCACACCATGTGGAGTGGACAGGCCTTTTTCAAGGGACAGATGGATGGGCCGGCACCAAAGGGGACACATTGTTCGTTGATCTAATTAACCAACACATTCTCAATCATGCAACCGTTTGATATGATTAAAAACTGCTTCATAAATGAAATAGAAACTAATGGGTTGGGGGGGGGGAGGTAGGAGGCGGCGCAAAGAAAAAAATGGAAGCAGAAAAAACAGCAACCATAGTGGTGGTGAGGGTGGGGGTGGGGGACTCAAACTGAATCTTTCACTGGAGTTGTACAGTGCCAAACTGTGGGACATGAGGTGGGTAATCACAGGGGCAGGGAGTGTGGAACCACTTAGGGAGTGCCAGACATTGCTAACATAGTTTCTACCCAATTACATCCAATAATATCCCCAAGGCATTCTAAACTCACAATATCTTCTCAACATCCACAAGTCTGCTTTAACTGCCATAATGTGCAACAACAACAACAACAACAACAACAGTAACAACAACAACAGCAAGGCAGGATGATGGACAAATTCAGACTGATGCGGCCCTGTCTCTGTTCTTCCTAGTCCCGACAACTTGAACAGGGTAAAGGCAGGGAACCTAAGGTTTTGGCATCAGTTGCATCAAGCCTGTTTCCTCTCCTCACGGCTTTTTACAAACCATCACATGCATCCCCTCCCTTCCCCCATCCATCCATCCTTTCTTTTTTTCTTTTCCACCCATCAATGACAGCCTCTCTCTTCCCTCTTTTTCCCAGAGCTTCAATCCTTATTTTTCCTCTTCTCCTCTTCTTGGCAAAGCAGCTTGATTCTTTTTTCTTTTGCCCCCCCTCCTCCTCCCTCCCCCCTCCCCTCCCCCCCACCCCACCCCTACCCCCACCCCCTTCTCCCCTTATCGCTGTTCCTCTGACTAAACTCCCGAGGTTCACCACTGGCTATATTTTTACTTGTGGGACCAAATCTACTTGCACTACCACGCATGATGTCTCATATAAACAGTGGATTGAGGCTGAGTGAAAGTGAAGGAATTTAAACGAAGGAATAGTCTTCCTAGTAGTGCAAATCACTCACTAAAGATCAAAGATATCCATCACTTACTGGTCACGACTTTTTTTTTTCTAAAGTTTCGTGTAAGCACTGACACAATGTGAATGCTTTTTATTATTTGATCTAAAAAGAAGAAGAAGAAGGAGAAAGAAAAGAAGGAGGAGGAGGAGGAGGAGGAAGAGAAGAAAAAGAAGAAGATGAAGAAGAAGAGGAAGAAGAAAAGGAAGAAGAAGAAGAAGAAGAAAAAGAAGAAGAAGAAAAAGACAACCATGATGAAGAAGAAATGCATTGTGGTGCACTTTCGGATAAGCCACATGTAATGAGCTTTTGTTAGAGTAAAAAAAAAGCGTTTCAAAGACAGTAAAAACTTGAGCAAAAACTGTGAAGACATCTGTCACAAGCTCAGTGTTTTTAGGGTTCAAATGCCTTTCATCAGAACGGACACACACACACACACACACACACACACACACACACACACACACACACACACACAGAGGGGGGGGGGGGGTGGGGTGGGGGGTGGAGGCAGAGGGAGGCAGAGGGAGGGAGAGAGGGTTCAACTCAAAACAGTATTTTTGCCAAGAATGATCGAAATGGGAAAACAGGAGAGGGGAAAGCTGCACCACTGTAGCTAGTTGCCTACTTCCACACTTGGAAATTCAAGTGGGCACTTGCCAGCATCTGTGATGTTTTTCGTGCGCCCTGTCGGACCTCTCTGCATGAATGCCTACACCATTGCCATGGATGCCAACATCTGCACAGCTTCCCGGCAAAACACTGTGAAGTGGTGGAAAGCAAGTCCGTAGGGTGCACTAACCTGCATGTTGTGGCTTGACAATGTGCGAACGTGCGAGCGTGCAAGCGTGCGTGCGTGCATGCGTGTGTGCCTTGTGCGCATGTGTATGTGTGCATGCATGCACATGCACGTGCATGCATGCGTGCATGCATGCGTGCATGTGCATGTATATATTGAATAGGCAAATGAGAAAATGTCTGTGTGTATGTGTATGAGCAAAAGTGCATATGCGTGTGTGACTGCGTATGAATATGTGTACATGCACGTGCAACATGTGTGGAAGCACAATTCTAGTGTGTACTCTTGTGTCCTAAGGCTTCTGCACAGGTGCGCATGTATACATACTGGTGTGTACGTGTGAAGCATACGGAAATATGCGAGCATGTAAGTTGGTAAAATACAGACAAGTGTGCATGAAGACATGTATACATATGAACGCGTATGATCATATGAGAAATGTGTATGTGAGTGCATACATCATCTTTCTGCCTTTTTTTTTTTCTCTTTTTTTTTCGTTTTTTTTTTTAAATTTTGCTGGCTTCTGTTTGCCTTTCAACATCTATTATCTTCCCATGTTCTACCATCATCTAATTATATCACAGAGAAGAATAGAAAGAAAAAGAGAGAGAGACTCACACAGAAACAAAGATGGACAGAGACTAAAGAGGAGCAATTTGTACAGATAAAACAAGATAGATAGACACAAACATAACTGCAGAAGACCTTTAAAATTTCTTCTTTCATAAACTACTTTTCTCTCCACTCTTACCTGTAGAGTTCAATAAACCTTTGTTATTAACCAATATTTTAATAACTATTCACAATAAAACACACAATGTCATTTTTACTCTTTATGTACATATATCTCTCTCTGTTCCCTTCCCCGACAATCTGCTGGAGCCGGAATAGCTCAGTTGGTAGAGCGCCTGACTCGCAATCTTGGGGTTGCGGGTTTGAACCTCTGCCGGGGCGTTTTCGGTACAGGGGGATTTTTCCCTCAGAGTTAACATTGGTTCTGACTCCATTTCCCATACAGTCCTTCAAATGAGACTATAAACCGAGGTTCCATGTGTGAACACACGCATAACATCTTGCACACACGTAAAATCCCATCACCAACATTCGAAGAGTAGGCCAGTTTGGCCGTTGGTATGGATGACACATTACACATAGCATGCACCCTGAGTGAGAAATGGAAAGAATGAAGGAAGTAAGGAAAATGAGTGATCGATATTGAACGATACTTACTGGATGACACGGGAAACGAACGAATGAAGCGCCAGCTGGCAGCTCTTCAGTCGGCACTACCAGGTAGGCAGCCCATTGTGTAAATGAGTGTTACATGTTTATAGTTGATTATTGTAAAACGCTGTGAGC
>JADBJO010000114.1:437500-455000 GCA_016801955.1 Conus betulinus
GAGAGAGAGAGAGAGAGGAGAGAGAGAGAGAGAGAGAGAGAGAGAGAGAGAGAGAGAGAGAGAGAGAGAGAGGAGAGACGAGAGAGAGAGAGAGAGAAGAGGGAAAGCATTCAGACCACCACTAACTGGATAAGGCACATCCCTTTTTGAAACCTATCTGGACAACTTCTCACTTCACACCTATATTCTTTTCCATTTTCTCTCTTCCCAACCACTCCTCCCCACCCATCCCCACGTCTACACACACCCCATCCCACCCCTCAATCCCACTCCCAACCCTCCCCCTCCTGTAACAAGCCCTTTTAATGCTGAGCAAACAAGAAATGCAACAATGAATTTTTATCATGTCAAATGAGCCCACACACCAAGTCTGCATGTGCTGGCCAATTTAACAGAATAATTGGGGTAATTTAACACAGAGAAAAACATCATTTTCTTTTTCTATGTCTTCAACAATGTTCAGGATATTAAATGAGGATGTTTCTATTTTATACCAGTTAAAAATAAAACCTCTGTGATCAAACACTCTGTGAGAGAGAGAGAGAGAGAGAGAGAGAGAGAGAGCGAGAGGTGAGTGTGGTGTGTGTGTGTGTGTGTGTGTGTGTGTGTGTGTGTGTGTGTGTGTGTGTGTGTGTGTGTGTGTGTGTGTGTGAAGCAGGGTACCTGCTGAGCTGTTTCCTTCCACTAAAAATCTTTCGTTTCAGCTGACACTTTAGATCCCCCCCCCCCCCCCCTTCTTCTTTTCTATGTCTTCAACAATGTTCAGGATATTAAATGAGGATGTTTCTATTTTATACCAGTTAAAAATAAAAACCTCTGTGATCAAACACTCTGTGAGAGAGAGAGAGAGAGAGAGAGAGAGAGTGTGTGTGTGTGTGTGTGTGTGTGTGTGTGTGTGTGTGTGTGTGTGTGTGTGTGTGTGTGTGTGTGTGTGTGAAGCAAGGTAACCTGCTGAGCTGTTTCCTTCCACTAAAAATCTTTCGTTTCAGCTGACACTTTAGATCCCCCCCCCCCCCCCCCCTTTGGGTCATGATCCGGTCACTGTGGGGAGGGACGGGGGGGGGGGGGAGAGAGAGAGAGAGAGAGAGAGAGAGAGAGAGAGAGAGAGACAGACAGACAGACAGACAGACAGACAGACAGACAGACAGACAGACAGACAGACAGACAGACAAAGTCAGACAAGAGACATAGAACGAGACAGAGAAAGAGAGATAGAGAGACACAGAGATAGAGAGAACGAGAATTAATTAATCAATTAATTAATTAATCAATGTTTTTATTATATAGGCCTCAGCCGCTCATGAAGGAAGGAGTAAACGTACAGATATAACACTTCATCATGCAATACGAAAGGCTACGGCTATGGCAGGCACATCATGCAAAACTATGGAGCAGCTATTTCTCTATACTTAAAAGCCTTATACAAAAACACCGATAAATTTTGTATAACATCAGGTCTAGTGCATGCCAAGAGTAAAATTAGTTTAAATAAACAAGGTTCTCGATAATACTTAGGCTCAAAAAGTTTTTTTCTCTAATTTCTTTCATTTTTTGACAACAAAGAACGAAGTGTATCTCATCTTCTTTAGACATCTGGCATAAACGACACATCAGATCGCAATCATCACAAGATTCATATCTAAAACGATGTACATTCAAGTCAGATATACCCAGTCTAAACCTAGTCATTATACACTTCAGTTTTCGGTCCATATTTGCTTTCAGATACTGCTTCAAGTCATAGGTATTACAAAACGTTCAATACAAATGAAATCTTTCACTAGTGTAAACGTGGTTATTCCAGTTTTTGCCATGTACAGTCAATCAAACGCTGACGAAACAGAGAGAGACAGCGACAGAACGAGAGACAGAAAGAGAGAGAGACAGATACTGAATGAGACAGACAGGCAGGAAGAGACGGGAAGACAGACACGGGGACAGACAGACTGACTGACTGACTGACTGAGAAAGAAAGAGACAGAGAGACAGACAGACACACAGCGGATGAGAGAGAGAGAGAGAAAGAGAGAAGGGGGAATGAGTGGTGTGTGTTGTGTGTGTGTGTGTGTGTGTGTGTGTGTGTGTGTGTGTGTGTGTTGTGTGTGTGTGTGTGTGTGTGTGTGTGAGAGAGAGAGAGAGAGAGAGAGAGAGAGAGAGAGAGAGAGAGAGAGAGAGAGAGAGAGAGGAGAGGAGAAGGAGGGAAGGGTGGCGAGAAATGCTGGGGGTTCAGGGGGTCCACTGACCCTAATTATGACGCAGCAGGGGTCGGCTCCGCAATATGCATGACTCAAACCTGCATTATGGTGAGGAACTGGGTCAAGCCGTGCCTGTCTATCGATCACACACAGCAGCGCGAGTCTATTATCGATCACACAGCCACGGCCTTTTTGCTTCAAGCGTGTCTGCCCTGTATTCAGGACTATAGCAAACAATAGAAACACGTATACCCATCATCGCAAAGAGTGAGTAAAGGAGACCTATTGTATGGTGGCACTACCTGTAATTTTTTTCTTTCCATAAAAAAATGGGGGGGAGGGAGGGGGTTTCAGAAACAAAGGGGAAAAAAAAGAAAGACAGGGGGAAAACGAAGGAACAGAAGGGGGAAAGAAGGGGGAAAACTATTCACCACGGAGATCAGAAAAAGGAAGACAAAAAAAAAAAAAAATCAAGAGCATGACAGCCCCACCATTTCCCTTCCATCAGCTACCACTCTCCCACTCTCTCTGCCCTTCCCCGTTCACCCCTATCCTCCCACATTTCTCACCCTCTGTACCCCCGGTCTTTCCCAACCTTGTATCCCCCCCCCCCCTTGTCTTGCTGAAGAAGACCTTCAGCAACAGTAAACAAGGTCTTCGGAGGTATCAGAAAGAAAATAACAGAGGAATTTCTTTCTTTTTTTTTTTTTCAAGTAAATGTGAATAGCAAAACCACCCTTCTTCTCCCAAACAACTGAAGTAACCACGATGGCAGCAGTATGGCAGTACTGTATGGCAACTCTGTCTCATCCCCTTTCTGAGAAACACACTACCCCCTCCTGCTACCCCAACCTCTTGTCCCCTCACCCCTCCCCCTCTTTGCACCCTCCCCCCCCCCCCCCCCCCCCCCCCCCCCCCCCCCCCCCCCCCCCCCCCCCCCCCCCCCCCCCACCCGATCCATTAATTTATCAATTAATCAACAAACAATTTTATAGGAACAGAAATAAGAAAAAACAGAAGAACAGAACGACGTATAATGCGCAATCGCTCGTTCTTCTCCACTAAAGCCACACACATACAATCTCTACCACACACACACACCCATTCTTTTCTCTTCCTACCCCATCGCTAACTCCTGGCCCCCCTCCCACTCCCACCCCCATGCCCCTCTTCCCCCTCCAAGTCACCCACCCACGCCCTCAAACCGTCTCAGCTGCCACGCCATTTCAACGCAGGAAGCGGAGATCCTGATCTCGGAAAACGAGCGTGGGACACCAAAGCCAGCATTTTTATTTTTCTCTCCCACACCAGAAACAGGCAGGCAGGCTGTATGTTTGTGTGTCTCTTTCCTTAGCTCTCTCACTGATCCGTCCGATTCCTGGTTTCAACTCAACAGCACTAGAAAGGTACTTCAAACACCGCAAACACACACACACACACACACACACACACACACGCGCGCGCGCGCGCGCGCGCGCGCGCACACACACACACACACACACACACACACACACACACACACATTCACGTATACGCGCACCCATACATCTGCAAAGAGAGGAGGAGTCAGAGAGTGAACAAGCGACTGAGCAAACGAGCGAGATTAAGAGAGGGGGAGGGGGCGTAATCCTGATCAAATATCCCCCCCCCCCCCCCCCCTCCCCTTCCTGTCAGTCCTTTTTGCCTCACACCTGGACACTACTTGATGCCAGCAAGAACAAGGACGCGGAGAACCGGGTTTATATGCGATGACGACGAAGGGGAAAAGGTTTCACTTCTCTAACGCCACCCGGGCAAAGCTAAAAGGACAGACGAGTTCAATTCTGTGCGCTAAAACACTTGATCTTTCTTTACAAGCACCAATCGTCGCTCAGTCGCTTCCTATGACGATGTGCAAAACAAGAAAAGCCCTCATTCCGTCCCCCCACCCCCCACTCCCTCCCCTCCCGCCCAACAATACAACCTGCCATTCCATCAAAATCCTCTCTCTCTCTCTCTCTCAATCTCTCTCTCTCTCTCTCTCTCTCTCTCTCTCTCTCTCTCTCTCTCTCTCTCTCTCTCTCTCTCTCTCTCTCTCACCCAAAAGCACTGCATGGGTCATTTTCCCCTTCACTTTCCTGTTTGTAACCCTCCATAAAAGCAATACAAAAACTGTCCATCCATAAACATCATGCCCAGTAATCCAATCCTATTCAAGTTCGCAGTCAGACACACGCATGAACTGCGATTTTGGCTCCCTATCTTTAATGTGTCGTCGTCGTCCTGGTTGCGTGAGCGTGCAGTCAAACAGACACACCCCCCCCCCCCCCCCCCCCCCCCCCACCTTGCGCCTCAACCCACATCCCCACCTCCTACTGCTCTCTGGGATATTAGTTATTCCCCTTCTGCCATGCCCCGCCAGGTGGGTGAGGACGCTGGATCTGAATGTCACCGCGCTTTCACCCTTCCACGCCTCGCTTCACACCCAGCGACTGTCATCCCTCCCAAATGGCAGCAACAGCGATGCTGATCATTATGATGAATTGTTCACTTCCTGTCACAGCAGCGACCGCCACTGAACAAGATGGGGGGGGGGGGGGGGGGGGGGGGGATTATGGCGGCGTTGTGACAATTTGGGATGACACAACCTGTCCGGCCACCTTCACAGACACGGACAGGCACAGAGACAGACACCGGGACAGACAAACACATATACAGAGGCACTGATGCATGGAGAGGAAGAGGCTGGGGGATGAAGAGAGGAAAGAATGGCGAAAGGATGGGGGGAGATGGATTCAGAAGCTGTGGGATAGTGGCAAGGACGAAAGGAAAGTTATCAGGGAAGGGGGGGGGGGGGGGGGGGGGGTCGTCGGATAAAATGAACAGTTCAGGTCACTGAACCCTAACGTGTGCCAGATTTGTCCTTGGAACATGGCACTTCCAATTACACACGCACGCACTCTCTCGCGCGCGCACTAATACATACATACGCACGCACGCGCGCGCACGTACACACACACACACACACACACACACACACACACACACACACACACACACACACATGCTCATACATACATATACTTACAAATGTCTGCATGTGTTTCGATCACTGTAATTACAATTGCATCAAAGATATGCCGTTTAAAAATATATCTGGAAAAACCACAAACACAAACAAAAACGAACAGAGTGACAGAGCGAGAAAGACAGACAGACAGACAGACAGACAGACAGACAGACAGACAGACTGACTGACTGACTGACTGACTGACAGAGCTTACAAGTACTGAAGTGTTCTGAAACTCAAAGCAGTCTGTAATCTCTCCTCTCTCCTAAATCTTGTGCAATTTTCTGGGCAAAAACAAAAATATCAAGGAAGATCCCATGAGCTATGTTAATGTCTGTGTGCGTGCACACACACATGCATGTATGTGTGTGTGCGTGTTCATGTGCGCGTACATGCCTCTGTGCATTCACATGTGTGGTGTGTGTGCATCTGAGCGCATGCACATGCAAACGTGCGTGCATGTGTGTGTGTGTATGTGTGTGTGTGTGTGTGTGTGTGTGTGTGTGTGTGTGTGTGTGCGCGTGCGTGATAGAATTTAGGAAAAAAAAAGGAGGTGGGAGTGGGTGCTAGGGGTGTATGCACGTGTTAGAGTGTAGGTGCTACATCTGTGAATATGAGGACATGTCTTTATGTGAACACCATCTAATATACTCTGTGTGGTGTGTGTGTGTGTGTGTGTGTGTGTGTGTGTGTGTGTGTGTGTGTGTGTGTGTGGGACGGGACACACTCACTCTCTCTCTCTCTCTCTCTCTCTCTCTCTCTCTCTCTCTCTCTCTCTCTCTGCGCTTGCCCCTAAAACATGCGTTTATGTGAACACCATTTATTATATTTATATATATATATATATATATATATATGTGTGTGTGTGTGTGTGTGTGTGTGTGTGTGTGTGTGACGGACGGACGGACACACACACACACACACACACACACTCTCTCTCTCTCTCTCTCTCTCTCTCTCTCCTCTCTCTCTCTCTCTCTCTCTCTCTTCGCGCTTCTATTCCTATTCCCTACCACCCCACTACCCCACCTCACCCACCTGCACATGCTAGCAAGACACCCTCCTCCTTCAAGGCTGTGAAAACGATCCGAGGTCTTATTTGGTGTGGGGAAATTCCTGGCTTTTCATCGGCTGAGAAAGGGTTGCAACGGGGTTGAGACGAGAGGTTATTAGGGTATGTAAACCTCCAAACCAGATGGAGATCGTTTTCACGTCCGTCAGACTACCTGCCTGGGGGTCAAGGCCAGTCGTCGCCTGGTTGCACGAGCTTTATTTATCAGTCGTATGGTCGGGTCAAGCTGAAACCAAGCTGGGTATACGCAAGTCAGAAATCCTTCCCCGACCAATATCCGACCTTTCTGGTTTTCTGGTTTTTATTTTGTTCTGTTTAATTCTTTTGTTTATATGTTTGTTTGTTGTTGTTGTTTTGTATGAATATCAACAGAAAAACACTTCTTTTGCTCATCTGTTTGTTGCTGTTATTTTGTATAAATATCAACAACAAAAAACACTTCTTTTGTTTATCTAATTGTTGTTGTTTTGTATGAATATCAACACATACAAAAAAAACTTTCTTTTCTTGCAACAAGACTGTAAGCTGTTTATAGCTCGCCAACCACCCAACGCACAGGTCAATATCAAAACTGGAACTCCTTTACAAATCAAACTTATCAAAACACGATCACCTCAAAAGCGTAATTTTAAACCAGTCAAAAACATTAGGTGTGTTTATCAAAATACAGAAAGAAGTATGAGTCCCTAATCCCTCCAGCAACCCGTCGAGCCTACTCTCTCGACATAACATTACCCCGACCCCTGTTCTCGTTCTCCAACCCCCGTCCCTCCCCCATCACCCCTCCAAGGGTAGCCTTGTGGAAATCATACTCAACTCGAAAGCGACACACACTCCATGGTTCGGATCTTGCTACGAACATGTTTTTTTCTTCCCGTCTTTTTTCCCCTCAACCATGGTTTAATAGCTCCTCTCTCTCTCTCTCTCTCTCTCTCTCTCTCTCTCTCTCTCTCTCTCTCTCTCTCTGTTTTTGTTTCTAAAGACAGTATGCCCACATGCCCACACCACCTGCCTTCCCCAAAACTTATTTGTCCAACGATAAGCCACGATCTCACAAGCAGCTTACATTTAGTATGTGAAGAAAAAAAAAAATGGACTGATACTTTGATAGGAAGTTTTGTTGTGTTTTTTTTTCTGGCAAAACTGTGCAGAAAAACCAACACTGATAAGCTGACATAGACAAAAATATCGGCAGATCAAAAAGTGGGAGGCGGTATACTATGCTGATGCACGAAGCCACTTAAAAACTTAGTAAGAGGATAAACACTGATAAGAACTTTCCACCCATCCCCTGCAAAAAGGTGTCACTAAATAGCGAAAGACAGGGAGAACATACTAACCTTCGCACCGAGAAATCTGTTACAACGAGAAATTTAATACATTTATAGGCTTTAACGCAATATGTCAAAATGCTGCATCAAACTGGGCCAAAAACTGCCAACAAAATGACACATTACCTGGACACCAAAAGCACAACCTGTAAAAGCAACGAATTGTCATCGGTTCAACAGAAATGCAACGAAGTATGAACATAGAGTTGCTTGAAAAGATTAAGCGAATGGAAGTGTGCATAAAAACTGAAAGAAAGAAAAAAACAGAGGTCTAGAGGAAGAGGGGGGGGGGCAACAATTTAGCACAGTGAAAGAGGAAAGAAACAAAGAATCTGCAGGTGATAAGACCATCGAAAAGCGGATCCGATGGAGGGCTTTTTTTTTTTTTACCGGAAAATGCAAAGATACAAAGTTTCGGTGATGAGGACGGAGGCTCAGGGTTATATTGTATCAACAGCGAGGCACAGGAAGTGGTGGTACAGAGGCGGTGGGAGGGGGATGGTGAAAGATGTCAGAGGGAGGTAGGCAGGCATGCAGATGGTATCCATCACACGAGAGGTTCACTGGCAAAGTCAAGACAAATGAAATTACCTGACGAAGCGAGGCCTATTGACCCGTGTGCAATGAAAAGGGGTGGAGTGTGTGGGAGGGAGGGAGGCAGGAATACGTAAGCAGGAGAAGGGAGCGGTGCCGCTAGAAAGAGGGAGAGAAAATGGTGGGGAGAAGGGCGAGGAGGTTGAGAGAGGAGGAAGAGCTGTCTATAGCTTACTTCCAATGAGATCAGATGATTGTGTGCACCGCCCCTTCCCCTTCTCGAATGCCGGGACACGATGTCCTTTAAGGCCGCTGGCCCATAGGATGTTAAACTCACCTCTACTACTTTCCTTCTTACATCATTTCGACGCGCACTTTAGCCCCAACTTGTTCCAAGTGTTCGATTCACCTCAAGCTGAAAGAATCTTTCAAACATGATATGCCGCTCTGCACGACAAACAGGTGTGTGGCCATTCTTTCTCTCCCTTCCAGCCAGGTCATTCTTTGAACGGCTTTCTCAATTGCTGCTGCTCAGACTAGGGATTGGGACATAGCAGATTCAAAGCACGCAAGTACAAAAAGTACCGGACTGGCGAGTCTGCAATGTGCCATGCAGAGAGGCCGAAATGGACACTGAGCACATTCTACAGGACTGTCACCTCCATGATACTGCCAGGCACGACGCATGGCCGGAGCCAGTGGCTCTGAGAGCCAACCTCTACGGGGACCTGGCGGACCTTCGGAGGACAGCTAACTTCGTGCTGGCAACTGGCATCACCATCTGAGTGTTCGAGAGGAAGAAGAAGAGTGGCTTTCACAAGGTGACAGCTTCCTTTTCACTTTATGGTTGTGATGGGTAGAAATCACTTCGCTTTTCTTACAACGAAAAAAAAAAAAAAAGAAGAAGAAAAGGAAAGGGAATACAAGTAATTCATGCAGAAATAGGCAACCACGAAATATGCCGTGACAATACCAGGGGGAAAAAAAATACACCCACGAAATACAACCGTGACAATACCGTGACAATACCAAAAATACAACCACGAAATATACCGTGACAATACCAGGGGAAAAAATGCAACCACACCGTGACAATACCGTGACAATACACGAAATATACTGTGACAATAAAGGGGGGGGGGGGGGGGGGGGGAAATACAAACTACCGCAGTGCTGCTACTTTCATTCTAAATTATGACTACAACCAATGGAAGGAAAAAACCAGTATCATCTTCATCATCTTATCATCAACATTATGTTCAACTGCTCTCTCTCTCTCTCTCTCTCTCTCTCTCTCTCTCTCTCTCTCTCTCTCTCTCCCAACACGCACACACATACAGGAGAGATGGGACGAAGTGTGAATGAGCAAGACTGAGACGGACAGACAGCCCGACCGGCAAATGAAGAGAGGCAAAGAGAGAAAAAAAAAAAATAAAAATAAGTAACTGGAGGTGAGAAACGCATCTTTAGATCAGATGCGAAAGATCTCGTGTGGAAAAAAAAAAATCAAGGCCGTAACTGTTGTGTCGACACTGGTCATGGGGATATGTTCTGTCATGGTATTCGTTGTTTTTAACACTCACCGACACAACACTGTAAAATCCCCGACGGGTGACGTCAGAAAAAACGTTGTGAGCCAACTGTTAAGAAGCAAGCCGTGTGGAGATTTTATGCGCAGGATAATTGGACTCGCGCCTATCGCCTGCTCCGAGATAACATGCAGAAAAAGAAGAAAAACAAAAAAAATGCTGTCTGTCTAAAAAGCGCCTTTCAAGACTGTGGGGTGGGAGGTGGGGGATGACACGCAATTTGCTCCCCAAGGAGCTCAGTGGATGAAAAGCAAGCCCGTTCAGATTGGGGAGGAGGGGATAGGTGGGGGAGAAGAAGAAACAGGGAAAAGGGACGGTGAGGAAGGATAGGGCGGCAGAAAGGAGGGGTGGGGGCGTAAGCTGCTTCGAAGGTAATTCCAAGTTAGTTCCCAGGAACTAGTAGGATGAAACGAAAGCCCTGGAGAGAGAGGTGAGGAGAAACTGAAAGGGGGGGGGGGGGGGGGGGGGGCTCTAAGGTTGCTCTGTAAGTGATCGGACCAGAGACCGTAGTTAGGGTCCTTGGATTGGACGAAACGAATGCCCAGTTTATCCCATTCACCGCATCAACAGGTTGCTTAAGTCGATTAGAAGTGTGGATCGGTTGTTGCCGTTACTTCACTGAGAACTTACGGAACAGTCTGCTTGCTGCAGATGGCGGCAGTCTAGACAGCGAGGAGGAGGAGGAGGAGGGCGGGGAAGGGGGTGGATAGAGCGGTCATGTCCACTGTCTAGAGCAAGTCCACACCGGGTGAAAGAGGAAGAAATGAGCGAGAAAAAGCGTGATTTTGATCCAATTTGACATTATAGAATACGGACAGATCAGTGGGACAGGCCAACTCGCAGGGGCAAGTTGTTGCAAGGAGTGGCACATTATGGGTGTTAGTCGCGAGCAAAATCACATGTGTTACGTATACTGCACGTGCGTTATTACACACCCTACTGACTAAACTACCTGGACCCGACGAGAATCAATCCCCGATCCATCACTCGCCACCCCCATTCGCCACCCATTCCATTACTACCTCCTTCCTTTCCGAGTTTTCCTTCTCTCTCTCTCTCTCTCTCTCTCTCTCTCTCTCTCTCTCTCTCTCTCTGCGCCACAACTTCTCATTTAAGGTACTCTCTCCTATCTCTCCTTCCCCATACATACTTCCATTCCGATGCGCGCATACCCACAAAACACAAATACACAGACACACACTCACTCTCTCTCTCACACACACACACACACACACACACACACACACACACACACACACACACACACACACACACACATTACATGTATACACACAAGGCATACGAATACACACAAATCCCCCCCCCCCCCCTCCATATGCCACCCCCACCCATCCCACACACTCACCCCACCCTCTGCCGACCGTCTCCCCCTGCCCTACTCCCACCCACACTATATGGCCCTCTCCGCCACACCCCGTCTCTGACCCTCCACAGCCATGCATCTTTCCTTCAAGAGCGCATGTCGGCTTACTACTGACAACAACGGGAAATGTTTAACACACTTCCCCCCTCCCCCTCCCCTCCCCTCCCCTCCTCTCCCACCCCTCTCCCTCCCTCCCACCATCCCTCCCTCCCTCCCTCTTCAGCTTTGTGATCTCTCATCATTCTTTGGCCAAGAATCAGCAAAACACTGCCAACAGTTTTTTTCTTCTTTTTTTTTTTGTTGTTTTTTGTTGTTGTTGTCTCTGTACACTAGAGAAATGCCAGCCGCCACACCACCCTGTCCCCTATTCCCCATTCCACCCACTCCCTCCCTCTTCTTTTCTTTTCTCCCGTCTCACCCCTTCACTTTTCTTACGGAATAATGACGGAGTCTATATAAGACTGATGGCTTATGCACATTGTGCATGCATGCGTTGATGAATTGAGGCGTCCGTGCGTGTGTGTGTGTGTGTGTGTGTGTGTGTGTGTGTGTGTGTGTGTGTGTGTGTGTGTGTGTGTGTGTGTGCGCGCGCGCGCGCGCGCGTGCGTGTGTGTGTGTGTGTGTGTGTGTTTCCAACACTCGTTCTCGTCTATGGAAACAAGTCTTTATTTTTCTCCATTTGCCTCAGTAATGAAAGTTCAAGACTCGGGAGTCCAATGCTCACAATCACCCTTATTTCAGCAGAAAGTGTTGTTTCGCGACTCCCGTGTGACTCAGACCCTAACGCAAACGTCGCCCAATACATGTTTCCTGGGGACATACCCATTTCAGAGGAGCCCTCCAAATTCAGAGCAAAGAGTATTTCAATCTATTTCCTTCAGGTACGTCTGCGTCACATCAAGAAATAACCATAAAAAAGTCTCATGTTCGAGCCAATGCACTGCGCTGCCGACTGACTGCTCGACTGACGCCTAAAAATCGGCTTATCTTCGAGATCGGCCAGCTTGGATTGTGGTGCTTCTTCCTATTAGTCTTCACTGCTCTCCGCAGATGACGGGGCAAAATAAATCGATCTGAAACATAGTTGTCATCACATTCAAAATCTTCAGCAGGCCTGCGCAGTTGCTGTTTGCTGTTTGATCTTAAAGCCAGGCGAGCTGAAGTATGTACTTCAAAAGCCGTTCATTGCTCACGATTCGCATTGCAAGAAATGTAGGCTAGAACAAAGCAAGGACCAAACGGCTTTGAAACTACAGGCGCACATTTGCGGCACTGAGTAGAGATCACTTACTGTAATTCTTCTGACTTTTATCATATGTATACTGAAAATAGAGTTGTTTCTTGTTTTGTTTTTCTCGTGGTGCCTGTGCCGCAAACGTAACGTTCCCTTGAATCTTATCTCTTAAAAATCATGTCAGACGGGAAATTTTCGTGAGGGCCTCTTTGGAGTGGTACTTTACTTGGACATACTGTCCCGTTTGAACAAGGCCTCCCGCTCAATTCGTCATGCAACTCCGTTCCGCACTTCTCTTGAGACAGACAGCTTAGTTCTTTAGCTGCTGGTGTTTGTCATCACAGACTCCCGTGATGCACAAACTAATACACAAGTTAACACAACGCAAGAAGAAATAAAATTTGTAAATGTGTCAAAACGCATTGTGTACAAGAGTCACCAAACTGTATGTCCTTACCACATTGTTTTTAAAGCTTAAAAAAAAATCCGAAGGCATAGTCTTAAAACAACTTAAGTTCAAACTCAATCCCATTCAACCCAGAGATGACAAACTAGATGTTTCGAATCCAAACAGTCACAGTCTGGAGCGTCTGAGAACTATTCATATGGCGTGACCGTCTTGTTTCTCACTGACGGCATGACATAACAGGGGCCTGTTTCTCCTCACCACCTCCTGCCAGATCAAGCAGGGCCTTCAGAGGGATGTCTGCCTGAGGTAACCTCTCTGGCACATCGTCAAGAAAAAGGGGGAAAAAAAAAAAGAAGAAGAAAAGAAAAAAGAAATGGAAAAATAAAAAAAAAAGGGGGGAGCTGGGAGAGATTAACTGACTTGACTCCACGAAAGACTGAACCCAACCCCCGATCACACCTGCACGTGAAGCGCACGCCACGCGTTACCTCCTATCACACAGGTGGGGCGGTGTGACGCCAAAAAGACTCGCTACACCCCTCAGCCAGCTCAGCGCCAGACAACCCTTTCTTCTTCCATGCGCCAAATGAATATAGTCTCCTGCAACAGGTTTGGCTTTCGCCCAGTAGGCTTGGTGTTTCTCGAGTCATTTGCCCCTTCTCATCCGGATATCGTTAGGATAATATGCTTTCCATATCCAGCAACCACGTGTTCTGATCGGAAGGGTAATATACTTCCCCTCAAAAAAAGTACAAAATTATGGCGTTGGGCAATTTTTAAAAAACCTAATGAGAGCAGTTTGTTGTTCATCTGGTTTCATGAATGAATAAACTGGTCTAAACATCAACACAAATGTTGCCGTGTTTTTGAACACTTTTGTTCTACTCCTCTGTTCCGTTTTCCATGCTTTTTTGATGCGTAATTGTAGTGCTCTGTGTGTGCATTTTACACTACCACAATACGATGTTCACGCGACGCTGACACTGAAAATCATAAATATCGTCTATGACGTTGTGATGACACACCCAAATACTGCATTGGATCTAGAGTTTCTTTCAGCGTTTGTTCTTCTCATTTGACTTCGGAGGTTACCAAATGTCTCAGTTACACACTGAGTGGGATTTTATCATACCTGTCTTGAAATCGATACTATATAGTTAAATTGGTAGTTAAACAGACAGACAGGTACTCTATTGCACAAGGAAATATTTTGTCATTTTTCTTTCTGTCTTCTCTTAAAACCGAACAGTTACCTTTTATGGAACAAAATAACTGGGGGAAGAAGGTACTGGTAAATAATGCCACTATGCCTACATTTTAAAACAAAACAAGATATTCGCGTCATTTTGCTATCGAACTTTAGGCAAACGTACATAAAGGAACAAAAAAAAAAGACCATGTTCACCACTTCTGTAGGACCTTCGCCTCGCATTCTGTAGATGATGCGAAATCTTTTTTCAACTCACAGTGGCAACTACTTAAAACATTTGGCAGCACCTTGCACAATGATCTCTTGTTCGGGACGCATACTTGCTAACACAATCAAGAATAAATTGTTGCATGGAGCTCAGGTCATTTTGCTGTAAATGTTGCGGCTACCAGTCCCCACTAGCAGGTACTCCATGCCTCTGAACTTCAGTGATCATAGTCATTTGTTCAAAACTTTAAACTTCCTGCTCCAAACGTTCTTACTTTCCATGCGCTTCTGCCCAAAGTCAAGCATTCCTTTATCTGCAAGATGTGGGGAGGGGACGGGAAAGTGGGAGGCAGGCGCGGGGGGGGGGTGTGTGGGGGTGTGGGGGGGGGTGTGGCTGATCTGTTCTAAAAGATGAAAATATGTTTAACAGAAAGAAGATCTATCACATGATACAGCACATGTGCATGCAGCGATTTTACTTCAGTATTCTTGTGGTAAGTGGGTGAGAATGCGGTGATACATGTGTGTTTAGGGGGGGGGGGGGGGGGGGGGGGGGGGGGGGGGGGGGGGGGGGGGGGGGGGGGGGGGGGGGGGGGGGGGGGGGGGGGGGGGTTAGGGGGGTTACGGTCTTGAATCATTACAAATACAAACATCACTCTGCTCATGCACGTTGATGACTTCTTTGTAAAGCACACTATGGACGGCTTCACACATTTGACAGCACTTGAATCATTCCTTATGGTCATCATCATCATTTAACTGTGCTACGTAAATCAATTTTACTTTTATTATCAATATGTTTTCTCATCATCATCATCATCATTATCATTCTTACTATTATCACTGAGTTTCAAAACGGAGTGACTGAGGGCGTAAAACGAAGCAAAATTTGAAAAGAGAGGGGGTTAGTTACCGCCAATACAGAGTACAGCACTAGACACCTAGTGTCTAGTCCTGTACTGTTTATCTGTGTTTCCTGGCGGTAACTAACCCCCTCTCTTTCCAAATGTTACCATTATCACTGTTACATTACTATTATCATCAGTATCAAAACTTACTCCATACGTTTACTTCTGATCACCGAGCAACATACAGACTTCACGATTATTTCAGACAGAGGGTTTGTAAGGTATAAAGAAGCTATATAAATAATGCTCGTGACTATGTATAAAAAATATATGGTTGCTTATTGACAATGCTATAAGAAATATACATAACCTGTATACATCATATTGTTCTAATATTACTACCCAGAAGAGATGTATACATGCGTTTGATGAAAAAAGAAAAAAAAATGCATATATTTCAAGATAAATCCGCATGCATATACAGATAATAAAGAAAAGACGGATAGACAGACAGACAGACAGACTTACAGACGAGCAAAGAAACGGGAAGACAGAATGAGTTGGGTCACAGCAAGTGAAGATAATATATGTTATTATCATAAGGTGCATTATTTCTTAAGTACCACTATACAGAAAATATTTCAGCAGCAACCAACGGCCACACATGATATCCTCAGCAAAACATTTAAAAATAAAAAAAAAAAAAAAAGACAAAAAAAAAGACAATGCTCTGCTCTCTCTCTCTCTCTCTCTCTCTCTCTCTCTCTCTCTCTCTCTCTCTCTCTCTCTCTCTCTCTCGCTCGCTCGCTCGCTCGCTCGCTTCGCTCTCTCTCTCTCTCTCTCTCTCTCTCTCTCTCTCTCTCTACTCCTCTATCTCTCTCTTCTTTTTTCATGTGTTTGTGGTTTAGCTCTTTGTGTTTGTTTGTTTGTTTTTTTTTTTCTTTGCTTTATACCTAACTTTTATTTATGAATGTTTGTTGTTTATTTCTTTTTCTTGTTGTTTGGTTTCTTTTTATGTATGTGTGTGGGTTTTTTTCCTCTTTCTATGTGGAATAGCAATAAAAAATAAAATAAAATAAAATAAAAATGTTAACAAAAAAATAATAATGCTCCTGACCTTTCATGATGCACTACCAGCACAAGCTCTTTGATATTTACAAGTAATAAATAGAAATAACCATCCGTCAGAACTTACTCCTGTTCAACTAGAAACGTCTTCTTCAAATATTGTATAAGAATACACATCCTCACATTAACCAGAAACAACAACAAAAAAAAAAAAGGGAGGGAAAAAACAGGAAGACAAAACTCGATACTGAAAAAAAAAAAAAAAAAAGCAACAAAATCCAAATGCCACCCAGATTTATCGATGTAATCTCAATTTGTCAATCTGCAGAAGTTAAAAAAAACAAAAACAAAAACAGAGTTTGTTTTCTCTTGCAGATGTAAAAATATGCTGATCGCAGATGAGACGAAGGTTAAAGCAACACACGTGTGGCGGTAATCGGATGGGGCAGGCAGGGATGGGAGGGAAGAGGACGGCATAGAAGCACAAGAAGAGGAGAACGGGGCTCCGAGGAGTAGGTTTTGGCACTGTGCCACGACCGTCATGAGAACCGGATTAGGCCGAGACATCAGACATGGAAAATCGGCGATAAAACGTGCAACACATATGCAGTAACACCGGGCTGTAATTTGTTAGCCAGAAGGCGGGCAGTTCCCAAGAGTGTATTCAGCAGAGTGTATTCAGCAGAGTGTATTCTGCGGGTGAAAAACTGAAGATACAGTGCCAAGAATGAGATCATGATGGAACTGAAAGGGAGCGAGATCAGGGAAGTAGAAAGCCAGCAGATTTAACGGCATGCGCACTGGCATGACACAGCAAGCTGAAGCTGTCACAGGGGCGGAAAACCAGCACCCTGGGCTGGACGCAGCAGAAACAACGTCGCCCTCTTCTCATTGTGTTATTCTGGCCCGTTCCCGCATCACAACCCAATTCAACAGAGAACATTCAATCTGTCCCACTGCTCATTTAATCGTACTGATGCACACTCGCACGCCAGTCGAAGTCCAACGCGCCACCTTGCTACCCTACCTCATCATCAACTATTCCACAGTCCCATCTACCCACCCACACACCGCCTAATCCACCCACTGAAATAAGGTGGGGTGGTCTTCAGCTGCGTCCGATGAGAGGGCGGGGAGGGTTGGAGTTGGTAAAGAGCGTGTGTGCGTGCTCACATGGATGGGAATGGGACGTTAAATCTTGTGTACGTTGGCGCCAGCGGGTATCAATCTGCCTTACACACCCCACTACAACGATCCCCACTAAACGCCCATTCTCCCATTTACCGACATGCTCGCCACAGCTGCAGCCAAACCGACGGACAGTCATGATGCTATAACTTTGGGTGTACATGGCCTGACGGACCGCCTTG
>JADBJO010000114.1:460000-462500 GCA_016801955.1 Conus betulinus
GAGAGAGAGAGAGAGAGAGAGAGAGGAGAGAGGAGAGAGAGAGAGAGAGAGAGAGAGAGAGAGAGAGAGAGAACACAATTGAACACAAGGCCTGAAACAATGTGAGATGCAGTGCACACATAACAGAAAAAAGGAGAAATGATAACAAAAATATATTTTTCGATGTACTAATAATGCTTCTTTATGAGGGTAACTGATTATTCATACTGTATGAGATATGTGTTGTTCTCTTTTTTTCAAAGCATAATAAATGTACATAGCAATATCTCTTGTAATATGCACACTTTCGTTTGCAAGTAATTGTTTTAGTTCAATACAGTTCACGTTCTGAAATTGTCTGTGCTTCAGTATGTATTTTTCTCTGAAAGGCATATATGCATCGCATTTTAATATGAGAGAGAGAGAGAGAGAGAGAGAGAGAGAGAGAGAGAGAGAGAGAGAGAGAGAGAGAGAGAGAGAGAGAGTCAGTCAGTCAGACAGACAGACAGACAGACAGACAGTTTCTGTTTCGTATCCGTTTTCATATTGTAAGTGCACTTCAAGACGTTACAGTGTAGGCTTGTTCACTCTGTTACACCAGACAGTAAGTGCAACGACAGTGACAGGAAACGATCAATACCACTACCACGATAATGACACACGTGGAACAAGTAAGTACAGGTGAAAACTAATAACTCGATATTATGAAAATGACTTGACAAAGATATGGGAGCACACTAGCGTCTAAAGGCGATAATAGCTATTCTCCTTAGGAAAAAACGCCTATGATCGTCGAGGGAAAAAAAAAAAAAAAAAAAACAGCGAAAAGAGGGAAGACAGTTATTAGCCTGAGGATCATAACTATCTTCCCTGGAATCGCACCCGTTTTTTCCTGTTTTCTTGAGGATGATAATGTTTTCTCTGATTTCTTGATTATATTAACTGTTTTCCCGGTTTTCTTGAGGATAATAACCGTTTCCCCCGTTTTCTTAAAGAAAATTAACTGTTTTCCCTGTTTCCTCAAGGATGATAACTGTTTTCCCGTTTTCTTGACAGCGATAACTGTTTTTTTCCCCCGTTTTCTTTGAGATAACTGTTTCCCGGTTTTCTTGACGATGATAACTTTTTTCCTTCTGTGTGTGTGTGTGTTGGGTTTTTCTTTTTTTTTTTTAGGATGATAACTGTTTTCCTGTTTTCTTGAGGATGATAACTGTTTTTCTCGTTTTCTTGAAGACTTCAACTGATTTTCCGTTTTCTTGAGGATGATAACTGTTTTCCCTGTTTTCTTCCGGATGATGTTTTCCCTGTTTTCTTCCGGATGATGTGTTTCCCTGTTTTCTTCCGGATGATGTTGTCCCTGTTTTCTTCCGGATGATGTTTTCCCTGTTTTCTTCCGGATGATGTTGTCCCTGTTTTCTTCCGGATGATGTTTTCCCTGTTTTCTTCAGGATGATGTTTTCCCTGTTTTTCTTCAGGATAATGTATTCCCTGTTTTCTTCAGGATAATGTTTTCCCTTTTCTTCAGGATAATGTATTCCCTGTTTTCTTCAGGATAATGTATTCCCTGTTTTCTTCAGGATGATGTTTTCCCTGTTTTCTTCAGGATAATGTATTCCCTGTTTTCTTCAGGATAATGTTTTCCCTGTTTTCTTGAGTATGATAACCGTTTTCCTGTGGATAATGTGTTTCCCCGTTTCCTTCTGGATGATGTTTTCCCTGTTTTCTTGAGAATGATAATTGTTTTCTTGTGAATAACAATTGTTTTCCCGGTTTTCTTGTGGATAATAACTGTTGTCTCCTTTTTTTGTGTTTCCCTGAGGATCAAAAACTGTTGTCCCTATTTTCTTTGGGATGGTATCCGCCATCCATCTTTTCCAAGGAAAACAAGTATTATCGCGAAGAAAACGTCGTCAAAAAGGAAACCAGCTATAATCCCTCTACACCACGATCGGTATCGGCAAAATAAGATGTGACCCCGAGAATTATACTGTTTTCCTCTTTTGCTGTTTCCTTTGAGAAAATGACTCTTCTCCCGCGACAATTGGTTCAATAATTGTGATCCTTAGGGACAACACCGGTAATCTGTGTTTTCATTGGTAAAACACACTGATGATCCTTAGAGATAACACTGGTAGTGTTTTCATGGGGAAAACACTAAGACTCCTTAGGGATGACGCCGATAATTAGTATTTTCCTTTGGGAAAAAGGGAAAAACACATGTGATTCGTAGGGAAAACGAGGAAAACGGATATTATCCTAAGGAAAACAGTTACAATCCTCAGGAGAAAAAAAAAAAACAGCTGTTATCGGCTAATGAAGCTTATATACTCCCATACAAAGACAAGAAGAAGAAAAATGGGTGAGGGAGCAGAGGACGGAGGGGGGAATATGGATGAAGAAGAAGCTGCTGACGTGTAAATACTAAACCCTTTTCTGTTAGAATATCTATAGCAGACACCGTCGAAGTCAGTAGCATGTGAACAGAACAATGCCTATGCCCGTCTTGCAGCCGGAGTCGAAG
>JADBJO010000114.1:467500-475000 GCA_016801955.1 Conus betulinus
GCTGAGTCTGAACTCGGATAACGTCTGATTCCAGCATTCCAGACAGGAAAACACGCGTCCCTCACTTCCTCCGTCCAAATCAACATTTCAAAGCACGAAGAAATGAGGGGGACTGGGTGCTGAGGGGGAAGGGGGTGTGTGCAAGGGATGTGCGGGACAGAAGTGTGTTTGATAATGGAAGAAATGAGTTTTCAGAGAGGAACACAAGTGAAGGCGAGGGGGGGGGGGGGGGGGGGGGAAGAGAGAGAGAAAGGAGAGTAGGGGGGGGGGAGAGGGGGCGGCTGGGGGGGGTGTGCAGAGAAAGATTGATCAGGATAGGGGGGGGGGGGGGGGGGTCAGGGGTCAGTTGGAGGAAAGATGCTGGTAAAGAAAAAAAAGGGTGAGACAGAGCGAGAAAAAAAGAGAGGTGGGAAGAAGGTAAAGGGAAAAAGGGGGCGGGGAGAAGATGGGGGAGGGGGCTGACAGACAGGAGATGGTTCACTGAAAGAAGACAGGGAAGAATTAAAAGGAAGGAAACAGAGAGGGGGGGGGGGGGGGGGGGGGGGGGGGGAGGGAGGGAGAGAGAGAGAGGGAGAGAGACAGACAGACACAGAGAGAAGAAGAAAGAGATAAGCCAGACAGACACACAGACAGAACACAGGTAAGACTGTCAGGGGGCAAGCAGGCAGGCAGGCGGATACACAGACAGACACTGGTAAACAGACATAGACAGAGAGACAGACAGACAGACAGAAATAAACGGCTGAGTAACCGTCGCTTGTACAATATTTAGCCAACGGCAATAAGAACTAGTCGCCTTCGAACTCATCACGGTTCCATCAGCCCCTATTCAAACCCCTTTTTCAGGTAAAATGCACCGATTTTCGAGATTCAGCTAAGTTGACAGGAGTGCTTACAACAATTTTCAAGAATATGGTTAATTGATTTTGACAGTTATCTTTTTATTTTTCTGGATAAGTGTCACGTTTCTGCGCGTAGTTGCTGCCAAAGAACCACCACAATCTTGCTCAAAGTCAATGTATGAAGTGGAAACCTCGAGGAAGTGTCCCAGGAACTATCTTTGTTCATATGGTACATAAACGACATACCCCCAACAGGTTACCTGTTGCGTAAAGATTTTCGCAGACAATAATACTAACGCTTATTCTTCCGTTGATGCACGAGATATACATGCTAAGTCACAGGCATGTGTGCAGACTAACTGAATGAACTAATGCATGGCTACTTCATCTCAATAACGAAACATGTGAAGTCTGACATCTTGGTAAAAGTAATCCATTATATGAGTAAATCCTTCACCAAAAGTGACCAACCGAGTACAGCGGACACCATAATGGCTGAAAAAAACGACTTGGGAATAATAATCGACCCACAGCTGAAATTTGACGACCATAATCAGTATTGTGAAAATGGCTTATCATACATATGCGGATTGCTTATGAGAACCAAAACTAAGTATAAAAAAAAAAAAAAAAAAAGAAAAGAAAAAAAAAAAGAAAGAAACAATGTTACTAAAATATAAATCTTTAGTTCGGTCCACGTTGGAGCATGGACATCCAATATGGTGTCTTAACGTATGAATGCATATAAACATTAATGATGGACTTTATCGTTAATTCACAGAAAGGAGTGTTGGAGCCAAGTGACCTCAACTACGAAGAAGGACTGGTGTGGTTTCAGCTGCCAAGCACGGAATGTTGGAGGATTATAGGAGAGCTGATTGAAGTTTACACAGTTGTGTGCTACGTATTGATGATCCTTGCTCTACGTTTTGTCCTTTCACTCTTTCTGATTTAATAAAGACACACGTGGGCCACAAGCTTAAGATTACTAAACTACCAACTCACATCACTTCGATTTCTTTTCTCTGACAGAAATGTAACCTGTGGAACTATCCGAGTTCGGAAATGTCAATGTTCCTTCTGTAAAAGTCTTTAACAATTAGTTTGATAAACATTTTAAAGAAGTATGTTTTAAAAGCATTTGCGAATATTTAATCATTTGCAGTAGTATGCACTGATGCCTATAAGTATCCACGGGCTAAGAAACAAACAACGTTTTCTAAATCAACTTTTTCTTTCTTTTTTTTTTTAATTTTCTAAGCTGAAGACGGGAAGAGGCTTTCAGCCTATAGCGATATTGCTATTGCTACTGCTACTGCTATTGCTAGCTCTGCTGACTTCCAGGTTATCCCAGGCTACACCTCTTCATCTCAGCAAAAGTCAACAGCTCGACTGCTGTTCCAAAACAGATCTGCAACATGTGCAATGAAACACCAATCGACTTCAAATACGAAAGGAATGACCATGGATTGGTGAGTCATTTACATGAAGTCAATTCCTGAACACTGAATGTGGATGTACTGAGCAAGCACGATTGACCTCAGAAAGAAGTTCAAGACGGCTGTTCAGAGAGAATTGGCGTTGAAACAAACAAACAAACAAAAAGATCCCTAAAACACAGCCTTGAGAAAAAAATACATGCTCAGAGTCTGTTTTCGAACTCACGCTCAGTAATCCACGGGCCCTGGAAGACAAGTTACCAAGGACAGAACGCGGTCTGTACAGGGGTCATGGAGTCTTGAAAGGTGCAGTTAACGGCCTGTAAACCAGGAGCTCTGACAGCGAAAGTACTTCTCATACCCACGCCTGTGTGGATTTTACGGAGTAAGAAGCTTGGACTGTGAGGTTAACGTCCTGTTAGCCACAGGCTCTAGAGGACAAGCTGTTGGCAATGGGGTCTAGTCGGCCTGTGCTGGCTGACGAATGACCCAGCGCTCACAGAACTCCACCTGTTAGTTCTGTTTGATTGACTGTCCCTGTGGATGTTTTTTGATTTAAGGCTATATCAGCACAGCGAACTTCAAAAGGTCCAGAGTTTGTTCTACACTGAACTCATCGACCCACGATCTTTTGTGTACAGACCGTTGTGACGCGACAGACTATGGGCCGTTATCTTCGCTGGGCCATCTTCTCTCAAGAGAGAAAACACACGTAATCCTCATATCCAGCAAAAATACTACTCATGGGTGCTCAACGGAGATAGAAAAAGAGACCTGAGCAAATACTCTGTCCTATTTTTCAATCACTTATTTCTAAAGTTGCGTGATACAATCACTGTACCAAACGAAATATTTGTTCCCGAATTGAGAACATAATTTTTGGGGGGGCCAAATGTGACTCCAATCAAAAGATGCAACACCTGGGCGTTAAGACCTCGAAATTCTCCCTTCTCAACGTGTATATGTGTGAGTGCGTGCGTATGTGCGTGCGTGTGTGTGTGTGTGTGAGAGAGAGAGGGTAAAGAGGACAGGAACTCCACGACTTCGGGCAGAACCAGTCATAAAACTTTGTGAGACACGGAATGCCTAATGTCCCAGGAGGTGTTGTGTGCTGGGGGGGGGGGGGGGGGGGGGGGGGGGGTCCTGAATGCTCACCGCTGCTGTGCCATCTTAGTGACAAAGTCTCGCAGCTCCGTGGCCCCAAACTAGGACAGTCCTTTAATCACAATCCCCAAATGATTGACTAACAAACGGATAAATCTATGTATCCTGCGTAAGTATAAGAGACAAATGCAGACAGGGAAATGTGAGAGAGAGAGACAGACGGAAAAAAGCATACTGACACACACACACATATACATTTATGAGAAGTTATGTACAGATACACAATTGCATCCGCCCGTCCACCGTATGTACATCAACATGAAATTATGTGCGTGCACAGCATACACTTAAAAAAAAAACAAAAAAAACTATGTTACTATATAGCATGTAAATCTGTCTATAATTATGCACCGCGGACAGCTTACATTTTAAACGTGGATACAAACGAAACCGAAGCACATAATCAACTACAGCGTGTTTACTCTTAGGCTGTGCAGAACAACGGGGGGGGAAAACCCGAGGCATCTTGCTTTCTTCTTTTTCTTTCTCAAAAATGTTAAGCGCAGACTCCAATTGTGTTTCGTCCTAAAAAACTAACATCCTCGTCGACACACTGTCGCTGTCTGGCGGCCAAGAAAGACCAACGGTAAACAAGGCTCGTGCCTCCTCTCTTGTCTGTTTTCTCAGCAAAAGGGAAATCCCTCGAGACCAAGATCTACACACCTATGCTTGAGAGGTTTACTCACGCACTCACCCCTGTTCGTCCCTCACCTCTACATTATCCCTTCCCCTTTTCACCTCTACATTGCCCCCCCCCCCCCCCCCCCCCCCCCTTTTTTTTTTTTCCAAATCTACACACTTTTTTTTTTTTTGTGTGTGCTGTCCCACTTCTGCGCCACCTCAGAGGCAGTGCACCCACGCCGCTCATTCCGACACCCCGTCCACAGCCACAGCCCGGCTGGTCCCGCCGCAGCCCCGGCACCGGCAATCCACAGGGAGCAGTCAATGTCAAGTCGTCAAGAGGCAACCTACCGGAGGAGACACTGCACTGCTGCCGAGTCACTTCGGTGGTGTTCAGTGGCGCCTGTTCTGATCTAACATACGCAGGACACCACCTACTAAGCCCCCTACTGACGACAATAATTGCTTAGTCGCGGAGCCGGCGTGAGTGAGCTCTCCCTCCGGAGGGCGCCACCACGTCCGTCCAACGACAGCCCCCATGGACTCGCCGATACGGTGACCCCGACGGAACCAAACCAAGGCCACAGACGTAGAGAGGACATCGAAACTGAGGTCACCATGAGAGCAGGGCATGAAGGGCCACAGAACCTGAGACATTTTTTCTTTAATGCTGATCGATGAGAATGAGGATGATTAAGATGATGCTACGGATTTCCATTTCGGTCTGAGACTACATGACAGGACTGTACTCTACGCTTCCTTTCATAATATATCCCGGCGTCAACCAGGCCCGAGAAATACAGGCACCTGCAGTATTGGTCACGAAATTTGAGCAACACTCTCAGAAACGCATCCATTAAGTGGATGAAACTCGACTGTGTGGTCCCAGTCTTCCCAACTGAGTCCGCAGCAAACTCAACTCTGGGTAGGAGCCGGTCGGGGCAGAAAAACCCACATGACTCTGATGGGATTCGAACCATGACCTCCCAGCCGGGAGTCCGCGAGGCTAACCACTTCGCCACAGCGGCTGGTCCAAATCTACACACTTATTATCTCTCTGTCTCATGTACACACATGCACTCCGCTCCACGCGCGCGTGCGCTCAGAAAAACAAAGACATACACATACACGCGTGCGCTCACAAACAAGCACGCACGCACGCGTACGCACGCACACACGCACGTACGCACGCGCGCGCGCGCGCGCACGCACACACACACACACACACACGCACACACACACACACACACACACACACACTTTATCCCTTGCGCGCTCCCTCCCATTCCCATGCCTCATTCCCAAAGAGCAACTTCGTCCCAGTGTCTCAGCCTGTGTGCGCGAGCGTGTGTGCACATGAGTATGTCTGTTCAGGTGCGTGCGTGCGTATGTGCGTGCGTGCGTGCGTGCGTGAGTGTGCGTGTGCGCGCGCGTGTTGCTTATGACGTCTGAAAAAGACGTTTTGTCGAAAAGACCCTTGTCTGCTTTGTATTGTGTCGTAAATGTACATTATTTTGCTTGTACGTTTTTGTGTATTACATGTCCCTTCTCTTGCCAACAACCATCTGGGGAGTATTTTCGTCCCATGCTAACAGACGAATGTCATTCCTTTTGCTGCCAGACTCTGACCTCCTCCATTCCCCACGAGAGAACCATTTGCCACAATCATATCTTGCTTTCATGAATATTTCACCGCTGGAACACCCTCCCCTATTGTCCGTTCCCCCCCCCCCTCTCTCTCTCTCTCTCTCTCTCTCTCTCTCTCCGCCCCTCCCTCCCTCCCTCCTGTTCTGCAATATCCACTTCTTCGTTGCTCCACTGAAAGTGGTGAATTATTACTTCCTACGTATGAGTAATGATTCTGACAGGTCATACAGCGATGCGTGCCCCTACCAACTCGTAGGTTCAAGTGGATGTTTGGGAAAGAACACGAACTACCCCGCACTTTCCTTATCGCCTCTTTACAACTTGACTTCACGTCTCACTTGTCTAGTCTCTAAAGCACCCTTAGCTCCTCAGAGCTTGCTTCCATTTTCCCAACAAATAGATGGTCTCTCTCTCTCTCTCTCTCTCTCTCTCTCTCTCTCTCTCTCTCTCTTTCAGAATCTCTCTCCTCCATCTCTCACACGGTCTCGCCATTCAGCATTCTCCCTTCCTCGGAATCAGCTCTCGCCGATAAGGTAGGCAGACGGTCACACGATCGCCGGTTGGGGTGCGTAATGGGGCGCGGAGCGGAGGGGAAAGGTAACCTCATCGGAAGGGGACTGAGCTAGCGCTAAACACCTTTCTATTCAGGCAGATATATAAAAACCAGCAAACACGGCGAATGACAGTACAGTCTGAATGCTGTCTGGCTGCTGTCTGGCTAACGCAAAGCGCGTCGATCAGGCTGGACATCAAGCGGACAGGGTGCGTGCGGAGCGGAGGGGGGTAACCTCAACCGCGTCTTCGTTAACGCTCCTAACGCCGGAATACCCGAGAGGCCCGCTGGAGTCTGGCTTACTCTCCGCGGGAACTATCACGACGCTTTCGTTTAATGAAATGTGGTCCAGAGGAGTTCTTTGATAACGTATCCCAGTGGCTGAGATTCGCCGCCTGAACTCTGTGGGAGAGATGCCAAGAGCTCAGGGGATGTATGCCAGCACTTCAACAGGTTGCTTCAAAATACATAGTTGTCTAACTTTGCCCGGTGCTCGCGGATACTGGAAGAATTCCACACTTTCAGTGCATGAAGCCGTCCCCACCCCCCTCCATCTCCAGTTCTCCAGTCCGTCCCTCTCCAGGCCCTCGACCCATCCAGCTCCCTCCCCTTTACAGACTTGCACTTTCCATTTCGGGGTGATAGCAGAGAAAACTGAAAGTCTCTGGTGATAGTGTTGAGAAATGGCAACCGCTCATTCCGCTAGCTGAAAAAAAAAAAAAAAACAAAGCAAGCTTTCAGATAAGCTATCTTTGGCCTTAAGATCAAGTCATTTCAGAAGGAGGGTGAGAAGAAAACCTACATGTGGTAACAATTCTTCTCTGTCATTATTCCCGCAAATTGCGGCTCAGGTCAATGTGTGATGCGTATACAGTTATCACAATCGTTTCCAAAAGGGGAAACGGTGATGTTTTCTGCAAAATGTTTTCTGGTACACCAGTTCTAAAAACAATTCACAATATACTTCCTAGCATACACACATGCCCACACATTTACCTTGAAACGCACATGTGTTCAATGTGTATGCCTATGTACGCCTTGCGTTTCTTTCTCTTTTTTTTTTTAAAAAAAAAAAAAAAGAAAGCAGCCACAGCTCCTCACCTTGGAATAAGATGAGGGCCACAAGAGTCTGACTTAACTCTCCATGGAGCTATTCTCCAAATTAGTCATTATCCCGCAAAAAAACAATAACAAAAACTGGGAAGGGAGAAAGTCAACAACAAATACTGTTTTG
>JADBJO010000114.1:492500-515000 GCA_016801955.1 Conus betulinus
GCCCACAGTGTTGAACTCACAACCATGGTCGCTGCACTCAAGCTGGTCTGTCTGTCTGGACCAAAGGATTTTCTCATACTTTCCGACTCCCCCATCTGCTCATTCATCCCCAACTAGAATTTTTAATAAGCATCACATCTATGAAATATGATAGCTACAACACTGTTCGCGCTTGGTTTCCCGGTTATGTTCGTATTCAAGGCAGTGACGTGGCTGATCATTTTGCTAAGAATATTACAAATAAGCATAGTCTAGATCATCTACCCCCTTCACAGATCTGAAACCCAAAGTTTTACAATTATGGCTAAGATCTCTGGTAAAGAAGACCAGAACATCGAGATGGATAATCAACTTTATCCGAGCCGTCCAAAGTTCTTTTTTTTTCCCATTTGCAACTGATGACCGTAAAGAAGAAACATGTGTATGTGGGTTACACACAGGCCATTCCTTCTCTTCATATTTGTATCTTTTCGAAAGTGAGCAGGCGTCACAGTGATTAATATGTGACGAGCCAGTCACGATGAACCATGACCGTACGAAGCGCTGGAATTGATTTGTACGACTCAAGACAAAAACACTTAACAGCAGGCTCCATGAAGACCTTGTTCAAAGATGTTTCACCAATTATGATTTTTGAGTATTTAAAAAGAGGTAAGTTTTAACATCGAATACGTTTCATCAAAGAACCCGTGGAAAGACAGATCCGGTTATTGTTGTAGCATGTTTAGAATGAACGTTCTTTAGGGGAAGGAAGAGGGGTGTGGGAGGGAGAAGGGGGACGGGGGCAGACATATGAGTTGGAATTAATCCTGGAAAAAGGTAACAGATCTGGTAAGAGCCCCCTGCGGTCGGCTGGGCTATAAACAACATGAAACTGAAACGGAAGCTGACACACAGTCAAGAAGACAGTGTTCCGCACTGAAGTCAGTATGTCACTCGTTTTGCTCATGACAGTACGGGTTGTGTTCCCTAGTTGTATCCAATGTACGTAACGTCACATGATCCCGTTCCCACGGCCATGTTAATGAGCATCTTCCCACCCCCTCCCCTCTCCCTCACCCCCCCCCCCCCCACCGACCGAGAAACAAAGAAAAAATCGAGTCCTTCCTTTTACACCGGCAGCTGTAAGCAGAGAATCCAGAAGGAAAGCGAAAGCAGCTGCGGCAGATGAAATGCCAAGCTCCGCACTCCTCCAGCCTCGGCCGGCTGCCTCTGCCCACGCCGCAGTTTAGACTGACCACACTAATGGATGACTCAACGTTCGCTCTGCCGTGTAGATCAAACGGCACGCACAAACACACAGTTCTCTTCCCCAAACCAAACAGTGCCGTGGTCTGTTAGCTGTTACACCCGGGTCCCATCCACCTGATCGCCTGGCGCTGGCAACCGTGGCAATTTGCCGGGCCCCGGCCGTTCTCTGATGATGACTAACTCCCCAGAAGGTAGCTTGCCTTCACACAGGTCTCCGGTATACTGGTCAGTCAGCACATTACGTCGACGAAGGTTGGGGGAGAGAGAGATGGGGGGAGGTTGGGGGTAGGATGGTGGCGGGAAATTGGAAGAAGACATGCTTTTGAAACGAAATTTCCCACTAAACAGATCACGTTTCTGACCAGGCTCAGAACGACACCAGAATGCTACATGTAATTATTTCCATTGTGCGTCTAACTCCTGGGGCGAGATCCTCTTGCATCAAGCGATGGAATGACTGGACTCGGCGTCCACTCTGGTGTATTCAGGGATCCACATTTTATCCAGTCGCCCTGCTGTCATCTGTACTTACGCAGTTCCTAGACTCTTCCAGCGTGGATTCAGAAGAATGTTTTCGAATGTTTTTCATCTCATTCTGATACATACTACAACGGCTGAGTTTTCAAATACATAAATTGCAACTTTATTCATTTCTTGGCGCTAAAAAAAACACTTTCCTTTCAAAGTCATGGTAGGTCACTGCCATCATAACACTGTGATCATCCTTTCCAAACAGGACTCGTTAATTGTGAATACCAGCAATTGCACTCTTCTGAGGAATCTTAGTGCACACCTACACTGTTTTGCGATTTCTGGAACCCAGATGTCTGATGTCATAGAAGACAGTGAACAGCCAGTCCTGCACTTCAAGCCTGTTCATACCTCCAAAACATAAATTTCACCATTGTCATCAACAACCACCAAATTGTACGTTTAAAATGCAATCAAAATAATGAGGTTTTTAGAGTCGAACATACCAATCACTTCCAAAATTTCTGCTTCTTGCTTCAAAGCGTGCCTCTTTGTTTTGCTATTTGTTTGTTGCTGTTGATGATGGTGACGTAGATTTCCCCTGCTACTCTAAACCTGAGAGAAGTTCCAGTCAAAGAAGCAGATTTGGTATGGGACTACCAACTGATTCTATTCACACCTTTTTCCTTTGTCTGGAAACGATAAATTATGCTTTTAAAAAAAGGAAAGAAAGAAAAAGCCGATCACCTCATCCACAGCCCTGCTGAAAGGGGCAATATATAAAATGTAACAAGCGCTGCAGTGAGGTCGGGTTCAGAAGTCAGAAACTGCTTTCGACGTGTGTGTGTGTGTGTGTGTGTGTGTGTGTGTGTGTGTGTGTGTGTGTGTGTGTGTGTGTGTGTGTGTGTGTGTGTGTGTGTGTGTGTTAGCAGCCCTGAAGTGTCTTGGCGGAGGGCTGAGCTGCTAGACAAAGGCAATGTTATGCAACAGCAGACGGCGCTTGGAAAGTTTCCTGACTGATCAGATGCCAAGAGAAAAACAGCTAAACCTGCGAGCTGGAAAGAAAAACGGTGTAGGAGAGAGAAGACAGGCAGGGAGGGGAGGGAGGAGGGGTGTGTCTACAAAGGGCGATCAATCCGACGGTAAAGACCAAACGGACAAACTAGTTACCGCTCAGGCCAAATGGAACAGCAGCTGATTTCCTCATCTTGTCCCGCACCTCACCTGGCTCTGCTGTGTTAGAGACAGCCCTGTAACCGTATTTTCACATGTTTTTTGTTTCAGCTGTCATCAGCGGCGGCGATTCCTACGTTCACCATTTCAACGGGCCAGGTCATTTCGTGACCGACACACTTGAACTGCTCCTCGCCCCCTCTCCTCCCTCCCTCCCCACTTCCATCCCAATCCCCCACTCCACCCCTAGACCCTCCTTCCTTATCTCCCTGTTTGTATTGCCGCCATTCTAACCTTTCAGGGGCAGCGCATTCATAAACGTGACCAAATCACAACACATTCACAGCACATGACCCCCAGACACAACTAAAACTCTTCGCACGAAACAGGTACAAAGTGTTAACAAAAGGAAACCAGTGCTGCATCAACCATGGAGGCTGGTTATCTGAGCCATTTGATGCATTTCGTGGCATACGGGCAAAGTTGTCCTTTTTTTTCTCCTTTTACGCGTTTGTTTTATCTGTACAACTCTTGGCTGTAGAGATTAGAAAAAGCGAACAAAAAAGGGTATCTTAGTACCAACAAGGCACAACACAAACAAGCAGTTTATAATTTAAATTTAAAAAAAAAAAAAAAAACCCTCGCCGATGACACCACCTTGTTCTTAAATAACAAATGTGACACGATTATATCCTTCAATATTCTGAAAACGTTCCCTGGTCTCAAATTAAATGAACAAAACCAAAGCTTTAAGAATGGGTGTGAAAATAAGTGAACAAAATTTGCCTGTTCCTATAGTTGAAAGAATCAAAATACTGGGAATTTATTGCAAACAAGATAATATGAAAAAAAAAATCGAAGGGGACTGGAACGGCACAGTTGAAACCATAGAAAAATTAATAACAAATGAATACACGCGCACACATGCACGAACGCATGCACACACATTCCAGTATTCTCATGTTTTTCATGTTGAATAGTTTATCCCCGAAATACACTGCGACCAGAAGCCTCCATTAAAAAAGGTGTACTATGTAGTAAACATAGCAGAATGAAAATATCAGTGCACCACACATTAATCCATGAAACAAACTAATAAGTTTTGTATCAAACGTTAAAACATTTAGATCAGCAAGCGAATGTCCATCTGTTAAAACACACAGACAATGCATGGTGAGACCGAGTCGGTTTCAGAAGAAAAAAATAATGACAGTGGGAAAAAATTGGAGGACAGAAGCCCCATTGTTCACAAAAAAGCAAAGAAAAAGGTCAAAAGTGGCGGAAACTGGCGGTTAGAGGACGCCCTCCGACCCCCCCCCCACCCCCCCCCCCCCCCCCCCCCCCCCCCCCAAAAAAAAAACTTTGCACAAAACAAAACAGGCGACAAAAACATCGATAACAAATCATATCATTTTAAAAACTGTTATGAAGACCACTCGTTATATTATACGACAGTGAGGTTCCCAAATCCAAAAGAAATTTAGATCTACGTTTAGCTGAGTCGTCTCAGTGCATCAGTGGCACATAAAGCGAGGCGATGGTAATTATTTGTACATCATACATTTTACAGGGGGGGGGGGGGGGGGGGAACAGAAAAAAAAGAAAAAAAAAAAAGAAAGAAAAAGTGGCATGACATCGAAGTGTGATGAGTCGGCTGAATTGCCTCCAAACAAATTCTGGGTAGTTTTGATAATGCTGGATCGACGTGTGATGAGTCGACCGACTGTTCTCCAGTCCCTTAGACAAATTCTGGGTAGTTTTCGTATGTTGGGGATTAGTGCTCTTGGGTCTTCGTGTGTTCGAACTCCAATGCTATAGTACATATGTTGGTGCTCCGAGTTAGATACTGACGTATGAGGGTACACTGGGGAGTCATTCGCCGCATAACCGGGGAAGGGGGGGGGGGGGGAGAGAGAGAGGAGGCTATTGACAAGCAGAGGTTTGCATTCCTAGAAGATTAATGTCTCACCTCAATAAAGGACAGCACCTCCACGTCTGCCTGGGGTCTAACAGAACTATAGTCAGTGGACATCGGCGTCTCAGTCCATTAACCAGCAAACGAGTGACCTCGTGGGTGAACATGCATCCCTGTACATGACAATCATAACTTAACAAGGAAGCGGGACGTTTGGGAGTCCCATCACACGAAGAATGGGGTAAAGGGAAGAGAGAAAAGGGGAGGGGGGGGTGGGAACTGTGTGGGGTAGGCTCTGATCGATGGACGATCTTTTAGGTTCATGTTTCACACCATCCTCAATGCTATCTGACTGCATAAGCGTAACATTTTTTCCTTTCTCTCTCTCTCCACTTCTCTGTATAGTACAAGCTCCACAGTCTCAGAAATGTGGTTTGCCACAGGAATGAGCTCTGCACGCGCGCAGTGGTATTTTCTGCAGGAAAGCGAGACTGAAAGCGACACCCGGTACTCCTGACGGGCGAGCTGACACAGACGATTTTCCCCCGTGTGGGAAACTTGGCACCAGACTGCTAAGGAACCAAGCTGGAGGGTGCAGACGTGGGACCAAAGCCAGGAGCAGCAGCATGAAGCCAATATCATCGGAGACAGCTTTTTTTTTTTCTCTCTCTCTCTCTCTCTCTCTCTCTCTCTCTCTCTCTCTCTCTCTCTCCAAAGGGCATAGGGTAGAGGGTAAGGGAGGGAGGGTGAGAATGTGGTGGCACGACAAAATCCGGTGATGCAAAAAACAAACGGTAGACACGGCTAAGTTGAAAAATGTTTCCAGTGAGATTGGGTGTGAGTGCATGCGTGCCAACACACACACACACACACACACACACACACACACACACACACACACACACACACACACAGAGGCGCGCGCCCGCGCGCGCGCGTAATCATAAACAAACAAGACCTCCATCAACTTCATTTCATTAACTTTTAATGGTGTGTAACTCCGAAATCCGTTTTGAAACTTCAATTAGATGAGAAAATGCAATTTCCACTGACGGTCGACCCCCCCCCCCCCCCCCCTCTCTCTCTCTCTCTCTCTCTCTCTCTCTCTCTCTCTCTCACACACACACACACACACACACACACACACACACACACACACACACACACACACACACACACACACACACACACACACACACTCACTCACACACACATCTGGCCAGCAATGGCATGAAAAGAAGCAGAATTAAAGATGTACTCAATGGTTGGTGTCATCGTTCTGCTTCAAACATTGGGGTGTGATGGACACCAACTAACCCCACAACACCGAACAGTACGTGCGGCACAGGAAGGTCCATTTGCATCTTGTGGCTGCACGGGGGAAGGGAGGAGGAGGGGAGGTAAGGAAAGGAGGATGGGGTGGTGCGTGTGTATACACCATTGATCTGTTAAGCTGTCCACCTTCTTAGAAAAAGGATCAAAGAGTGGTTTTATAGGAAGGTGTTTTTTTTTCCTAATTTCGTTTGTGTATATTTTACCCCATGCACGCAAGCACGCGCGCGCGCCCCTCTCTCACCCCCTACCCCGCTGACCCACCACCACCACCCACCCACCCCCACCACACATTTAATTTACACTGCAGAGGCAAGCAGTCACAACTGCTTTCTTGTAAACAAAACCCAGTCTGCCATGCAGGTGCTCCTCGGAGCTAGCAACACGCATGGAAAAAAAAAAATGTTATATCCTTAAAAGTAAACAGAAACAAAAAATAAATCAACCAACGACACTCACAACAAATGACATGGCGGCTGAACTATTTACGTCCTTACTGGATAAAACTAAGCTGCGCTGTGAGCGACTGGCATTCCTCTTCATCTCCACGTGAAGGTTAAACAAACAAACACCGCAAAATAAATGAATGAAAAACGTTAACTTGTAAAAACACACACACACACACACACACACACACACACACACACACACGAAAGACCACATAGATAAATAAACGCTGCGAATGGCAGCTGAAGTCCATTCTGAACAGTGTCTGCAATTTTTACAACCTAGTCGCCAAATTACTAAGCTAAGCAAAAACAAAACGCTGGCCTATCTTGAATTTTGACCAAAATAAAGTGTAAAAGAGTTTCCTCAACAAAGACAGAAGAATGGATCACAAAGGTAGAGGAAAAAAAAAGAAGGTAGAAAACAAAGACAAAACTTGTATGCATCCGCACGCGCGCGCGCGTGCGCGCAAAACACACACACACACACACACACACACACACACACACACACACACACACAGACACACACAGAGGGCACACACACAAAGGTAGAGTCAAAGAGGGCCACACTGAAAGTGAAAATGACCAGCACAGGAAAGTGGGTGTGCTAAAAAGACCCCCCCCCCCCCCTCCCCCCCCCGCCCCGACATCCCGTTTTCACCTATATCTCCCCCCCCCCCCAGCCCCAACTCTCCCCCCCCTCCCTCCAACCTACACTCTTCCCCTCAAGCCCATCTCCTTAGTGACTTCTCACGACCCGCCCCTCCTCCTTCCAGCCCCCACCCCACCCCTCCCGCTCCCCTTCCCCCGACAAAAACAAGCTACGTGTCTGATTCCCCGTCACAGGTCCAGATTCCCCGTTACTGGGCATGTACTGGCCGCGCCCTCCACATCCGTGTTTCATTTGACCGTGGGAATAAATCATTCACGGACCGTTAATTCGGTCAAGGAATGCGTTTGATAATGCTGTGGACACGGTCGGTGGCTGGGAGAGGAGGACGGTAAGGCGAGGTGTGTGTGTGTGTGTGTGGTAGGGGGGGGGGGGGGGGGGGGGGGGCGCGGAGAAACAGGGGAAAAACTTACGTCTCATCATCACTTCTGCTATGCCAGACGGCTGGTGAGCTGGGTCAGCATGTGATGATTCATTTTCTTCACCTTCCTTGGATGGCTGTACATGATCATCTCTGCCAAGGAGGTGGTTAGCACCGCGTCTGCCTGTCGGATAGGCTGGTTGGTCGGTTCTTTAGCAGCATTGCGCAAAAATGACTGACCTGTTGTAAGTAAACTTTCCTCAAAAGATCAGTAGTGGCTAAGGCATGCACTTATTAAGTTTGGGGGCCGATCCTGAATCCTGGCTCATCCTTTATTACATGCCTTAAAACGGCTGCCATATATGTTCTGTTAAAACATCGTAAATAAAAAGTATGATAATCATTCTTTATAACGTACCCAAGGGTATAATGGTTCACGTCATTCTCTAAAGTTGCAATCTGGTCCTTTACTCGTGGTCCATGGGCCTCAAAGCTGAGCGAACTTGTCTGATGGACACTCCACAATGCCTTTTGAAGCAGGCAGGTCCGCACGAAAACTTGATTCACATTTCGGACAGCTTGGCTGACAAATGTACCACTAAAACTGCGTCAAAACGGATGTAACATTCACCCAAGAATGTGCCCCTGGCAACAACAAAGGCAGCTAGGACAGATTGCAATGCTGAAAAAAGTAATAGGACAGTTCATTTTCATTCGGACTGGCTAAATTTCTTGGAAATACTTCAACGCTGATTTTTTTTTTTTAATGTAATAGACCCAACAATTTCATTTGTTGGTTTATTTACAGACCAATCGCGTTTCTTTCTTTTAATAATCTGTTTTTTTCCATTAAGGTGAATCATCTTTTTTACATCAATGTATGTTTACTATTTCTTTACACATGACATGTGCACATGTCTCTCCGTTGTACCTGAAACACACAGAAGTCTAGTGACTCATGTCCATTACCAAAGAGGGGCCTGAAGCCAAATTGTTAGAGCATCGGGTTGTGGACCTGGCAGTTCTGAGTTCGTTCGACTCAAACGAGTCGGATTTTCATGGCTTGTAAACCCTCCCTACCCACCTAGCAGTAATCAGGTGCCTGATTAAGTTCAGGGCAAGTTACAGGAATAGGTTCTGTATTCCTGTTCGGCAGGACAGGAATAGGTTCCGTCCTCCATAATGCCCTGTCCTGGACTCAGTGGACCCCTAAATCTTCACTTTCCTTACGGCTATTCCGCTACAGGACTTTAATATCAAGTTATTCAGCTGAGAGCACAGACTACCTGGGCTACAGAGTCGCTGAATTCAGTACCTTTGAAAACACACAGTATGTTCATCGCCATCTGTTTCTGCAAATACATGTCATTCCCCAATTCCCCATCCCATCCCCACCCCTTCTCTCTCTCTCTCTCTCTCTCTCTCTCTCTCTCTCTCTCTCTCTCTCTCTCTCTCTCTCTCTCTCTCTCTCTCTCTCTCTCTCTCTCTCTCTCTCTCTCTCTCTCTCTCTCTCTTTCTTCGTCCCTCCCTCTGTATCAATGTATCTACCAGCAACATTAGAACGTATTTTTCTACACCTTCATTCTTCAATCTTCCATTTCAAATACAGTCTGTGCCTCCCTTCTGTGCCTTCAACAGCCAGCATGGGCAGGAGAAGGAAAAGGTGGGGGGGGTGGGTGAAGGAGAGGGAGGGAGGGAGACAGTAGAGGGAGGTATGGGAGAGAGGGAGCCGGGAGGGAGAGGGAATTAGGATGGAGAAGCTGAAACGCGCATAAAGCGAAGAGAGATGATGGTGCCATGTCTTCTTTTGGCCTGCCCTGTGCTACACGCAAAGTGGGTGGCGGTCGATCGATACTCGTACATTACGTCACAGAGTCTGTGGTCTGGGCAAGCAGCTGTCGGTCGATCCCCTTTTGGTTCCCCAAGTAAGGTGCTTTGATCGAATGCGGGGGGGGGGGGGGGGGGGAGTACTCTACAGTTCTACCCTATTACTCGCTGGCTTCCTTATCACATTGCGCAATGCCAGGTTTGAAGGCCAGGTGGGAAGATACCTTTAGTTTTGATGCCAAGTCAAAAGAATGGGAGTGGGAGGGGTAAACAGAGAAAAAGAAAAAGAAAAAAAAAAAGCTGGGTATTATTGAAACTTTTTGTAACCTTTTATGCGTTCACTGGGGAGTTCTATTTGCGTTGTTGTCTTTCGATTCATGACTGTATGGTTCTTGGCTTAAGTGCTAAACTGTGGTGTGTGTGTGTGTGTGTGTGTGTGTGTGTGTGTGTGTGTGTGTGTGTGTGTGTGTGTGTCTGTCTGTCTGTCTGTCTGTCTGTCTGCCTGCCTGCCTGCCTGTCTGTGTGAGTTCGAGTGTTTGCGTGTGTATGTGTGTGAGTGAGTGTGGAGGTGGGGATTAGGGGGTAGGTGGGGGGGGGGGGGGGGGGGGGCCGCATGCACGCATGTGTGCATTGTGCATGTGTTTAAGTATGTAAATATTTGGAAGTGTCCACAACTGGCAATGATATCGTCTTTCGCTTTGCATAAGAGTTCGGCATACATCCCTACGCATAATCCTTTTAAAGGGATTGAGGTTGAAGCGAGGCAGAACAAGACTCTGCATGGACAAGCAGGATGAAAAGAGCCAAGATTTAACAGCATGGGCTCTGGAGGGCAAGCTTCCATCCAGTATGGAAAATCTGCTGCTTCTCGTAGTCCATCTTTGTCTCACATCATTGCCAAAAGAGAAAACATGATGATGCTCAGTCTCTTGACAGAGTTTGGTTCATCAAAGGATGCTGGCATTTCTTGACAGACAAGATACATGCAGGCAAATACTGAGCGACAGACAGACAGAGAAATATCTCACACCATGAACAAGCATGCAACAAAAGTGTTCTTGTGTTATAAAATACCCAGATAGACGATGTTCACAGTCACAAGAAAGAGGACTTGACATTAATGAGTCAGTTTCTTGAACCTGAATGAAAAAACACAGATTCTACAAAAGAAATCCTCTCTGAACTTTCCTTGAACTCTTTTCAGTTTCACAACTGCAGAATTGTATGGTGTTTTGTTTGTCAGTTGGGTAGTGTTGGTGCCTGAAAAAGATTTATGATAAACTGAAAAAATGCAATATATTCATGGGCGTTGTGTGGCTTCAGCTTCTAAATCTTCTTGAGAAAAAAAATTAAATCCACCAAAGGGATAGAAATGGAGAGCTCACATAATTCAAAAATTAGTCTTGTTTAAACAAAAAGTTCAAAAAATAAAGTACACTTGTAGAAAAAAAGAGTTTACAATACAGAATTAACACGAGAAAATATATACACAAAGTAAATTGAAACATAACAGAGATTACAAGAAAATCTATCTTAAACACACACACACACACACACACACACACACACACACACACACACACACGGAGCCAACTGCTGTTTCGTTCCTGATTGTGTGCCTTCCGTGTCCCTTTCTCTCATTAAACAGCCAACCTATCAAAACCACAGGACTGCGTTTATCAACCTAAAAGCCACTATCAGTTCCACCAGTCCCATATCACCTCACTTGTCAAACAGCTTGTTAAAGCAAAATTTAGAAAGACAGGGGGTTCGTTACCGCCAAGGACACAAACTACAGGACAAATCACAATGCATTTAGTTTTGCACAGAATATTTCTTTTTTCTTTTCTTTCTGATACTCCTGCGGACACCCATCTGTACAGACAAGCAGTGGAGTTTTATGTGTATAACTGTTTCTTATCCCGCCATTAAGGCAGCCATACTACATCTTCGAGGAAGATGCATGCTCTGTGTAACATGTCATCCATACCAATGGCCAAACTGGCCTTTTCTTCTGAAAGTTGGTGATGGGATTTTACGTGTGTGCAAGATGTTGTGCGTGCCTTCACACATGGAACCTCGCTTTATAGTCTCATTCGAAGGACTGTATGGGGAAAGGAGTCAGAACCAATGTTAACTCCAAGGGAAAAATCCCCCTGTAACCAAATTCGAACCTGCAACTCCAGGATCATGAGTCCGGTGCTCTACCAACTGAACTATTCCAGCCCCCTCGCAGAATATGAGAAGTGGTTTCTCATTCTTCGTTTTCACTGTCCTAAATATCATTTGTTTTTTCCTGAAGAAGAAGACCCAAGAGGTCCAAATGCATTGTTTTGTCCTGTAATTTGTTTGTCTGTGTCCTTGAAGGTCACTAACCCTCTCTCTTTCTAAATTTTGCTTCATTCTCCACCCTCAGTCACACTCACTCCGTTTTGAAGCTTGTTAAAGGTTAACCTCACATTTCTTCTGTAAAAGGTATGAAAACTCCCTTTCCAAGATGTGAGAGGGGGTACGAAAAAAAACTCTCTTCTCCAAATTATCCAATGTGGTTATGACTACCCATGCTTAAGATAGTTATCAGTAACACTGACTGACCTGCAAGTGAATAACAAGAACCTCACATTTCTCCTGTACAGGGTATGAAATTGAAAACTCCCTTTCCAAGATGGGTGAGGGCATGGACAAAACTTTCTGAAATATCCAGTTGGACACGAATACCCATGCTTAAATAACAATCTGCAGCACTGACTGACCAACAAGTAAGGAACAAGATGATGTTTCTGTCCATAAGTAATCTTTTGTTTAGTATTGGCAACTTTTGATCTTTTAGATCAGATATAAACACAAATATTCAGGTATTGATCTTTTAGATCAGATAAACACAAATATTCAGGTAAAACAATAGACATCTATGAAAACTGAAATACAAAATATTTTTTTTAACATATCATCATCAACTGTTACATTTCATATTTACATTTTTTGTGGGCATCATACAGATCCACATAAAAAAAAAACATGGGCACTGCTGTTTTACTAATAGCTAATTACCTGATTATCTGAATGTCAACTGGTAGCAAGTGGTTACTCTGGTCAAGTCAACATTTCTGTGAAAGCATCCAGAACGATGACTAATCAGTCAAAAAATCATTTTTATCGCCTGTACATGTTGATGTGCCAAAACAAATTAAGCACTTTCACATCCAAATACTGTCATTCAATGATTGGTTACAAAAACCACAATCTAGAAATCGACCACTGGACTCTTTTTCATGCCCTATAAACCTGCTTCCTGTTGCCCGAAAAACCTCACAGCATGGTGGCCAAACATGGGCATGATGCCTACCTAACTGGTTCCGTGCTGTCACGATAGAACACAGGATGCTGTTTCTCTGCGTCCCCTCTGGGGCTGGAATTATACCCCATCAGCTCTGCCAGGTCGTCACAGTCTGCCGTGATGCTGAACACTGAAGGGAAAAAAGCTGCAGGAAGTGACAGCTGTACACACTGGGGAGGGGGAACCGGAGGACTGGTGAGGGGGAGGAGGCTCGGGTTAGGGTGGAGGCAGCAGATGCCTTGTGATTTAACGCCTCAGAACTATAAGGGATGAAACTTAGAACTTGGTTGCATTTTTGTGTGCACAGTTACATAAAGTTACCACTCTTCTGTTATACTGAGTGGTGAGTGCCATTATGTCTGGGTGGAAATATCTGCGTAATTGGTGGATTTGGAGACTTTTTTTTTTTCGGCAGTGCAGGCAAGATCTGTTCGACAGTTGCCTCTTGTACAACAAACATTATCTGCAATGAAACGTCTCGAGGGTACTGTCATGAATATTTCTAGACTTTTACAACTTCCTTGCTAAACAATAAAATAATTAATCATTATACAGTGTATGTGTGTGTGTGTGTGTGTGTGTGTGTGTGTAGTGTGTGTGTGTGTGTGTGTGTGTGTGTGTGTGTGTGTGTGTGTGTGTGTGTGTGTGTGTTGTTGTTGTTCTTCAATTTAACGTCTTTTCACTTAATGTGATATTAGACAAGGGTGTGTGTGTGTGTGTGTGTGTGTGTGTGTGTGTGTGTGTGTGTGTGTGTGTGTGTGTGTATGTGCGCGTGTGTGCGTGTGTGTGTGTGCCTCTGTGTGTGTTCGAGTGTGTTGTGCTGTGTGCGTGCCTGAGTGCGCGCACGCGTGCGCGCATATGTGTGTGTGTGTGTGATGAGGAGAAACTCTAAGTAAGAATTAAACTGTAAAAAAAAAAAAAAAAAAAAAAAAAAAAGAAAAGTGTGTGTGTGTGTGTGTGTGTGTGTGTGTGTGTGTGTGTGTGTGTGTGCGTGTGTGCATTTCATTTCTTTTCTAAGGAGTTAAAATTAAAACATTACACAAAAATTACTTTCTGGACAATTGCCTCATCTTTCTGGCAGATACACACAACTAAAATGTTTATGCATTACTTATTCCCACATAAAAAAAAACCTAGAAAGCAACATCTTGGGATAAGAAAGAAAGAAAGACTGACAGACAGAAGTGAAAGTTTCCTTTTATTGGTGGAGCCACCCTCTGAAGCACCTTTCTAACTCTGGCACTGCCCCATAATAACATCAGCTCATTTGCGCCAAAGTTTAATTAAAGAGAAAGCCTCTGATGGCAGCGGGTGATCAGAACTTCACAGCCCTCCTCTAATGCAATCCCATCATCAAACTGCCACTCACACTGACAGCAGCAATTGTGGAGACTTGGTGTTGATTTTGGGTGAGTGTGGGTTTCCACACTATCATTTTTGTCATGAAAAATTCCATTATTGCTACCTACACAACTTTCAGTGTGAGATCCCACATGTTTTTGTACAATGCAATGATATTCTGATGCCTATAACAGAGTTCTAACTGGCTGACATAATTAGCTCCTTTGAAAACATGTCAAAACAAACACAATGATAATGATAAATCCTTTGCCATGAAAAAGGACACCAACTGTAAAATTCACCAGATTGATCAGCACTTTCATTCAACTATGCCTCCAGCCCAGGTAGCCTTATATAGTTATAAACAGAGGCCTTCAGCTCTTCCTGTCTTCTTCATCTTTTCCTTTCCTTCTTTCTTTCTTTGCCTTTGAAATTAATCTGTTATTTGATGAAAACTGAAACTGGCAATCCACAGCATGACTGGAGGTAATTGAAGAACAAATTTTAAAGATTCAGGCACTTTTTCTTGCTGGTATCAAAGTAATGCTTTTTTTTTGTTTGTTTGTTTTTGTTTTGGTTTTTGTTTTGGTTTTTTTTTTTTTTTTTTTTTTTTTTTTGGGGGGGGGGGGGTGTTTGTTTGTTTTTGTTTGTTTTGGTCTGCTGGACAATTTTTCCTCACTGATTTGGTCAAACAGTCTTACAAACTGGGTGGGTCGTCTGCTGGAGAATTGTTCATCATCAATTTAGTCAAAGAATTTTAAAAACTGGGTGGGTCAAAATGGTTCCAATGTATTATTCTTGTATTACTAGACTGCATAATCTTCTTTATAATGTATCTACATTCTACAGTCTTTGAGACTGACAAAGTAGGCAGGCTCCACCAGTCCCATCAATTACAGGCCCATCCAAAGGATGTGATGCTATGCCACTCTACTCCCTTGCTGCCGGCAAACCCCACTAAAGCTGTTTTCCTGTCTGGCTCCATTGGCTGTAGGTGGAGGGAACCTAACATTAACAGGACTGGAATGGGAGAGTGAACAGACGAGAGAGGTAGTGACCGGTAATTCCATTATAGGCCTCTCCACCACCACCCCATATTACCTCCTTCCATAAAACATATTACCTGTTCATAGCTCTGGTCTCAGATACAAAATGAGTAAGGCCAAAACACCAAAGGCTACAGCACCAGTTTACACCCTAAGCACCGAAGATTGCTGTCTTTTCCAGACTTCAATTTCTGAGAAAAAAAAAAAAAACAGACTGTCTGTCTGTCTATACGCTTGTGTCAATCTTCGTGTGTCTGAGTGCATCTGTGTGTGCATGTGTTCATGAAGTATGTTTCGCACATGCATGCTTGCATGTGTTGTAGTTTTCAGTTAGAAGATAAAACACTGTTTTCTTGACTTCCTGCCAGTGACATTTCTGTCAGACCAGACAACCAGCAGTTTCATACCTTTTTCTTAGCCCAACAAAACCCACACAGTTACACTTACAGGCAACAAAAAAGTATCAAAAAAGCACATCCTGTTTTCTTTTTCACCCAAATCATTCACTTCAGGCCCATGCAAGAAATTCATTTTCAGAAATGATACTGCTTTGCTTCAGTGTAAATGGTAATTTTCTTTTTTATCATTAGTTATTTTTTCATCATGTTTCAAAACTTTTATATATTGATTTCATCATTTGTTTTCTCTTAACGTGGTGACAGCCCTGATATGGCCCTTTGCGTCGGCTGGGCTATAAGCAACATTATCTTATCTTATCTTATTTGTTTTCTATCATTATCCTATATTCATTTGTATCATTTTTTATCATTAGTTATAAAAAATCACAAAGGCAAAGCTGGAGTACCATGAGAGTTGATCATATGTCTAACATGTCACCTCACATTCTGAGGTTGAAAAAGCGGATATATCTCATTTTCAGCCAGCCCCACTGCTCTGTATTGTCCTCTGGCGCCAATACAAACAGCCCAGAATAACAACTCTCACATCCTTCCCATCATTTTTTTTCCCTTCTTATCTGGAAAACCAACATCAAAGCCTGAGCACAGACAAAACTAATGGTTCGCCTGGAGATGGGCAAAGTTTGCTTTCACTGTTTCAGTTGGAGGCCTTGGATCTGTCAGAACCTAACACTAGTAACAGCTTTAAAAAGAATGATTAAAAAAAAAATGATGTTTCATTTTGTCCCTGGCTTGTGTCTTCACCCTCCCCCTGCACCCCATCTCACTCAATCACAGACATACTCAAGCACTCACACACACATGCATGCAAACATTCCCCCTCTCTGTCTGTCTCTGTCTGTCTGTCTGTCTGTCTGTCTGTCTGTCTCTCTCTCTCTCTCTCTCTCTCTCTCTCTCTCTCTCTCTCTCTCTCTCTCTCTCTCAAACACACACACACACACACACACACACACACACACACACACACACACACACACACTCAGAATGACTCTCATCTCTCTCTCTCTCTCTCTCTCTCTCTCTCTCTCTCTCTCTCTCTCTCTCTCTCTCTCTCTCTCTCCCCCATCCCCTCCCCCTTTCTCTGTCTCTCTCCTTCCTTCCTTCCCTCTCTCCCTCCCTCTTTCCCTTCCTCCCACTCTCTTACTCCATTACACACACATATAGTACACACACAGAGGCTCCCAGGAAAAGAAGCATCCTGTGAAAATCTCTAAAGTAAATGAGTTTCCAATGAACTGCAAACAAAGATTCTGTGCACTAAGAACAGAATATATTACAAAATAAACTAGCAAGGGAAACACTAGGATTATTTTGACATAAAGAGACATAAATCCTTCAAAATGAAACATTATCATGCATTTTCAAGCAAAGATTCCTGAAAAATGACTGCATTAAACACCGAGAAACAGAGGCAGCATATCTTTCCACCAGCATAGAAGTGCCATGCACTTTCCGTACCTGCTGAATTTTTTATAACTGGCTAAAGTTTCAATCATTGAAAAATTAAACTAGACTTATGTAGAAAGGTGACATTTACTTTGAATTATTTAGAGCCAATAACCCCTGGTTAAACTGCATTGTCCTTGTATCAGTATATGATTTGGGGGCGTTTGGCAAATAATGTGCTTGTTTATTAGATGATCATGTTTTATATGTCTAACATGATTTCTTATTGTTATGTGAAAAAATATCAATTCTAAACTCCAAGAGAAAAGACTTAAAGCATTGGTGGAAAAACTGTTGGATGCAGTTTCTCTTTTGATGTCGCTTCCATTTTTCTTTCTTTGAAACTGAAAGAAGGGCACAGTCCGGTTGCATCCTGAGATTACTGTAAAAAGACAGAGAATGGAAGGAAAAGTCAATGTGCCTTCTAATGGGCAAGAGGCCATTGATTAATCCGGCATCCTCCCCTCCAGATGCTATTCCAAATGACAGTATTACAGAACTCTCCTCTCCTCCTCTACCAATTCCCACTGTCTCTGGCTTCTGGCTCCTTTCCCTCTCTCTGACCCTATCCCATCCCACTCTTCCCTCTCTCTCTCCTTCTCTCTCGCTTGAAGACCTGTACTCCACTTGAATCTGCTCCTGACCCATCTTTCTGTTCCTCCACAGAAAGTGAGAGACATAGCAGATACCCTCTATTCTCCAATTCGACCCATGCTTTACTACACACTATTACAAAATGGAAAAAGCCAAAGTTCTGAAAACAAAGCAAATGCATAAAGTTAGACTGACCTTTTTTCCACATTGCATACACACACACACACACACACACACACACACACATCACAAGCAAGGCATTCCAGAGGATATACTTGACAAGATGCTTGAGAGATTACAGTGTGAGTTCAGTGACTTGGTTAGAACTTTGCCAATATTCAGTTGTACTCCACCAGGACCAATAAAGATGACACTGTAGCCAAGATGTGCCCATTTCTATGCATGGAGCTCAGAATAGGGATTACAATCTAATCAAGAATTCTCTTTGAGGCACTTCCCCTCCCATGAAGTGAAAACCAAATCAGGACACAGGCACAGCAGTGTTTCAACTGGACAGATGCCAGCACGGAAAGGTTTGAGTTTCTGGTTTTCTGTATGATATTTTTTTGCCCAGCTCCAAGTAATCTGTAGCCATGAAACACAGAAACTGATTGATGGAGCTTCTAGTCTGTCTCCTCCCATCCCTCTTCCATCTTCTTTTCCTATCCCTCAGTCTCAAGTTTTATCCACATGTAGGCATCATCTGCTACTTCATTCTACTCATGGTTTTTCTTTTCTCACCCTCTCCAACACACTGAGAACAAACTGCAAACAGAACAATACTATCTTTGTATACCCGGATGGGCACCATTAACTAAGTTCTTCTTTTGCTTTTCTTTTTTTTCTTTTAAAACTTAGAAGTTTACAAGCGAACATTTTGTCACAAGTTTTGAAGGGCACAAAAAAACAAAAGACAGTAGTGTAAATGTAAGTGTGTCTCTATTATTATGTGTGTGTACAAGGCGAGTCAGTGTATTCAAGAAGTGGTTAATAACTTTCCTGGATGTATCATCTTCAATTAAATTACAGACCGACAAACAGAAGCAGCATTCAACAGACCTTCTGGCCATGCACATGTTCATGCTCTATTTGGCGTTGTAAATGCTCTTCACTTTTCTTTAGACCTGTCATCCTTTTTTTCCCTGCTGATATTTTTGCAAGACCATTGTGATAACTGGATGTGGTATAGGAAATGTCATTTGATTCTCAGAGCACCTCAGCTGTATTGGCCTCATATGCTTTTATTCCCCATTTTTACTAAACCTTTTCCAAGCTATGTATGATGAACAGCACTATTAACAGCTGAGAATGGAACCAAACACTTCAATACAACAATCACACACACAGATGAACACATGGACAGGGAGGAGGTGGGTTGTCAGCCTTCCCCTTGGAAAAACCTGGGAAGAGGGATGGGGAAGTTTTTTTGGGTTTTTTTGCAGCCACCTCCACCCCTTCCTCCCCATCCATCCCTTCCCTCTAGTGCTAGTCTAAAAAAAAAATTCTTGTCTACCTAGAGCAACTGCTCAAGCTGTACCTGACACTAATGACAGTGACAACTGCAACCACAAAAAGGACCCGACAAAAGCCTTGTTTAGCTAATCACATTCTTTTCTAATCAGACTTAGTCATGAACACACAGTGTGAGAATCATTGCTCTTTTCAAAACATAAATGTACACATACTCCCTTCTCTGTATGCATTAAGCATGTACCTATGCAAAATTGCTTGTATGCATGTCTTAGGGTTTTTTGTTTGTTTGTTTGTATTTAAGAAAAAACCCATGAATAAATCAGCCCGTCATCACATCAGGCAATTTGATCAATACACTGAAAAGCCATCACGCTTGACAGACAGAACTAAATGAATGCATCTGAGTGTGAATGATGCAGCCTCAATGCTGTGAATGTTAGAGCTCACCAACCTTCACAGCAAAGAAAAAGAAACAGGGTAGTCTGGGTGGAAGTGTCACATACTCACAACTTGCTAGGCAAAACAGAAAGAAAAAAAAAAAGTAGTGAAAATATTCAACTTAATGCCTTTGCGGTCACCTGCTGGGCCTTTTCAGGTGCTTTTCATTTCTGTCTTGACATCCCTTCCATTTTTTTTCTTTAGACCAAAATGACAGCACAGCTGTATTAGAGACCTTCCCTGCTCCTGATACGCTCTCTACCAATTATATCAGTACTAGCTGACATCTGGAGTCTTCCCCTCTCTGCTTCACTAATCCTTCTTTCCTTCCTTAATTCCTGTCTGTCTGTCTGTCTGTCTGCCTGCCTGCCTGCCTGCCACTGTTAGTCCATTTGCTAGTGACAGTTAGCATCTTTTTTCTTTCTGCTAAGCAACTGTTTAGAAACAAAAGTTGGTCATACAACTCACAGTGAATTATCTGTTCCATCTTGCTAATTGAAATGATGAGACTTTCTTTCTAATTTCTGTTCAGAGTTGTAAATGCTAATGGCAGTTTATGCTGTTTAAAGACCATCCCCTGAGCTGTAAATATGGCATTTTCCAATTGTAGATGTTTTTATTGTTTCAAACAGAACACAGACAAGTTAACAAACCAAATGGTGCAGGGGCAGCCAAGACACTGACTTTGTACTTGCTTTTTTTTTTTTCTTGGAATAACTACAACTAAAAGTCTGACATGCATGATAACAACAAACAAACTAGTTAGAGTAAAAGTAAATTTTACACCAGTCCAGTGGTAAGCTATATGAGCTAGCTGCAATATCATATATTCTAGTCCTATCAAAGGTATTTATTGTGTGATTTTTTTTTTTCTCAGCACCAAAGACAGCTCCTACCCAGAGTTAAGTGTTCTAAGGGCTCAAAGAGAAAGACTGTGTAAACGTTGTATTGCTGAAAGTGTTCTGCAAACTCCCTGACCATCAGTGCAGGTGTCTGTATTTCTTGGACCTGGTTAGGCTGGGATACAAGGAAGCATAGTGCACTAGGAAAGGGAGAGAAAGAGGGACGTAAACTGAATTTCACTGAAAAACACAACACAGGAGTGGTACTCACTTTCTGGGCTGCGGCCAGCACCTTGTCCAAAAAGCGCAGCCATTCAAAGACAAAAACAGGCCTCTTGGACTCAGGCACTCGTTTCAGGGCCTCCTCATTGAGCAAAAGACTGTGAGCTAACTCCATCATGGATGGGCAGTGGGCACTGCTGCAAACTAATGCAACAGTGCTGGTGATATCTCCACTGCCTCTCTGCCTCACGTCACCTCTGGCAGCAGACTGTCAATGATATCAGCGTCTGTAACAGCAGAAAAAAAACACCAAGTGACCAACAAAAATCTTACAAAACCACACACACACAATGTAGCTAACAACTTGCAAACATCAATACTGATTTAGCTTCCAGAATCAACAGTCAGTTGGTGTTATCATTTAAATGTGTCATGCCAAAGGAAGCTTTTCATGTAAGTAATTAGAAATCCTTTTTATCAATTATTAATATCACATCATCTAGTGTTTCTCTCAAATCCAAAGTAACTTCAGTCATCTATACTTCAATGGTGTAGATGCTGCCATTATGCTATTATGCTAAAATGATGTCCTTTTAGGATCCTCATCATATCAAAGTTGAATGGGTTGTTTCTCTCTCTTTGTTTTCAACTTGTAGGGCTATTTTCATCCTAATATCCTAATGAGTGAAAATAAAACATACCATGGCCATGCACTGATGCAGTGATCTGTGTGCAAATTAAAGTTTGGCGTTCATTTCCTTCAGATTTTTTCCTGCTAACTCTGTACACATTTAGTATTGTTGTCTTTAATGTTCTCATCTTTTGGATATATATGTCCTTGTTGTTTGAAGTAATGTCCCTGTTCAATGAAGAACAACAACAAAACTTCCTTTTCTTTAAAATTACAATGAGACGAGAAACTGACCCACTCATGTACATATATAGCAAGAATTACATTTGGAGTTTCCATACCAGTGCTAAAAAACTGCATTCATGAAGCATTAGTTGTGCACAGAATTTGGTGAACATACTTTCTGTCTTTAATAATGCTGAATCTGACTCTTCTAATGTGTACTGTCCATGGGATAAATGTGTTTGGTTGTTTTCATTGAAACTGACCAGTTATCAAAAGTGTTGAGCAAACAAACAGCCTACTGGACGCCAATTTCTATAACTGCTTGCATGGATTCTGAAGAAAATAAACACATCATCTTAACACCTAGTGTGATCACTGCTTGGGCAAGGTATCTGGCCTTACTTTGTTCTTGCTTGCTTTCCAGGCTCCTTGTCTCTCTCAGCAGATGACTAAACATCTCCCCCACTCTGTCTGTCTGTCTGTCTGTCTGTCTGTCTCTCTCTCTCTCTCTCTCTCTCTCTCTCAATCTCAATCTCTCCCCCCCCTCTCTCTCTTTTGTTTTTACTTCATCAGCCATCTCCATGATTGGAGAGACATTGATGATTATGATTTCTTTCATACGTGTGAAAGTGTACAAAACATGCAAAGTTGATCAAGTCAGATGAAATAAGGAAAAAACTGTCAGCTGATTGGGTACTACCTGTGTGAAAGTACAGCAAACAATGAAACATGATGGCGACCATGCTGATTTTGAGCACAGTCTTATGTATGATTGCAGACAGTATTCATGAAACTGGGTCGGTTATTTCAGCATCTTTTCCACATAGTGTGTTTAAATAGAGATTATGCAGAATCATAAACTCTCAAACTCTAATGACAGCAGCTTCCAACATCATTGCTCACTTTTGGATTTGGAAACTAAGGGCACTTGCCGCACTTTTAAAGGGTGATCAGCACACATCAGAATTCTACATGGTGACTCATGCATGCAGAATGAAAAATGTGAGTTTAAAGCTCCAAAGCATGAAGTATGCACG
>JADBJO010000114.1:520000-522500 GCA_016801955.1 Conus betulinus
GTGTGTGTGTGTGTGTGTGTGTGTGTGTGTGTGTGTGTGTGTGTGTACGCGCGCGCACGTGCGCGTGAGACCAAACATTAATGCATGCATATGTCATGTGTGTATGTGTGTGTGCACATACATGCATGAGCACATCTTGAAGAGACAGTGTCTTGTGTGTATGCATCACTTTTGAGTACCTGCAGACACTGTGTAAGATCATGTGATCACCATGCCCAATGATGACAGACACATTATTGAGAGTGGATGGGTTCACCATTTAAACGAAAAAATCAATAGATAACCAAGGAACTCATGGCAATCTTGCATCTGGCAGTATGAGAAAAACTGATGATGCCAGGCAGCATTCCAGAAGTGGCACCACTAGCACAAGTTGGGAAGGTAACTGATACCCTGGGATTCTGAGCAATTCATTCCACATTCCTACATAATCTCCCACTGGTTCTGCTGCCTGCCATGGTTGGTTAGTTTGCCAGACTTGCCTCCTGATAGCAGTCCCTGTTTCCCATGGCAAGGCATCAGCCACAGGCGTCTGACACTGTCATGTTAGTGTTGCAATGTTGTTGTTTTTATCTCTGCCACTGAGGTTGTTTTTTCACCCATGTCCACTGGTGTGTTTGTTTTTGTCAATCTCTGTGTCAGCAAGATTACATAAAAACTGAATATTGAACTGATTTTAACCAAACTTCGTGAAAAGACAGAACATGGCTAATGATTCACGTATTAGCAGTATTACATTTTGGCACAGATCCATGATCCAGATGTGGATCAACTAAGGGATCCTGGATCTGTTCAACAAGATCAAGTTCCACTGACAATGAACAGTGTAGAAAGACCTTATGAATTAAGAACAATCTCTAATTGTTATCCACCTTCATGGAATAGTAAATTATCATGATGCAAACAATAACATTCCATGTTCTTTTCGTTTCTAAAATACTGGGAAGATGACATCACCACTGCCATCACCCCCATAACCACATTCAGCTAATCACCTCAGACAGGCTCCCTGAATGAGAGACCTCTGAGAAGGGCTTCAGCAAAGACATTCCATGCTAGAATTAGAAAGTGCAACGCCTTGTCTGCATCAAGAAGCAGCAGAAAAAACACAATCTACCGTCTTCTTTTTGTAGATCAAGGTTTCTTGCTACCCCTATACAGCAACAGAAGTGTCAGGTCTGATCACTATATAGAAGGATTAAAACTTCAGTTCATACCTATTACTTCCCCTAACAGAAAAATAATTTTGTTTTCACCCATAGACTGAACAAAAGGGTAGCCCCCAAGACGCCTTCGATCTTGGCTGAGGTCTAAGCTCTTCTGAGTGCTGTTCCATGGTTTTTTTTGTTCGCTTGTTTGGGTTTGTTTGTCAGCAAGATAAAAAAAAACAGTCCTGAGATAACCTCTGCTGTTGACGGGACTATAATTTCAATCTTAATCTTAATCTTAAATGTCTTAGAAGTAATACATTTTCAATTTCATAAATATCAAAATTTTTTTTAAATACATGTGAAGTAACAACTCTTTCGGTCTATTGGTGTACCTACTGTAACTTTCCCTAGCAAAAAAAAAAAAAGTTTTCACTCACGATTTGACCCAAAAAGCAATTTACCCCAAATCACTTCGACCTCACTGGAAGTTTGTGCTCTCTTAAGTGTCCCCCCTGGTTTGTTAATTTGTCCATTTGTCAGCAACATTAAGCCAGCATAACTGATGCTGGCTGACAGTGATAATTATCTGAGAAGTAACATATTTTCTTGGAATATCAATATTTTTAAGAAACGAGAATGAGGACATTTTGCATATGTTAGTTACATTCCTATTCAATTAAAGTTACATGGATGTAACTCTGTGCATATTTGTGATTGGCAACACCTGAAGCCCACCAAAGGTGGGTAAGGGTGACAAGCCTCAAAGACTTCAGGGGCTAGAAACAAAACAATAAAATTCCTACACCACAGGCAAGATTTTTGCTCACGTGTAACCCTATAATTAAGCTATTCACATCCCATCTCCAGAGATGGCAAAACCCTTTATCATATCTTTTCTTAGCCTCATGTTGCCTCCGCAGTATGTACACACACAACATTATGACAGCCATGGCTACCAGAAAAAAAAAAACAACAATAATAGCAACAGCAAACAAAATATACATCATCCCAGATTGTTTCCTGTGATGTATTTGATTAGTAGTAACACCTGAGCTAGACTGAAGCCCACCTAAATGTGGGTAAAAGTGTGTGCCTCAAACTTTTCAAAATACATTTACAGAGACTAGAAATACATCATTTTTTCACTTTAAAATCAGAGGAAAACAAGATACCAGATATGACTGAACAGAAGCTTTTTTACTTCAATAATTAACAGGAAAATGATACAGGTACCAGACACGCTTGAAAAGACTTGGAAACACAAAGTCCAGGCAACAGCTGCCACTGAGACAAAAAGAAATAAGAAGTAAAAAGTATCCTGTGGATAAAATTATGAGGCACTTGGTAGG
>JADBJO010000114.1:527500-610000 GCA_016801955.1 Conus betulinus
TTACCAATCACTCCATGACACAACAGAAATCATTTGTTTGTCAAAACTGTTCTTCAACTTATCCTTAAAACGCCTTTTTTATGGCAGTAACAATAACAGTGGGTGAGCAAAATATATTTTTGGACCTTCTTAACAAATCCATCTCTAAAATATTATTCTTAAATTGCAGTCACAACTGAAAGTTTTGAAAGCGATTTAAACTCAAGCATTTGTATAGTGTCCAGATTTTTTTGCTGGAAGCCCATTGCGTCGATGCCAGATTCCTGGATGCAGCAATGTACACGAACAGATATAGATACAGAAGTTAAAGAACAATGTGCTATGTATCCTCACAAATTAGTCATCATTAGGCTATGAAATGAGCATCTCTGTCTGATCAGGCAAAAGGTTCACAAGCCTACTGTAAAAATATGCTAAATTTAGTCTCTATTGTCTTACTTTTCTTTCTGTGAGACATGTTCAGATGTGATCACTGATTACTTGGCCAATGTGACAACTGACAATCAACAAACATGTGTCTCTGATCAGTGTAACATTATACAAGCAATTAAAATGAAATTAACGGAAAAAATGAATGACTATAAATACTTGATCATCGATTGTTATATTTCAAATATTATCTGATCACAATAATACAGTCGATTGCCTATTTGCGATTTAAAAAAGCATAATGTACTTTATGACAGTGTTAACATCTGTGATTCCTTAACCAGGATTGAAACAAACTGCTCTGTCTTTGTAACCGCACATTGACCTGTTTCCAGATTCACTGAGACAGTTGACACCGACTGCGAGCGACCGAGTGAAGAGACTCTTCGTCCGACTGTGGAGGGAGGGTCAAGTAAGGGATGAGATTTTCAACTCATTAGAGATCAAAACATGTCACTGACCTTTAGATATCCTGCCGATACATTTGTGGCTTGCTCTAGGGCTATAAATCCAAGAACAAAAAAATGATTCACAAACGTCTTACAATTGAAGCCGGAGCACACACACACAGTCCGCCTCACAGGCAACACAGCAGACGGCTCGGTGATGTCTACCACGGTGAAGTGCGCATGTTTCTGATAGTAGGATATGACGTCATATATCTCAACATTAACACTGGCTTCGTGTTTTCAACCATAGCTAACTCGCGTAAGAGCGTCAGTTCTTCGTTGTGTCTCTTCTTTTAATACAGAAAGCCGTAAACAAGACGGAATAGTAGATAACAAATAATGAACGAGTAGCGTAACTCTTTTTCCCTTTATGAAATTGTGAAATACCATAACTCTAAATAGATACTGATTACGACACAATCGCCTAGCAGGGATGCTCACTGTTTAGCATGTCTGTTTAGCCCACACACAGCCCACACACGCGTGGAGACAGTCCCCCCCCCCCAAAAAGTGTTCCAAGTTTGCCCATATGCCGTGTGCCAGACACATATACATTAACAACGAAAGAGATTAACAAACACAAATTAACATTCAAGACTGGCATGGTCATATTGATTTTGATTATAGTGAAACGTGCACAGGGATGAAAAGTAACAAATGCAGGTAATCTCGTTGTACTCCCATATAGAACTGGGAGTACTTTACAGTGGGAATGAAGAAATGCTCTGTGTGTGTGTGTGTGTGTGTGTGTGTGTGTGGTCAAAATATGTTCCACTCGCTCCAGACAAAACTACTGGGTCGATTTTTCTGAAAATTTGTAGGTATGTTCATTATGGGTCACGGATGATGCCCGGTGTTTTGTTTTACCGCTATGGCTGTTAGTAACGGCTATAACGGCCCATAACGGTTTTTTCTTCCTTATGGAATATCTCAGAAAGTTTTCGGTAGATCTTTCTGACAATTTGTAGGTATGTTCATTATGGGTCACAGATGATGTCCGATGACTTATTTTACCGTTATAGCTGTTACTAGCGGCTGTAACGGCCGATAACGGTTTTCTCCTTTATGGTATATCTCTGAAAGTACTAGGCCGATCTTTCTGACAATTTGTAGGTATGTTCATTATGGGTCACGGACGATGCCCGATGTTTAATTTTACCGTTATAGCCGTTACTAATATTTTACCGTTATAGCCGTTACTAACGGCTATAACGGTAAAATATTAATTACTATATGCTAACGGCTATAACGGCCCATAACGGTTTTCTTCTTTGTGGAAAATCTCAGAAAGTACTCGGCCGATCTTTCTGAAAATATGTAGATATGGTCATTATGGGTCACAGATGATGGCCGATGTCTACCAGAATAGCCGTTGCTAACGGCTATAATGGCCCAAAATGGTTTTTCCTCTTTATGGAATATGCCACGCGTATTCAGGATAAACTGGGAGTGCGTTTATATGTTTTGCATCTTGTTTTAATTGGTGTGAAGGGAAATTTTAAATAAGGAAGCAGATAACAAACAGTAATTAATGAACAAGGAGCATAACTTTTTCTCCTTCGAAAGAAATTAATTCTACGCCCATGACTCTAAATGAATGCTGTTTTCGACTCCAAATCGCCTAGCAGAAATGCCAACACAGAGCACACAGAACAAGCAAGGAGACATCCCCGAAAAAGAATTTTCGAAGCTTGCCCATATACCCATGTGCCTAATACATATGCACAGCAACAACTGGAAAAGGGCAAAAAATCAACGTTAATTCAATACTGACACAGCCTCTTCGATATTGAATGTAGTCAAACAAATATATGGGGACGAATGCTAACACATATAGATAAACTCGTTTTCATTTCTTTCAAACATTTCGCATGAAGCAAGGAAAAGTAAACAGTAGAAAACGAAAAAGTGGCATAACTCTGTCTCCTATTATGGAATTAATTTACACTTCCATAACTTCGAACTAATGCTGTTCACAACACCAAATCGCGTAGCACAAATACAGAACAAACATGGAGTCCATATATACAGAACAAACAAAGAGTTCCACCCTTCCACACACACACACACACTCAAAAAAAAACTTCCAAATTTGCACATTTACCCTGTGCCTGACGAAGAAATGAACAAACATCAATAAACGTTTATTCAAGACTGGAACAAAATCTATTTTGCGCCCGATTTGTGGACATAAGTGATTGTTCGTTCTTCGTTTTCATTGTCTTGAATGTTGTTTGTCTTGCCTGAAACACAGGTCACAACGCGTCGTGTATTGTCTTGTATAAGTTTATTCGTTCAGAACATTAATTTTTCTTTTAATTATTGCAATTCATTGATTGAATGTTTTTTGTCTTGATTTCCTGAACACGAGAAGGTTTAATTGAAATCCAAATTCCTCTATATGAATGTATGTCTTGTGAGAAAAATTTTGTGGCTAAATTATTTGTTTATTTGCTGTGAATGTGTGTGACCACAAATTAATTTCTCAAATTTAAGATTGCAAACTTGACTTGATATGTGTGGCACCCTCTCACAAGGAAAAGGCGCGAGCGTAGCAACATTACAGAGCATTCACTCGTCCGTTTTTTTTTTTTTTTTTTTTTTTTAATCTTTATGTAACGCACAAATATGAGCAAGTCACTTCCTCACACTACTTCATCTACAGCGAAGAGACAACTATATTAATACACCGACATTCTATTGGCGAATCAACAGGTGGAGGGGGGGGGGGGGTCGAGAAAAAAAAAAACTTTTCTTAATTAAAAAGTACCATCAGATCTTTTACGTAGTATTCAATTGACATTAAACATTTGAATAAGAAATAATGGTATGGTGGTATTGTTCCCCCTTTTTTTTTTTTTTTTTTTTTTTTTTTTTTTGTTGTTTTTGTTTTGTTTTGTTGTTTGTTTTTTGTTCCAAAAAGAGTCAGACCTACTTAGAAAAGGACAAATGGGTAATGGGCACTGACTAAGGAGACAAACAAAACCACACAATCTTTAAAAAGTCTTATTAAAATAGACATGGATATTGCTTTCTTATTAACAGATAAGTAGGTTACTCAAGGTCTGACCAGCGTGTTGGGCTAATGTGTAGGTTAGACATCTGCTAAATCGTAGCCAAGAGACCGTCTTCTTAAATTCGTTCACCTTAGTCATTAATTCATATATCCATCTGCTTTAGTCATGCGCAGTGTGGTCTCCACACTTAGCGGATGTGGTGTAACGTAGGCCTAAATGGACTAGTCCGCACGCAGGGACACCTTGATGAAACCGAAACTGCTATTGCTAACAGATTAAACAGTCTTATTACTTTTCCCCCCCTCGCCTCCCCGTGGGCTCTCCAACAGAATTTTGGTGCATGAATATCGGTTTTCCTTCGCTGTAGATAAGTAATGTGTGTGTTTGTGTGTGTGTGTGCGCGCGCGCGCGCGCAAATATTGTAATAACTAGCCCATTATTTGTGAATCACATGAAGATCAAACTAAAAATAATGCACGGGGCGAGTGAATCGTCTGGTATGAGGTACGTCCCCTCTACTACTATCCTCGCACCTTTTCCGTGAGAGTGTGTGCCACACATACCGATCATTTGCCTAATTTGTTGTTAATTTTTCCTACATAAATGATCTCATTTTCCTCATAGCATATTGCTATTTCTCTCTCCCCATTCTATACACGTGCTAGGGGAGAGAACTTAAGTCTGTCCTCACTCTACGACAGTTTTTGATGGGAGAAAACTTTTGTCAGAATCACAGACTTGATAAAGACCGAAGTCGATGGTCGGAATCATGGCTGGTTATAGAATCAGAAACGTAATTGAAAAATTAAGATCTGATGACTTTGATCGTGACAATACGTCCATAAGAAATTGTTTTTTTGTTTGTTTTTGTTTTTTAATCACTGTTTAATTAAAGGTAACAGTACAGAAAATGTATATTTTTTCATCGTCCAACTTCGCCATCTCATTGACATGTACTTGCCTTGTGAGCTGTTCTCTCCATCGAAGGGTAGAAAACATCCTTCACTGTTGATCAGACGTGAATGCTGACGAAAGTACTGTAAGCCTCGTGAGTAAGAAAATCTGCCAAATATATTCGTTGTTGTCGTTTGTGTGTTGCTGTTGTTTTTATTCTTGATTTGAACGGAACATATTCGGGTGCGCCATGGCTGTTTGAATCATGACAAGACAAAACGTTTGTTCTCGGAGAGTCCGTAGTCTTTGGACGCATAACAACAATATACATTTGTCAGAACGCAATAGGTACGTCTGCCATTAGTGTCGGGATCATGTGAAAATGTGCAATGAGTTTGCCACTAATGACCAGAACAAGAAAAAGTGACTCTATAATTTTTTTTGTTTGTTTGTTTTGTTTTAACGAAATCACATTTGGAAAATGCGACAGCTCGGGAGCAAACTGAACAGACCAAAACCAAACAACCGACAATCGATCTTTACAAGCACTGTGGCTAGACCATGCTATGATATGTACAAATGTCTTGTGAGCACTCATACATTTATTACCACATTCCAAACATGAAACATTAAAATACAGTGCGCGTAGTCTTTGCTAAAGTGTGCATTCAAGCTTCCTGTCAAAACTTTCATACGGCGAGGAGTGTCACCCGAGGACTTAACGTGAGAAGCCTCGAACGGATAAGCAAGTCAGAGCGAATACCTGGCATTAGAATACGACCTATATAGCCTTGAAGATGGATGTTCTGCCTTGATGTTATTAGAGCATGTGAAAGTAAGCCTACACGCAATCTTTTGTTTACAAGGCCATAGCAAATGAACCTAAGATATGTTTTAATGCTTACACAATATCCTGAGGCTCGCTTGCCACGTGGCAGTCAGCCTAATGACTGTTCTGTTTCTGTTTTCATCAAATAAAAATGTTACATTTAAAGGTCAGAACACTGCTACGTAGTTTAAAAACAAGGTCAGACTTCATAGTTCATAGCAGTAGCGGCCAAGTAATCACAAACCAACTGCAGTTTGAATGGATGGAAATCGACCTGCTTCTGTGAAAAAACAAAATCCAGAAGACGATTTTGACCAGGAATTTGAGGGTCTCGTAATTGTTTTATAACCAATGCCATCAAAGACAGCAGAAATACACCTTACTAATGGACTCCTTGTATTCATATGCTATTAGTATGGCTCGGGGATTCAGGAATGAAAAGATTAGCAGACGATAGAAAAAAAACAACATGGCGGGTCTTGTAGACTGATGCCACTTGCCACAAATCCGAATATGTACCAAAGCGCCACGTAATCCATGGAAACGTGTTGATGCCTGGCATGAAACTGAGCCATAATTAGAAACTAAACTGATCACATATCAAACGAACACCCCCATCCAACCACTGCTACCACCACCAATTATTTCCCTTTAAATACACCACCAGCATCATCATTACTTTTTTTTTTTTTTTTTTTTTTTTTTTTTTACCCCTGACGACATCACTCAAAAGCTAGCAACGCGTGAATGGCTCCATTCTTGATGTCGTATTTCAGCGACAGAACTCACCTGTGACTTATCTCGATGCCAGCTGGCCTTCCTAAATGGACCCCAACCCTTTTATTTCAACATGTCTGCATGGAGCCATTTTGCATGTGTCTTGATTGGTATGTAAATGAAAAGCAGGGAATCAACTTTCAGACTCAATAATTCTGAGAACATCCTAGTCGTGCTTGTCTATAGATGTTCGATGTATTAAGGAGGCCTCGGCACATTAAGTTTTAGTAGGCGGCGCGTGTTTGCACATCCAACGAACAAAACTTGGAGTCTGCCTCAGAGCAGGGCACGTTGTAGTTATAGGGCTAGACTGTGCAGTGAACAGCCTGTGGTCTGGTGAGGGCTGATCCTCCGACTGAAGCCACGTGCTGCTCTGAGTGTGGTCACGAGATTCGACCCATTGGTCTTCTTCAAACAAGGGAAGAAGAAGCAAACAACGGAAAGGAATAATGGGGGAAGTGTGTGTGTGTGTGTGTGTGTGTGTGCGCGCGCGCGCGCGCGCGCGCGTGTGTGTGTGTGTGTGTGTGTGGTGGGGGGGGGGGGGGGGGGGGGGGGGGGGGGGTAAACAAGTGCAGATGAACAAATCCTCAGTCACTATGACAATGACTTTGTGACAGGAATCTCAAGAGGAGGAAGGGGTTGGGAGGACATTGCTGGGAGTGTAGCTAAGCAGATGGGGAGGAGAGGGGGGGGGGGGTAAGATAAGATAAGATAATGTTGCTTATAGCCCAGCCGACCGCAAAGGGCCATATCAGGGCTGTCACCACGTTAAAATCAACTCACAAGTCATTCATTCACACACATTCTTTAAAATAGGATGAAAAGAACAACGTCAAACTACAAATGTAAAATCCTTTACAGATAGCTGTAGGTACTATTAAGTTCTACATTTTGAACAGAACCATTTGTTTATGCCCCTGCAGAGTGGATTTTTTTGCGTGCAAAGTTCAAGGTCAGAGCTGTAATAAATGACAGAAGAGAAGATGGGCTTCGTCCAACTGACTACCTAGATTTTTTTACAAACTCGCCACACTGTTCTAGACGTTTTCTTCAGAAATCATGCCGATTTGTTGTCAACACGAGTACACTTTTCTTGAGGTACTCATAGTAACGATTTCTTACCACAAACGTTGCCAAGAGTTTATCATGGCATGGCACTAATCCAATCACAGACTGCTCAGTTGGAAAGCATGGAAAGCATGTTTAGCTCTTTGTTTCTGCTGAGTTGTGGTGGAGAAGAATTCGGTGACACTATGCATGGACACTATGCATGGACTATGCATGGACAGATTGCTCGGCTGCAGAGAGTCCAAAATGGCGCTGCACGACTAGTTTTGAAGAGGAGGAGGTATGAGCACATCACTCCCATGCTGATGGAACTGCACTGGCTTCCCATACAGTATCGGTGGCAATTCAAAACTGGCAGTTCTTGCTTTCCGCCACTTCAATGAATCTCTTCTTCAAAAAAACTTTTGAAAATCCTAAGCGTTCTCTGAAATCTGTTGGCGAAAGAGCCTTCAGTTTTAGAGCACCTTCTATTTGGAACTCCCTCCCTGAAGACCTTCGTAATCAGCCTACTCTTTTTCTTCTTTTAAATCTGAGCTCAAAACTTATCTCTTCAAAAAAGCGTATCTCTCTCTTCTGTAGATGACTAGGTCTTTCCTAAATTCCTCCACAACTAGTCCAGTGAGGCAGTTTATGCATGTAGGTGCGTTTGCCATTGTGTATTTTCTTTTTGCTGTGTGCATGAATATTGTATGAATAAGTGCAAATGGTGGATGTAAGCGCATTGAGTTGTATAACAAGAAATGCGCTATATATGGCTTGGTGTTGTTTAGGTCGGCGTGTACAATCAATAGGAGACCTTTTTTTTTTTTTTTTTTTTTTTTTTTTAAACTTACTGTCTTTTGTTTTTCTCTTCCACGGTAAGGAAGGCCACTCGGCTGTCGGGTTATCCGACTACATGCTTGAATCAGCCCATTATAAGCCAGATTATTTTCAACCTTGACAGTGGGGTGGGGGGGGTGGTGGTGGTTCTAGTGTCGAGCTCGTCCGATTAGAAGCCATATATAATATTCTCAACCTTAACGAGGAAGATGGGTTATCCGACTGAAGACTGGACTTGCCTAAATAGACATCAGAATGATGACTTTCAAATAATGATGAACGAAAAGTTGACCTCATAGACTGGACATTCTGACATTGTAGATTAAACATTGTAGTGTTGCCTTTCTGTGGATTACCCGTCTAGAAGCCAGATTTGCCCGAAATCAAAAGAAAAACTACTGTACCGCCACATGAAAGAACAAACATATGACAAAACAGTTACTACACGTTTCAATCTTTTAGTCTTCTTCAGGCGAAGCAATCACCATTTACGAAGCACGAACAGACCGTCACTTTTCTGCTCAAGCTGGGCGCAGTCGCCAGCGACTTTTTGTGCAGTAACAAACATTCCTAGCATGGGAAGCTAGAGGAGGAATCGAGAGGTTGGATCCAAGCTTTTGTTTGCTGCAGGAATAGGGGGCATGCATTCAGTGTGATCTTTTGTAGCCTTTGGAGTTCGACTGTTTATTATGTAGTCTGTTGATTAAAGAGTAAGTATTTCTTTAACTTACGTGCGTGAACGTAGATTTTTTGTCGGTACATGTTTTTGAGAGAGAGAGAGAGAGAGAGAGTCAAACAGTCATTGATGGGGGGGGGGGGGGGGGGGGGGGGGGGGAAGATGCAAAAATAGAAGACGTAGTGAGCCAAACATAAAACAAAATGAGGAAAAAAAATGTGACATCTATCCCATTCAGAGAGAGAGAGAGAGAGAGATTCAAACATTCATCGATATTATAGGAGAGAACAAACAAAATGCAAAGGGGAAAAAAAGGGTAGAAAGCCAAAGATTAAAAAGGAAAAAAAAAAAAAGGGGAAAAAAAGGTGACATCTATCTCATCCAGAGAGAGAGAGAGAGAGAGAGAGAGAGAGAGAGAGAGAGGAGAGAGAGAGAGAGAGAGAGAGATAAAATGGATAATCTTTAAACCGTAAGAGTAACAGATAAGCAAGAAGAGATACTTTTTCCCTTCCATCTGTACTTTGTGGAGATTAGTGGATAATCTTTATTCCCAAGGGTCGCAGATAAGCAAGATAATGCTTTTTTTTTTTTTTTTTTACCATCTAGCCCTTGTCCCATTTCAGGCACTAAGGATATCAATGCAGAACAAATTACACAACACTGAGCTGATTATAACAACAACAATGGTGATTCATATTAGCACTGAAGGAAAAAAAGTACACACTAAAATATTTGTCTCTCATGCACACACACACACACACACACACACACACACACACACACACACACGCATGCACACACGCACGCATACACACACATGTAGCATATAATATTCATACACAAAAAAAAGAAGACATAGAAACATATGACAAACTAGTATTATCAGCATAGTCTGAGGAAGAAACTCTTGATTCAGGATTCAGTCATGTTAAAGTATACCAGCATATGACCCATTTTCAACATCCTTGTTTGAAAAAAAAAAGCCAGACTGGTTTGCAAAAAGCAGAGTGGAATAAGAGAAAAAGTTGTTAGAGAGAGAGAGAGAGAGAGAGAGAGAGAGAGAGAGAGAGAGAGAGAGAGAGAGAGAGAGAGAGAGAGAGAGAGAGAGAGAGAGATTAAATATGCGTTTATATTACGAAAAGGGAAAAAAAAAAAATATTGCCGAGATAAAGGTACAAAGCTAAACACGAAAGTGTCTAGGAAGATGAAGAGGAAGAAAAACAAACAAACTCTCCATCCTCCCTCCCTCTCCGTAAAAGAGGGGAAACATGGCAAAATGAGGAAAAGAAATTTCTTTATAGCAGAGAGAGAGAGAGAGAGAGAGAGAGAGAGAGAGAGAGAGAGAGAGAGAGAGGCGTATGCATTCTTTGGTATTACTTTCGTGCTATGAGTAAGTGAATTTATTCTCCGTTAGCCATGAGTGTGGTGCATTTAACAGCCCAACCAAACGTGTTACAGAGCAGACGATGCACTTGCCTTGAATAACAGTAACGTCCCTTGGAAAATATTATTAGGTTATTGCGCGCAATGAACCAAAATCTGCGCTTTTCTTGCTGCTATAATGTCCTAAGTTTAAGCTGTTATGAATAAAGATTGCGTGCCTCTGTCACATCTTTGAAATTGCATATTTCATCCTCCAAAGACCCTGAAGTACGTGTACATTGTAGAACTATTTTATGTCCAAGCATAGCAACACAGTGCGTCCTAGAGGTGTGAAGAAGCCCTGTTACTTTTACACTGCCAGAGAACGGCCGTTGGAGAACACGCATTGTGTTGTACTTGGTAAGACTGAAGGAACACGTTGATGATTATCATTCTTGTTATATTTTTCGGGAGAAAGATATGCAGACCCCCACCCCCTCCCCCACCTTACTAATCTGGTAGATTATAAGACAGCGGCTTAGGTAGCTTATTAGTGTGGGTAGTCAAACTGAAACTGAAGTTGTTTTAAAACTTTCATTTCACACGTTGGCCTAAGTCTTCTTGCAGTAACCGGGCGTCAGCACACTTTTTTTTTCCTCCTGTGTCCCACTTTTCGTTTGAGTGTCTCATATGTTCATGTGTGGCCCATCTTATGATTGAGGTGGCAGAATTCCTTGTAATAATAGTGGAGATCACACACACACACACACACACACACACACACATATATATATATATACTAGGAATGGTACAGAGTTAGCCTCTGGTGCACAATCTTCAAATGGGCAAGACCACAGGGCCTCCCTGCTCCATTTGAAATGTTGTTTAATCCATTTTCAAACAGACTGAGGACTGACCTTGTGTATCTGCAGTTGATTTTTTACCCCTTTATTTTCCCAGTTTGTTTTTCTGTTCTTCGTCATGCAAAAAGAGACCAACAAGTTGAGATGTTTACAATTACAGAATCACTATCTTCAGTGTCAAAGAGCACCATCTTCAGTGTCAGATCCTCTTATACAGTAATTCCTTAACAATCTCTAATTTGTTCTCATGATACATCTTTTGTAAATCACATCCTACACACCTTCAAGGGTGTAGATCTGTGTGATTTTTTGCATCCATTTCATGCTCTGTGAAATGAAGTTTCATTTTATAGTCTGATGTATTGTCAATTTCCATTTTTCAATCCAAGTCAAAAACATCAATGCAAGAATTGTTCCCTTTTCGTTCATCTGATTTGCAGACTATCTGATGCATTCTGAGTCACACCATTAGCATAGATCTGTTGTTGCTTTGCAAGCATGGAGTGCTTTTGTGCTGATGTGTGCCTTCATATGTTTGTGTGCGAGACAGGAATTTCAGTGGGGCGTATGGGTCGTGTAGATTCATGCGCTGATGATAGGGACGATAACAGAAATATTGAATGATTTTGCCTGTTGATTTTTCTTCTTTTTTTTTAAAGCCATGCTGAGCCCATTGGGGTGTTAAAAAAAAAGCCTTTATTACAGTTGATATATCATGCTGTTTATTCAAATCTCTTGCTTTCAGTTAGTTTTAAACCCTTGGAAAAAGTGAGTGTGTGTGTGTGTGTGTGTGGGGGGGGGGTGCGAGTTGGATACCACTAGATTTAAATAAGAATTGCATAAGAATAGTTCTAATCTGGCATTTCATTCATAATATATAAATAAACATGATTTTTAGTTTGGCTTCCCAGAACCGGTTTGTCATTTTCCCATACAAGTCTGACTTTACATTCATCACATCTACTAAGCTTTGAATCTACACAGAGACTTTACATCATCACATCTCCTAAGCTTTGAATCTACACAGCGACTTTGCTTCAAGTGCTATTTTTCTACAAATATATTTTTGTAAGACAAACTAATCCTGTAAAAGTATAACAACATGTTTATCTTCAGGGATGACAGTTCTGTTGTGTCTGTATATGTACAACACGTATTCAATCATTAAAATAGAATGATAGTTTGTTGTACACCTGAAAATAGCAACAGGTTTTATATCTCAAATATTCACATGTCTGCAAGAAATGTGTTTGCATGATGTGATGTCACTGGTGATTATTTTGCTGAAAAATTGTTAATGTAGGACACATCACTGACAACAACATGTCTGGACGGAAACTGTCTCCTGAAGAATCCAAAGCCCTGTTTGAGAACGCGAGACTTGGTGTGCCGTGGCCAGAATGAAGGAGGAAGACTGGTGTCGAAAGACGCGACAACACTACAAACGCCATTTAAAAAGCCATCTGTTTGAAGATGCTGCTGCCCCAGTCTCCCAACCACGATGTACATTTGAAATTGACGCTCCAACTCACTGTGAAAGACGACACTTTCCACCAAAACACTGTGAGCAGTTTTTCATTGTTGAAGATTTATCTTAAGATAAGTGCTGAAAATGGATTAAGAATTCTCAAAAAGTTGATGGTCATAGATGATTACAGTACAGTACATTTACAAAGGGAATGCGCATGGGTACATTTGTCTATGAATGCTGATGGACAATATTAAAAGAAACCTGGGAAAAGGGGAACAAATCTTTGAGCTTTTCTTTTTAGTTATTGGTATTGGCAAGTTCACAGGGACTGTCAGTGGATGGAAATGGAGGCCCCTTTCTGAGGTGGACACTCATTCATGCCGGCTCAGAGATTAAGCAGTTGCAGATTGGCCTCCAAGTATTGGGACTTTCCCTCTAAATGTCAGCCGTACTTTTTTTTTTTTTTTTTCACCAAGAGAAACATAACATATGGAAATGCAAAGGGCCAAGACTGTTCAGTGATTTTTTTTTTTAATGACTTGTCTTTCTTTTACACTACTTTCCTGGCAAGTGCAGAAAAAATAGCCTTTTAAAAACAGACTTGTCATTTTCAAGAAAAGACAACCACCTTGGAATGGATCACAAATCTGATGGAGGTTTTCTTTATTTTACAGGTATTCCTTGTGTTACCATTTATCTTGTTGTGAATGAAATACTGTGTGTTGAGAAAAAACTGAATGAAAAAAGATAGCTGGAGTCTGTATTTGTGTATATTGTATGCATACAATATCAGTTAACATATAGTTTACAAAACGATAACTGTAACTGACAATCATTCCTAAGAAAAGCAAACAGACAGAGAAACAAGGGAAAAAAACTCAGTTATGTAACTTTGAAAATATTTCTGCAAATATTAATTGCAGATTTATAGCATTCCTCAGTTGGTGACATCTTCACTTCAGGGAATGCTGGAAAACTCTTTTCAGTATTTGTCATTGTGCTAGTCTGGCTAGGCTTACCCTTGTAATAGTGGAGAAAACACCAATGTTACTTTTTTGCATGGACACAGGCATGCAAAGTCACACACATACACCCAGACAACAGGAACAGGTTGATCATGTAAACTGTTGATTTTAGACAAGTCAGTATGGCCTGAGCTCATGGAAACAAAAGGAGGATTGGTAGCTTCTTGTTCCTAAATAAAATTCTTGTGCAAAGACGCAACAAAATCTCATTTGATGCAGAGTTATATATGTTGTAATTGAAATATTGGTAATTTCCTTCTGTCATATTTTCAGTGATTTCAAAGTGGACAACAATGTAAGCTGATGACAAGAAGCAGACACAGTCTTTCCACATCACTTCAGCAGACGCTTGTTCATGAACCAAGTGCTGCCAGCTAGCTAAGTGGTCTTTGTGGTATTACTGTGGATCAATGTTTTTCCTTTTTTTTTTCTCTAAAAATGTATCATATGTGTTTTTCCTCTGACAAGCAGAATTGACGATGCCACATAATCACAGTGTAAAAACTGCCTGGGATTTTGACCGAGGATGTGCCTTTCATTCTGGCTTTTTACAAATGTATACCGTAACACTAAACTGTCGTTATCAGTTGTCAGACATTCTGCTCTTTTATGCAACGGAATTCAGCATGTATTATTATAAATTTGAATACGAAATGGTTAATTCATTAGCCATTTCCAAGTTGTCTTGATAGTCTAATATATGTTGATAGCCGTCGTCTGAGTTTAAGAAAAACAGACCCTAGGGCAGATACTTTTGGACACTGCACACATTTTAATTTGTATGAAGAATTTGTTTGCCATTGTTTGGCCACTAGAGTGGCTCAAAACAGAAGAGTAAAGTATCACTTATGTCTCTGGGGAACATTGAAAACAAGGTGAAAAATGTATTACGTACCAGAACCGAGAAATGTATACAGAATCGCTGAAAGTCTTACAGTATTAATGCTAACATTTCAGTCAGTCATCTAGATATTTTGCCTCTTTACCTTTTCATTTGCCTCATATTATTAGAGTATGTTGTTTTATCCTGCTACATGTACAAAGATGTGTAGACTGTCAAAGAGTCATCCTTTCAAACCTGATTTTCTGTGCAAATTGTGATCTCACCCACAGTTCTCAGTATTCATTGTGATCTTCTCTGAATGTTTGCCATATATAACTTGTATTTCCCTTTTTTGCCTGCCATGTACAATCACTGACTTGTATTTCAATGTTTGCACTGCATTACCACATGCAGTTTGCCTTAGTGCAAGTGGTTAGCTGGGGTATAACCAACCTGAGGTGACTTGCTTACCATAACCAATTCAGTATTCTTTTCACCTATGAACATGTCTGTTGACTAGTATTATCACTGATCAATGAACGGTATTGTTAAAACAGTATTACTACAGCTTTGTATTATAAGCAAATCAAGAAGTGTAACAGGCTGTTTCAGTCCTGACAGCAAATTATCTTTCTGTTGTTATGAGTCAAATAATAGGACACTGAACCACCATTGTAAGAGAATCAATGAATGATTCAATGAAACTGTTCATTTATCAAATAATGGCAGAACTGTCTATTAAAAGAGGAGCGTCTTTTGTTCTAGAAACAATTCAGTTCAGTGGTTATTTTAACGTCTGCTCATCATGATGATGCTAGGATGATATTAAAAGGCAACAGAGATCACCGAGAATGTCAGACCTACTGTCTCTGGTCATTTTCTCTCACCTCTCTCCTTCACATGTTAGAATCTAAACACTCCAGTAAGAATACTTCTGAAAATACTATTAAAACAAAGTTACAACAGTCTGCCCAGTTCAGACTGGGCAATAATGTGTGCGATGTGCGTAATACATGTGTCATATAAAATATGGTCAATACTTCCAAATTATGCCTTTTAATTTGTATCGCCCTGTCAAAATTGGGCAGTCTAGCAGTATGTGATGGACAGAAATTTGTTCCTCACATATACATCTAGCATCAGGAGATAATTTTGTCTTCCATGTGTTTTTATCAAAGTTTATTGATTAGATGTGCCATACATTTTTGGCAGGAAGGCAATTCATATTACTTCTTAGCAAAATTTCTGTCATATATACAGTTTTCCAGCAAACGAAGTAGTACTTGTAGATGGTTTCAAAGGACATTCAGAAATAGGCAAGCATTTTTTCCCGAAGCTCCCCATTTAGCCAGATGATCATTCCACTTTAAGCCACAATGTGATGGTATGCAGCAAACGTCATGCCTACACATCAAAAGCAAAGTGGAGTATATGCAGACATTGACTGTCTGATTTACTTAAACTTAAAAAAACATGTTCTTGAGTTGTCATTTGTTGGTTTCTGTTGTCAAATAAAAAGCTGACATAGTGATCACCTAGTTTTAGTATGACAATGCTTCAACAGTTAACATGCACTACAACACGCCTGCTAAGCCATTAGATTACTATGTGGTGAGTTACAGCTAAACATATTAATTAACTAATTATTAATCAATAACGAAGGGATTTGAAAGAAATGCTCATGGATACAACTCAACAGATGTCTGACCTCTGCTCAAGTCTACTGTGATATTTAGGCTTTGTCACCAATTAAATGGTAAAGTAATATCTTGAGATCTTTTAACTGTATTGCCAGGGACTGAGTAATATCTTGAGATCTTTTAACTGTATTGTCTGGGACTAACTCAGAGTCTGATAGTATGCATTATAGATGTGCTTCACAGAAGATACAAGGTCCTGACCTGTTCTGGTACAATCATAAGTGGTTTGGTAGTCTAGTGGATAATGTCTGCCTTGGAAATAAGGTGTTGGGTCCATGATTCAAATCTAATGTGACATTACCTGACTTCCATTTGATCTTGAATACTAATCTGGGTTGTGGTCTTGGATAAGATGGTCAAACAAGGACCCATATGCGACATCAGCATACATCTCACCCACATCAGCAGCAACAGCTGTTTTGGGCAAAAACACACACACATGCATGCCCAAATGTACACACACACACACACACACACACACACACACGGAGGGTCCCTTCTTGCTTCTCTGGAGGTAGTGACCACAGTTTTGATTCCTCTCCACATCTACGTGCATGGAGTGATAAGTCCAAGTTGATATCAGCAGATTTATGTGAATCCCAACAACTTCTAGTGGAGTGATGACTACCACAGACATGAAGTCTACATCGCACCTTTCTTTTCTCTGTCTTCAATCCTCGGCTATTATCCCAAGATTCGTCATCAGTCAGATTTTTGTGCATGCAAAGGTAGCCATGTTACATCTTCAGGAATGATAACTTACCATCAGAACAGTGGGCATGTTTTATATTCACATCATCCATTTTCACCTCACCTGCTCACAATAGTCTACCCTTCTCCTGAAAGGTAGAACGGGATTTAACATGCTTGAAGATTTTTTCTTATGTATACATGCATTCACACATAGGTCCTGGATTTAAAGTCTTGTCCCAAGGACGGGAAAGGGGTAGAAATCCCGACAGATATTCACTCTGATGAGAGAATCCCTTCCAGCCTGGCTGTCTCCAGGGGGAATCAAAGCCCAGACCTGACAGCAAGAGTCTGGCGCCTTACCAACAATCAGCTCCCCCTACCTCAGATCTGGAAACAACAGTTAAAGCTCAGGCAATGTATTACTGATTGTATGCATTGCTGTTTATATCACGGCTGTTCCTGTATCTCGCACTGCTCCTGTGTGTTGGTGCACGGCTGCCTATTATGTGTTGGTACATTCTTTACCTTCTTGCTGATAATGTTTTCCTTAGTACACATGGCAGTTAATATCACAATTGTTTAGGTTTACATCAGAGGTATTCTAGTTGACTAGAAAAGTGTATTTTTTGTTCTTGTACCTATTTGCCCTTTTCTTTTTTTTTATTTTACAGCAAATATTAGTATTGCAAATACGCCTTGGATATGCTTATTATTGACAGCATTCAAGGATAATGTATGTCACGAATAATCTTGTTACTTTGTTTTATGATTAAAACAAATTCTACACAACAAGAAAGTGCTCAGGGTTTTTTTTTGAGTGTTTTTGTTTTGGTGCGCAGCCATTATTGTTGTAGTGTAGATTTCAGTACTCCAGGTGTCCTTTACTTTTCCATTTTATTTTTCCATATCTCACCTCCTCCACTTGTGCCAGTGGCATGACTCTCATGTTCTGTTCTGGCCCCCTCATGCACAGCCATCCCAGAGCATCCTGCTGAACACCCAGCTCTGGTAATTCACAGGGAACAACCACTGCCAGGAGACACAAAACTGGTGCAGAACCATGTGGCTGGTGTTTAAAACAGAAATTACTCTGATCTAATGCGAGCAAGACATCTCCTAGGTCATGAAATCAGTGTGAGCTAGTGGTCCCTGTGGAGGGCACTAATCTGTTCATCCAATGACAGTCCCCCATGAACTTGCCGACACTTGCAACTTTGACACGCACACCCATCAGGCAAGGACGTGGAGAGAAAACAGAATAGAGATCATCACAAGAACAGTGTTCAAGAAGCTAAAGCTGGTTTTGCAAACCATCTTGTGGTACTTCTATGGTCTTGAAGAATAAACAGCAAAGCATGCGCAATTGGCTTGCCATCTTATAATAAATGTAAGAGACAATGAGAGATCAACAGCTACTGTGAACCAGATTGGTTGGCAGCAGACAAAAATGGAGGACACATTTACATGTGTGTCTCAAGGCTGGATTGACACTAATGATAGTGTTAGCAATAAAGAAATAATAGCACTGAAATAAAGACAATGGTTTGGCAACATCCAGAAAAACAAGATCTGGAACAATTTTATTGAAAGCAGCGTGAAATGTCAACCAACCAAACACACATTCTTATTCCTCACACACACACACACACACACACACACACACACTTACATACAGAGTCTCTCTCTGTCAAAAAAAAAAAAAAAAGGTCCTTATTTTTTGTGTGTGAAGCTTTTCAAAGTGCTTACAGATCCACAACAGACATATTTCAGTCATGCTTTCAAAATTTTAGTAAGTGCAGGAAACAGTTTCATAGCATTCTGCGTCGTGATGTCACGGACTTCTTCCACAGAAACTTTCTTAATCTGGGCAATCCACTCGCAGCTGATGGTGATATTTGCCGGCACATTTCGCACCTGAAACAGATGGGCACAAATTAACTGATTTACCTGTTACAGCCAAATGTCCTACTAGAAAGCACTATTTCCATCAGTTACTTTGTTTCTTGTCTGTTATTCAAACAAAGCCACATATTTTCATGTTATTCATCTGAAGACGTACCACAATTTCATTATTTATAAATCTCGTAAGTTCACTACGGAAGATACTTCTCCACCAAACATCCTGAAATAAAACAGCAGTTACAACACACACATAGGAAGATGATATAGGCAGACAGAAAAAAACAGTATATAATAGAACACTTGTAAGCCCCAAGACCTGTATAATAAGAAACACCTGTATGAGGGCAAACGACAAAGTTGCCCCAAACAAGAAAACTACGATGTCAGATTTGTGCCCATGCAACATCAACAACCAGTCAGACAAAACAAAAGAGAACTCCCTCTTTTAATTAACAATAAACTTTTTTTTCACAAAAATTTGTTAAAAATATTTTTCAAAATACCTGAACATATCCTTATCCCTCTTCAGTATGCACTTATCTGAGCTTAGTTACACCGAAAACCGTCGGCAACATTTACTCGGGAAATAAAAAAAAAATCTTCTTCAGAACTTTCTTCCGAATTGTTGTTCATCATACCTGGAACTTCATCCCAGTCGAAATGTAGGTCACTCTAAGCTTGATTACCCAGCACTTTCACTAAGTCTTATGCCGTAAATCCTACAAAACACAGTATCTCCATCACTAAATCTCATTATAGAACGGCAGAACTCAAGGTTAGCCACGGTGAAAAACGGCATTTCGACCTCAAAACTTTAAAAATTCGAAACTCGAGAACCACGGCACGTATCGACTCGCGTTTTTTTTTTGCAAACGGAAGTAAATGGCTACAGGAAGAAGGAAGTCACGTTCTCGCGAGACTTCCTTTTCTACGAGAAACATGGCGGCGCCCATTGTTGCCACGTGTTTTACGGGGCGCTGGCGGGCGCTCAGCGTTTTGGCTGTGTGATTCACTGGTCTTTTTCTCTCTCTCTTCACTTCAGCTACATCTCTGACAGGTAAAATCTTCCTAAGCTCAATGTCATCGTCCAGCATGCATGCACGCTGCACAGTTTTCATGAACAGGTGAGCACAGGCACAAGACTCTAATGCCTTCCTGGTTTTTCCAATAGCTTACTCACATGATCCATGTTTTTTTGTTGATACACTCCGCTAACAAATAAACAAACAAAACCATCAGGAACTAGGGCACAATTCCTAACCTACACACTTAACCAATATAGCTGCTATAGCTTCTCCTCTTGTCATACTGAATGCCAACTGTCACGTTAAATATGATTTCACAGTTGGCAGAAATTCATTAATAACAGCAAAACAATGTATGCAGATGCATTCAATAATGACACACAAAACACTGAAAATCACAAGAGACAAATTGTAATCAATGCTGAAGAAGCTGGTGTCAATATATGACTGAACTTACAGCTTTCTCAGGGGCCCAAAGCAGGGTCTGTTTCCAGTAACAAGTTACTCAGTGGCACTGCGGACACCAGCTTTTCTTTCTGTACAACACAAAAATCTGTGTGTAGAGAAACTTACTTCCTACAGAAAGATCCTATCAGATTGAACAGATCAGCTGAAAAATAAGTTTTATCCAACATGCAAAACTGGTAACTCAATTGAAGGTGAGTTAAAGAACAATTAAGAAAATACAAAAACATTGATGACAAAATATGAGTCTTTAATCATGTAACTGGCTTCACTGATGGTCTGATATTCACATCAGTCATGGATGAATTAGAGATAAAAAAAAAAATGGAAAAGAAAGGCTGATTCTTCAGATTCAGATTCAGAAAACTTTATTATCTCTCATTACAAGAGAAATTACATTTGTGACCGCTGCCTAAAAGTTAAGACATACATATTTATAGTTACAAACGTGACACCGAAAATTAAAATTACTTTCAAACAATAAAACATGCGTGTAACACAAAATGGGAATTACAATCTTTCTCCTTTTTGGTAGTGCAAATAAAGGATGCACTCAGCCACTCATAATTATATATACATAAATGTGTGCACGTATGAGAGAGAGGGAGAGAGGTGATTTATCATTAAAAATCATTAAGATAAGACATATTCCAGACATTCCTATTCCTCACTGTTCCAGGACATGCACACATATACACACACAAACACACCCACACTCCAGCATCTATTATAGATTCTATACTTTCCCGCTTGCTCACAGACATACACACCCGCGTACATGCTTGTGTCACAGGTGATCCACCACCTCTTCTTACACGCTGTGTTTGTTTAAAAGCGCAATGGATTTGAACACAAAAGCTCTTTTTTGTGCGCATCAGCTTAGCTCTGGGAACACAAAATCGTATGCCTGATGGAAGGAGCTCAAACTGTCGCGCAAGCGTATGCCCACTGTCACTAACAATCGCACGAGCCTTGTTGACCGCACGCCTTTCATACAACTCACTCATACTCTCCTGTCTCTCACCAACAATCTTACCACAGATGTTCACAACGCTGTCCAAGAATTTGCTGTTTTTCAAATTAAGGTTTCCATACCAGCAAATGCATGAAAAAGTCAAGACAGACTCAATAAAACTCCTGTAAAATGTTTTAAGAATTTTTGGCTGGACATGCAGATTCCTCAATTTGCGTAGGAAATGCATTCTGGTTTGGCATTTTTTGTATGTGGACCTGGTGTGTGTATTGAAAGTGAGCTTATTGTCTAACGTTATGCCCAAATATTTGTATTCCTCTACCTGTTTCCACTTTTTCTCCATCAATATAAAGATCAGGCACATAATTTTCCGCTTTCCTAAAATCTATGATCATCTCCTTTGTTTTTTTGACATTAAGCTCAGGATATTTTTTCTTACACCAGGTGCTGAAACGCTCAACTTCATCAAAATATGTTACATCAGAATTGGAAAGGTCTACAAGGGCTTATTCATCTGAATATTTAATGACTGGTGTTTCTTCTGTACCAATGCAGTCGTTGGTGTACAGAGTAAAGAGGACAGGAGAAAGAACGGTACCTTGAGGGGAACCTGTGGAGCAAAAGAGGACAGATGACATGACATGACAGATTGATAGCGCACTGACTGGGATCTGGAGATGAGGAAATCTGTGATCCACAGGATAAGCCTGGGTCTGACATTTAAGGATAAAAAGTTTGTGCGCTAAGAGATGAGGCTGGGATGGTGTTAAAAGCTGATGAAAAATCAATAAAAAGAATACGAACAAAAGAATCTGTTTTCTCCAGGTGAGTGTAAGCATTGTGTAAAAGTGTGAGAGTGGCATCGTCTGTGCATCTGTTGCGTTTGTATGCAAACTGATAAGGATCTTGATGACTGACTGTATCAGTGAGGAGGTGACTGAGTATTGCTCTTTCGAAACGCTTCATCACAATGGATGTTAGAACGACTGGGGCGGTAGTCATTCTGCATGTCTTCCAATCAAAAACATTGATTCAGATGGGTCTAATCACCAAATCTGGAAACTCTAACAAATCTAAAAATCTTTCTGAAGGAATCATCAGCGCATTTGGATTATCAGAGAGCAAGCTGATGGGAAATGTTAACTGACATGAACTTACGCATGCTTGTCAAGGAGCAAAACATTATTTGCTCTTTTGTTCATTGTTGTTAAGACTGACCAGTTTGTTTAATGGTTGATCAGTGGTGAGTCATTAATACATCCGATAATACTGATGAAAAAAAAGAAAAAATCATTTTAGAATCCTCAAGCACTGCTCAAACACTGCTGATAAAGTAGCCTGAAAATTACCATGAATTGTGTCAATTTTTTTTATTTCCATACATGAAGATGAGTTAAAATCTTTTATCATTCCAGAACAGACGCCCAGATGTTCAGCTGATGGTGGTCAACACAGACATTCAGTGTGTCTTGGTTGCAGGGTTTGGAGTATACCACAAACAGTTAAGAACTAAAGAAAAGAAATGCAGTGAAGAAGAATATAAAAGATGATACGCATCTCTACACACCTGTGGACTGCGACTAATAGAGGGTGGCACTGAAAAGTAGTATCCACACTGCACACCTGACAGAGCGGCGGACGCACGGCCATCAAAGGCATGAAGAACTGCCTTGGTCACTCCTGTGAACAGTGAAAGCATAGACCTGTTGCTGTTCTTCATTGTCCATTCCTAGGAAGTCATCTGCAGTCTGAGGTTCCACAATAAACATACATAAGCCACATATAATACAGGAAACAAATGACACATAATACAGGAAACTCACAAAATCAAATAAACCAGCTGATAAGTATTTTCACGTTACACCCCTAAACCTTTGCCTCTGTTCTCATCCCACACTACCCTTGGTAGCTAGCTAGACAAAGACCATACTTGTCCAAAGTACATCTTGCTCAGGCATCCACCACATCACACAAGAGAGAATTCTATGTCCTGTTGCAAGGCTGCTCTGAAATGACTCTTCACAGAAAACGTCAACATCCCAGCTGTCATGGCAATGAGTTGTAGCTCTGAAGAACCCCATCCACAGCTAGAGCATCATGGATAAACTAAGACAGACAGAAATGGGAGATCCCTGCTTCTGCTGTACAACATGTTGCTTAGTTTCACAGTCATAACAAGAACCCCAATCAACAGCTAGAGTACCATGGACAAACTAAGAATGACAGAAATGGCGTATCACTGCTTGTGCTGCGGTCATAACAAATTCCTATGCACAAAATTAGGACCACTCACTCCTGACAGAGTGCCTTGCCATTATACAACATGCTGACATATCAACTCCTTTTTTTGTCGTGTATTCTTGAACTTATACTCAGCGTATACTGCATGTTGGACCTTGGATTATCATCTCAGTGAGACAAGAGCATGCTTGAAAGCAAACCTGGCAGATACACCTGGCAACCTGATTGATGTACACTGTGTCAGTCTCTTTTGCACTAGCGACTCACCATGTTCTTTCAGAAGGTTGATGGTTGGCTGTCCTGCTGATCTTGAGTGCACATTCCTGCAATAATCATTTTCTGTTACATATTTCAGGGCCGTACTAGCAGAAGTGGTAGCGCACAGAGGAAAGAAAACAAAATACCTGTCACAAACATGGCTACAGGTATGCACATACACACACAAACTCATTTATGTACACATACACACTTGTAGAGTGCTTATGTGTGCATGTAAACATACAAAAGCACACTAACACACGCACTAATACATGCACACAGAGACAGACATATCTATTCATTTACTTATCTATCTTTTTCTCTCTCGCATGCTCTCTTTCTCTCTCTCTCTCTGTCGGTCTCTGTCTCTGTGACTGATAGCCTCTCTGTGTTCTTTATGAAAGTATTCGTATATAGTGTAAGACATCATCTCTCTGTCACTGTGTGTGTGTGTGTGTGTGTGTGTGTATTTATGTTTCTTCTAAATCAAATCAATTCTGTTTGCAATGTTGCTGGAAAAGCATGTAGCTGAACTGATATCGATTCCATGAAAACTGTGCACTAATCTCTTTCTCATGAGAAAGCTTCAGACTATTCACTTCACAGCTTCCAGATGCGTAAGCTAAATCAGAAGATGAACCATTCACTGGCTCTGGACACCTTTGTCAAATGAACTGAAATATGACTTCTTTACTTTCTTTAATCATGCAGCCAGATAAACAACCAGGTGCTACAGCAAGACTGCTGTCCCGGTATGATGTTTAGCAAGCAACTGCACTTTATCTCGACTCACACAGAGACGAATTTTCTATGCTATGATGGTGACGAGCACCCAAATGTATATTGTCTGAAAATACGTCATATGCTTATCTATATTGCCTGTTCCTTGAACTCTTCTAATGATGGTCTCTCCTTTTTTCCTGTTTGTAATTGATGGGTGTATGGGACTGGAAGGGGGTGGGGAGAGAGGGGAGAATGGAGGAGAAGTAGCAGGGATGGGTGAAGGGTGGTGGTAGGGGTTGACGGGGGTTGTCTCATCTTCAATGCTGTCCCAGTAGCATTGTTCCCACATTGCTCGTTCCGACTTTCCCACACACAGCCCCGCCCATGTTTGTCACACTGTCGCCTCGAACACCAGGAGTCCACAGGAGTCAACGTCAAGTTGTGTCCCAGGTCAACCCACCTGAGGAGACACTTCACTGATGCTGAGTCTCTCGGCTAGTGTTTGATGGTTTACGTTCTCATCCATATGTTCTCATCCAATACTGGCACGACACACCTACTAAACTTATAGCAATTATTTTCCTACATGCCATCTAATGTCAGTGAGGAAGCACCACCACATCCACCCAACCACAGTCCCGTTCAACTTGCTGATGATACTGAAGAGTTTGACACACACTTATTAAAAGCAAGGATATGGGAGAAAGGGAGAAAACGGCATACACACACCTGCCATGTGGATCAGAAATTTGAGAAAAAGGTCTATGCATGCATCTATTAAGGATGAAATTTTACTCTATGTGTGACAAGTGTGTGTTTTTTTTGTGTGTGTGTGTGTGTGTGTGTGTGTGTGTGTGTGTGTGTGTGCATGAGTGTATGTGTGAGAGAGAGAGTGTGTGTGTGTGTGTATGTGTGCGCACGCACATGCATAGGTGCACGTGCGCATGCCATGTGTGAATTTGATGCTTTTGTGTGTATATGCATGTGTGTGACTGTGAGTGTGTGTATGTTTTTATCGGTGCAATCTTTTTTTCTTTCCTGACACTTTGTGGGTACACTTCAGATATCTGAAACCTTTGTTCATAAATGAGTAAGTTCTGAAACCAGTTAGTTCTTCACCTGCAACTAATTCCTACTTCAGCTATTTCACACACACATGATTGTCATGTGCAGTGGTCACAGAATAAACACAGTGTACTTACACAGGCAGATCATGCTTCAGTGCCAGCTGGACCTGCAATATCAAACAACAACCGAAAAACAAACTGAACATGTTACCATGGAATACAAAACAAAAACATAAAGCTCATAAACTTCATAAATACATATGTCATTGCAACCCTCATGACAACGGTAAATGAGAAGTGGTCCACAGTCTTAAATTCAAGAACTTCATAAAACACTGATGACAGATATGTATCAGTTATCACATTCCCCCGAAGTCAGAGTGTGGCTGCCCACGTGCCGGGGTAATCAAAAACGGTCACACACGTAATGTTCTCATCCCCAGCTGATGCATTTTGTACATAGTGTTCAAGTACTTCAGCTATTTAGATGATCCTTGGAATCTTTTAGCCAGGGTACGACAACAACAACAGTTATTACTAAAGCAAATCCAGAGGTCAAATTGAAAACAAAACCACATGGGACCTAATACTCAATGTCAGATCAGCATCATCTTGCTGCTGCTGTACTCATAACAGACTTTCTGATTTTTGTTCATCAAAATGCCCCTCACAATCATGGTTATGAACACTTTATTCTTTTCATCCCAACGGTAAAAACCCTTCTCTGTCTAGGGCAAGAGCAAATCTTGGAACAAAAATGATCTCTGTTGTTTATTTTATCACCTTAAAGGCATTCTGTCATCTGTTAAACTAGTGACACAAATCACAGCAGCAACGTCTACAGGTAACGTGCTTGCCTGAAATGGCCCAAATGTTCATTACTTGTTTTATTATTTCACATAACTGGACAGAAATCATTTCATAAATAAAACAAATCAAGAATTGAAGAATACACAAACATGCAGCAAGGCATTAAAAATATCACCAGCCATCTGTGAGGTAGAAAGCAAATAAGCAAAACAAAGAACCAAATAAACATGGTGATCTAAATCAGAACAACACATCATCACACTCACCTGTCTAGACAGAACTTCCCGTTGTCCAGCTTTGTCCTCTGGCGTCCGACACCATCGCGGGGTAAAATCCAGCCCAATCTGCACACAAGAAAGCACAGTTTCCTTTGCCTGTTCTTTTTTTCAAAACCATTTCTTATCAACGAATGTGATCCTTTCATATCTTTTTTCCCCCTAAAGATGAAAAGACATTTTCTCTACATCTTAAACTGGTGTCAAAAGACCAGCCATGTTGTAGTTAGAACTTCATAGAGAAGTTTTAATACTGAAGTAAAATGTTTTACTTACTGCTACTAAAATCAGTTTTATAACAGCGTAGAAAACATTTGTGTGGGTGTTTGGCAGTTTCTGTGTGTGTGTGTTTTTTTTTAGTACAGGAAAGTAACAGGACAACTGGCCATTCAAAGCCTAAACTACATGACCTTTTTGGACACCCCATTCATTGCAATCAATAAAACGCTATGGTTTTGATATTACACAAGTGTTTTCACCAGGTCATCAAAATCAAACCTTTCTTGGAATTTTCCACCACCATCTAGACAAACTTTGAGTGAAATTGAGTGAATATGGTGCACCAAACCTCTGCAACTGGCAACCAGGATTAGTAGGCCATAAGAATCCCCATAGGGTAAAAGGGACTGGCTTGCTTTGGTCCAGTCACACGTAGTGTCTCTCTTGTGGAGGACAAATACAAAACTGAGAGGTGGCTCCCCCCCCCCCCCCCCCCCCCCCCCCCCCCCCCCCTTTATTTCACACTTTCCTCTGGGAGATTGAAATCAACCTTTTTTTTTTCTGCTTTGAGATGATTTTGACATTGGTGAGAATCATCTCTTATGACTTTGTAGAAGAATACTGATCAATATTGATCATAAAGGAAAAGCTTACGCATTTGTCTTTCCTCTGTTAATGGTTTCAAAAGAGAAACATTATGCATTAACATCAATCAAGTAAATCAGGACAAAACTGAAACACAAAGTTCAAATTCTTTGAATGATCCTTGTGAGTGAGTGAGAGTGTGTCTACGTGTATGTGTGTGTGCATATATATGTGTGTGTGTGTGTGTGTGTGTGTGTGTGTGTGTGTGTGTGTGTGTGTGTGTGTGTGTGTATGTGTGTGTGTGTGTGTGTGTGTGTGTGTGTGTGTGTGTGTGTGTGTGTGTGTGTGTTTGCTACATGCGAGTGCCTGTGTGTTCTAATCTGTGCATGCATGTAAGCAAGCATGAGTGCATGTTCGGATTTAGTTGTGTGTATATGCATGCAAGAATGTATGATGGTGTGTTTGACACAGCAAATGTTGAGTCAGTGTGTGCATATGTCAGTATTTGAGTGTTGTGTTGTGTGTGATCATACGTTTGACAGAGCAAAAGTCGAGTCAGTGTATGCATATGCACATATTTGAGAGCCAAGTGCATATGCGCAGGTGGACTGAGTGCATGCTGTGCGTATGTTCTTGTTTCAGCTCAGTGTCACCACCACTCAGACCGAGGCACTTCACTCACCTCTCCAATGGCACCCAGTCTGTGACTATGTTCCTCAAGTAACGATTCTGCCTCTTCAAAATCCTGTCCACAAAGGTATCATATTAGTAATAATGCATTCATTTATCTCTTGAAAGTCACTTAGTACAAGTACAAAAGTACAAAATGTTTTCAACTAAAAAAGAAAATTCAGGGGGGGGGGGGGGGGGGGGGGGGTAGGAAGGGGACTTGTAGGAGGTGGGTGGAGGGAGGAGGGGAAGATGGTGCTAGATGCAGATAAAGGGGAAAGATCTGGAAACGATAAGATCACACGAAGAAAGTTATCACCGAACGGTCATGAGAGAGAACATGATCATTCCAAGAAAAAGTCATCACTGGACAGACACAGGACACAACGTGATCCTATCTGAAAAGACATCCCTGAACTGACATGAAAAACAACATGATCCTACCTGGAAAGACATCCCTGAACTGACAGGAAAAAACAACTTGATCCTACCACGGAAGACATCAAAGAACAGACACAAGAAACAACAATCGTATCAGGACAATATCGGTGAACAGATATGAGACACAACTTAATAGCAGGAGAGAAATCCTGGCATGAGATGGTTAAAATGGGAAAGATATCATTGAACAGATATGAAACACCAAACATCAGGCAAGATTTCCCAGATATGAGACGATTGTAACAGGAAAGACCTCAATGAACAGACATGAGACATCATGATCACAACAGGAAAAACATCACTGAACAGACATGAGACAACATGATCATAACAGGAAAGACATCACTGAACAGACATGAGACATGATCACAACAGGAAAGACATCACTGAACAGACATGAGACATCATGATCACAACAGGAAAGACATCACTGAACAGACATGAGACATCATGATCACAACAGGAAAGACATCACTGAACAGACATGAGACAACATGATCATAACAGTAAAGACATCACTGAACAGACATGAGACAACATGATCATAACATGAAAGACATCACTGAACAGACATGAGACAACATGATCAGAACAGAAAAGACATCACTGAACAGACATGAGACAACATGATCATAACAGGAAAGAAATCACTGAACAGACATGAGACATCATGATCACAACAGGAAAGACATCACTGAACAGACATGAGACAACATGATCATAACAGGAAAAACATCACTGAACAGACATGAGACAACATGATCACAACAGGAAAGGCATCACTGAACAGACATGAGACAACATGATGACAACAGGAAAGACATCACTGAACTGACATGAGACACATCATGATCACAACAGGAAAAACATCACTGAACAGACATGAGACAACATGATGACAACAGGAAAAACATTACTGAACAGACATGAGACAACATGATCACAACAGGAACGACATCACTGAACAGACATGAGATAACATGATCAGAACAGCAAAAACATCACTGAACAGACATGAGACAAACTGATCATAACAGGGAAGACATCACTGAACAGACATGAGACAACATGATCACAACAGGAAAGACATCACTGAACAGACATGAGACATCATGATAATAACGGGAAAGACATCACTGAACAGACATGAGACATCATGATCACAACAGGAAAAACATCACTGAACAGACATGAGACAACATGATCATAACAGGAAAGACATCACTTAACAGACATGAGACAACCTGATCTAATAGGAAAAAACATCACTGAACAGACATGAGACAACATGACAACAGGAAAGACATCACTGAACAGACATGAGACAACATGATGACAACAGGAACGATATCACTGTATAGACATGAGACAGCATGATCAGAACAGGAAAGACATCACTGAACAGACATGAGAGGCAACAAAATCATACAAGAAAAGATACCACTGACCAGACATAGCAAGACCACATCAGGAAAGACATAAATGAAAGATGTGAGACATCACATACCTGGCAATCATTGAGCACACAGATCAGGAGATGGTTTAAAAAAAAAAAAGTCTCGATTGCAATATAAACGAATATATAAACAATCCATTTTCCCTTATGGAGCTTGCAGAAAACTAACAAAACCAACCCCCTAAAACACCTACAGGAAATGCTTTGGCCTGCAGAAACAACGGCCATTTTCGCACAGAAAAATTTTCATCTTTCACTCCCCTCTTCAGACCTTTGTCAGAATGGTGATTCTTCACATCCACTTTGTGGATCTTCTTCAACTCAAGTGCAGCTCCACAGATGTTGGGAAGATGGTATCCAGCTTCTCTGTTAAGGGGTGGGAGCTTTTGCATCATCTCCAAGGCATTACATTTAATGAGGTAATGTAATGCTGCTTATAGCCCAGCCAACCGCAAGTGGCCATATCGGGGCTGTCACCACACCAAAGTCAACTCACAAGTCATTCGTTCACACAATCCTTAAAATACAACTTCTAAAGGTCTTCCCATTTACCCGATGACATTCATATCACTGACTCATGGTCATCACCGACTGTCAGATACATGCCACGCCTTCACAGCATCCACCTGGCAACACTCACATCCTCTGACTCATGATCACTTCTGACTGTGAGAAACATCCAAAATCTTTCCAACATCCACCCAGCAACTCTCATATTATTTGACTCGTCATCATCGTTGACTGTGAGAAACATCCTAGATCTTCCCAGCTGCACTAAAATCACTTGATTCATCATCGCCACTGACGGTGAGAAATGTCCCAAATCTTCCTAGCAACACGCAAATCACTTGATTCATCATCATCACTGATGGTGAGAAATGTCCCAAATCTTCCAAGCAACACTCAAATCACTTGATTCATCATCGTCACCAACTGTGAGAGAGACATCCCAAATCTTCCTACCAACAGACTCCTGATTCATCATTGTCACTGACTTGAGAGACATCCCAAAACTTCACTGCAACACTCAAATCACTTGATTCATCATCGTCACTGACTGTGAGAGACATCCCAAATCTTCCTACCAACACTCAAATCACTTGATTCATCATCGTCACTGACTGTGAGAGACATCCCAAATCTTCCTACCAACACTCAAATCACTTGATTCATCATCATCACTGACTGTGAGAGACATCCCAAATCTTCACTGCAACACTCAAATCACTTGATTCATCATCGTCACTGACTGTGAGAGACATCCCAAATCTTCACTGCAACACTCAAATCACTTGATTCATCATCATCACTGACTGTGAGAGACATCCCAAATCTTCCTAGGAACACTCAAATCACCTGATTCATCATCATCACGGACTGAGAAACATTCCAAATCTTCACTGCAACACTCAAATCACCCGATTCATCATCGTCACCGACTGTGAGAAACATTCCGAATCTTCACAGCAACATTCAAAATCATGATTCATCATCGCTGCAAACTGAGATGTAAACTGTGGTAAATATCCCTAATCTTCACAGCAATACCCAAATCACCTGATTCGTCATCATCAATGACTGAAAAAACATCCCAAATCTTCACAGCAACACTAAAATCACCTGATTCATCACTGTTGTTGGCTGTGAGAAACATCCCAAATCTTTACAGGAACATTAAAATCACCTGATTCATCATCGTTACAAACTGTGAGAAACATTCCAAATCTTACTAGCAACACTCACACTATTCAGACCCATAATCACCTCTACCTGTAAGAAACATCCCAATCTCCCAAGCATTTACCCAGCGACGTTCAAATCATTGGATCCACTATCAAAACTGACCATCAGAAACATTCAGATGTAAAGACCATTAATTTGCAGCTGAATACTTTTTACTTCTTTTTGGAGTACAGAATCAAGAGATACCTGTCAAAGCTTCATATCCGTCTATACTGCAGACCAAAAACATCTTAACATTTGTGCATATTGTATTCTATTTATTGTGTTTTCTCTTGCTCATTTCATTCATATGCAACACACCCACTACATACAATCACACCCTCCCCCTCCTCTCACTCTCCTTCCCCTCCCCGTCTTCTTCTCTCTCACTCTCCACTCTTCCTCTACTTCCATGCTCTCCCCCCCCCCCCCCACCCCTGCCTCCCCCCTCTCTTTCTCCCTCTCTCTCCTTTTTCCTCCTCCTCTCTTAACTCTACCCTCTTTCCTCGTGCCCTATTCCTTGTACTCAACTCACCCTCTCTCTCACTGTCCCTCTTTCAACTTCATTCACCACTTTGGCTTCACAAGGAGAGTATTGTGCATGTTAATGTCTGTGCTATTTTTATTTTTTGTCACTGAGGAAGGCATATGGCTGAAAATTTTTGTCCTGTTTTGTGACGTTCATTAAAACCGTGTTACTTCGTACTTGTTTTGTGCGCTCTTCTGCTTTTTCATCTTAACATTTGGCAAATGGTAATCTTTTTTCTGGAAGATGTAGTGCGGGTGATACAATTCATAATTCCCATGCAACTGTTGAGGTTAGTGGTTACAAACCGACAATACAGATATTAGATTTCCTCTATTCCAGATTGTCATTGTAATGTGAATCTGGTCAGATATACACGCATTTTGATTGACGTTTTTGGACAGGGACATATTAGTAGCATGAATAAGAAGTACACAAAATACAATTAAACCAAGCACAATGAAGTCTTGTCATGATGTTTAAAGCATAGCCAAACACAGAGGCACCTCAAGGGTGCACGCAAGTTAAAATTGGAATTATATATCCATTCAATTGACAACACTTAAAATGCCAATCAATTCAAGCGCTAAAACTTAATGATTGACACCAAACAAAGCATATGACTAACCACATTTAACTAAGATCACTGGTAATTTAACTTAGGCATTATGTGGTGTGTGTGTGCATGTGTGTGTGTGTGTGTGTGTGTGTGTGTGTGTGTGTGTGTGTCTGTGTGTACCTGTGTGTATGCATAAGCATGTGTGCATGCCTCTGGGGGTGTACGTATAACTAAGTGTGAGTGTGTGTGTGTGTGTGTGTGTGTGTGTGTGTGTGTGTGTGTGTGTGTGTGTGTGTGTGTGTAAATTTTTTAAAAAGTCGATCTCTCTCTCTTTCTCTCTCAATATACATACATACACACTTAAAAAAATTTTTTTTCTCTCTCTCTCTCCCTGTCTCTCTCTCTCTATATATATACACACAAACATGCACACACACTTCAAAGTCCAAATCAACAGACTTAACCATTTCTCTTTATGTACTGACATTCCACATGAATGGTTGAACAGGATCCACATCACTAAACTGAACTTAGTACAAACACTCGCAACTGTTTTTGCTCATATCAATAAAACTCTAATAAACGTCATGGTCAGAGTCACAGATAATTTACAACAGGCTTTAAAACTATGAATCCATCTAGCTTAGCGTGCATTCACCAATCCAGTGGCATATAACAAAATCATAGTCCACAGCGAAAATTCAGATACAATCATAGATTACATGGGGAAGACCAGAATTTAGTAAGTTTCCTCATGAACACCATCCACTCTATCCTATTACATGGGGAAGACCAGAATTTAATAAGTTTCCTCATGAACACCGTCCACTCTATCCTATTACATGGGGAAGACCAGAACTTAATAACAGTTTCCTCATGAACACCGTCCACTCTATCCTATTACATGGGGAAGACCAGAATTTAATAACAGTTTCCTCATGAACACCGTCCACTCTATCCTATTCCATGGGGAAGACCAGAACTTAATAACAGTTTCCTCATGAACACCGTCCACTCTATCCTATTACATGGGGAAGACCAGAATTTAATAACAGTTTCCTCATGAACACCGTCCACTCTATCCCAACCCCAACCTTCTACCTGCTATGCATCAGCATTTGTGCTGTGTATTCTATAACTCTATGTACATGGCATGTAAGCTGATGTGTCAAACAAACTAGATATGGTGACCTTTTTTTATACAAAAACCCTCCATCACTCTTTGATCCTCTACTGTACAGTGCCACATCTATCTGTCTCCATCAGGTTTCATTTAACATCATGAGTGCATCAACATTCAACTCTGTGAAAAAAAAACAACAACAAAAACAAGCAATCCTCCCCCCCCCCCCACCCCCACCCAAAAAAAAAAAAAAAAAAAAAAAACTTTGCCTTGATGGTCACGCTCCTCTGAATGGGTCCATCCACACCCTCTGGCTGTGTCTGTAAACAGTCACAGAAGACATAGGCTTAGGAAACTACTAGAGGACTTTTGTTTGAGTCAGAAAGTGTGTAACTGAGGAGATGCAAAGGATGTTAGAGGGACAGGAGGGGGGGGGGGGGGGGGGGGGGGGGGGGGGGTAGTGGATGAGGGAGAAACAGACTGGTAGAAGAAACAGAATATTTGAAAAAACAAACCAAAGAGGGAGAGAGAGGAGGTTGGGGGGTGGGTTGGAGAGGTTTAAGGGGTGGATGGAGGGAAGCTGCAATGGAAACTGCGTTTACACACACACACACACACATGGGGGGTGGGGGGGGGAAGTAAGGACGGAAGGAGAGCGAGAGAGAAATATTTATGCAAGTGTGTGTGTGTGTGTGTGTGTGTGTAAGAATGGGAATATGTCTGTGTATGATGCGTCTGTGCGTGCGTGCGTGTGTGTGTGTGTGTGTGTGTGTGTGTGTGCATTGCGCGCATGTGCATGCATATATGCATGCATGCGTGTAAGTTTGTGTGTGCAGCATGCATGTGTCTGAATGCATTTGTATGTGCCTATGTATATGCATGTGCGTAACAGTGCACCTGTAAGTGTATTAGTGCTGGTGTGTGTGTGTGTGTGTGTGTGTGTTTGTGTGTGTGTTTGTGTGTGTGTGAGTTTGTACGTGCATCTGTGCCTGTCTGAGTGCATGCATGCGCGCATGCATGCATGATTTAACATATGCGCGCCAAAAATGTGAGACACCGAAAGTGTATTCCGTGAATATTCAAGCAACGCTCTCTGCCAGCGGCATGGCTTGTACAATATCCACCTTGGAAGTTATTTAACATACATACCTGTTGCACAGGATGGAGGCCCAGACACGGCACCACAAATGACGGGAACCTGAGACACAAAGTCACACACCTCTTGCAGGTTTGTTTGTTGGATTTTTCTGTGGCAATACATCCCAAAAGTTTGATCATGAATGTGGTCTACATCACAGCCGCTCACATGTCGCAACTTTTTAAAATCCAAATGGAGGATGATCATGAAGTAAGATTTCAGAGGTTGTGAGAATTTTTTTTTTAAATCCAAGTAGAGAATGAAGTGGGAGTTCAGAAATCATGAGAAGGAAAGTGACATATTACTGAAAACAGACAACAGTGCAACTGAACAAGAAACAGAAGTTTTGAAGTGATGTCTGTTTAATGCAACATTCATTCAATACACTACATGAAGCAGACAATGATTTGTTGTATCTTGTCATAACTTTTCATTAACCTTGTCCTTCGGTAAAAGTTCATGAGAAGAGGGAGGGGGCAAAGTTCAAGAGGTAAGGTACAGGTTATAGTGTCTCATAACCCAATCCTGAAGACAACAAAGGAAATCTTAAATGTGGCAGGGAACAGTAAACAGAAAACAATGAACAAGTAGGGTAACTCTTGCGTGAAATTAATACACACTCATAACTCCAAATGAATGCTACTTATGACGCCGAATTGCCTGGCAGAAATGACGGCACACAGAGCACACTGAACAAACAATTTAACAATACAGAACCATGACTATGTCAAGACAGCTAGTCAACGCATCGGCTGGCCGTCTAGAACTTCTTTATTATTTATAGTTATCAAGCATCTGCTGGCTTGGTGCAGGCATGTCTTACGTCATGACTACTGTCCAAGATAATTCTACAGGGTACAATGAAGGGTGGATGTCCTGGATGGACAACATAAAACAGTGGATTTGTTACTACACTTCTATCCTGTTACCCATGACTGAGAGCAGAAAGCTGTAAATGATCATACTACAGAGGTATACACAGACAGCAGTTTGCTACAACAATTACAAGTACCAATGTTTTACCAATTACACAAAAGTTAATTTTCATGACTTGCATATCACATATTTAGAGTTTAAGATCACATATTTAGAGTTTAAACAAAGTTAATCATTTTGTTGTCACTTTCAATTACTATCAACATTTTAGTAGAGATTTTGACATTTAGGAAAGATTTTAACAATCTGTCAGTTAATCAATCCATATAGTGTTTATCTTTAAAAGCCCTTAGCAATGTTTTTCTACCTGAATGTATTACTGGAGTGATACAAAATATCTGTCAAACAAGTTACCTTTCTGCAAGATCCAGGACCCGTGGAAAGTCAGCAGCTGACTCAGAAACCACAAGGGCACCACAAACACCAGCCTGAAATTCACCATCATCATAACATCACCATCATCATCAACAAGGACCTTAGGTCATGGCAATTGGTGGCAATGGTGGTAGTCAATGATGACAAAGATGATCCTTATTAAAAGAAAGACGGACAGATGGAAAAAATTTGAAACTTTTGCCAGCAACAACACCAAAATGATATGGTTCATCATATGATGCAGTTCACACACACACACACACACACACACACACACACACACACACACACACACACACACACAGATAAAAAAACAGACAGACAGATAGAATGATAATAGATGAATAGAAAGATAGACAGATTGGTAGATAGAAAGACAGATAGACAGACAGAAGGTGAAAGAGTTTGGGATGATAGGTGTCAGTCATCCATCTCCACAACCATTGTTGAGCATATTCTATCACTGCATCATCTAACAGAAAACAGGACAGAAATGTAAATAACTCTCTGCAGTTCTTTCCCTTGATTTTCAATCACTGGTGATTGAAGGTTTTCTGTGGATCACATCTAAAAATATATATTTGTGTTACTGATGGAATAGTCTGCTAAAACAGATCTAAACATACGCATTCTTCTCCCCCCCCCACCCCCCACCCCCACCCCCCAAAAAAATCATTTGACAAATTAATACTGTTGCATAGTTACTGATTAAAAAAAAAGTGAAAAACCAAAAAAAATGTTGAAGATCTGGGCTGTAGAATATAAGCAATTGTTCAAACTGGAAAAAAAAAAAAACAAAACAAAAAAAATTAATAAGTATCCTGAGTATTGTGGAGATAAGATTTTTCTTTTGTTTGAACAAAGACTAATATTCTGTGGTCAATTCTGATAAAACACATATATACATGTAGCCATAATCTGTCCATAAATTAATGTATACATTTTTTTTTTTTTTCAAATGAAGCATTGGGCATTAAGATCACAAACTACCTATCCTGTATCAAAACAGACAAACCAAGAGAAAAGAGACGTACCTGCTGAGCCTGAGAGATAACATCATCAATGTCCTGTAACAAACCATCACCACGTCACTCACTCATGATTACATACAGGTAACAAAGTACACATACAGAACCAGTGATCATGTGCTTTGCCCATACATGGAGATAAGATAAGATAAGATAATGTTGCTTATAGCCCAGCCGACCGCAAAGGGCCATATCAGGGCTGTCACCACGCTAAAATCAACTCACAGGCCCAACCCCCTAGAGTGTCAGGAGTTAAGGGCCAAAACACTTGCTTGAAGGGGGCTTCTCCTCTGAGGACTCTCTGCTGCCACACTCTCTACAAGTTTCTTTCTACTTGTCACTCTCAAGTTCAAGAACTCCCTTTCTTTGCTGTGTAGACCTCCCATCATTGCATCAGTCTTTCCATTCTTTTCTATGCAGGTTATGCCACTAAATACTGTTGTTTGAGCATATGCTCAGTCCACAAATGAAGATGATGCCCCTAACCACATTCCCTTCAACAGTTGACAAACTGGAAATAGTTCAGGGAAGACACGAGACAAAGTTCTGCAAAAGAGTTTTGATCTTTGAGAGAACTGCTCTACAGGATGACTGTGACAAAAACACTGGGCCACCACCATGGACATCATGAAGAAGAACATCCCAACCCAACTCTCACATTGAAAAGATTCATTGCCCTGGATCATGCTTGTTGATAAATGCTGATCAATACGTAAGAGGCACAGAAACCACAGGACCACAAAGACCAGTGGTAATGACAGTACTTTCAAAATCAAATTGACATCAGGACCCTGGATGCAGAAATTCAAAGGTTGCGATACTCAAAGTGGCATTACCTGGAAAATCCAGACCAAGCCTAAGAAGTAACAATCTAGATATTACACCAGCTGAATTAAAAAGACTTTAGATCAAGCCTAAAAAGACTGGATTTTTTACACCCGCTGAAGCAAAAGAGAGCAACCGGATCAGATACAATAACCTCCTGTGTGTAGCATGAGAGTCTTGAGGCTGACATAAAGAAGTCATTTTGGCAATGATCTACTGGCTATCCTTATGCACAGGAGATCTGCCCACTGGCTGGAGAAAGGCCCTTTGATACCACTCTTCAAGAAGTGATGAGCAGAGAGCACTACAAGTACAACCCTGCTGACCACAGGCCTGTCTCCATCAGCAGTGCCCCTTGTAAAGTCCCTGAGTATCAAAACTGTCATGGATCGTCTCAAGTCACACAACAGCCTTTGAAAAAAAAAAAAAGCCTTGGAGACTCAACAGCTCAAAATTTGTCACAGATCTGTCTCTGCAGCCATGGACACCCACAGAAATTGCAAGAATGAACTACATTGAATCAATATATTTGACCCAATTAACCTTTGGCTCCTGGCTTGCTGGTTTGACCACTAAGGTATTTCTGAAAAAATACCTACGACTGAATCATAGCTTCCTTTACAACTGAAAACAAGCCAACAATCTCTCTGAGCAAGTATCCTCTCACTAGTCTCGCTCTTAGTCTTAGTGAAAACTCTTTGCTGGTGACAAAATACTGTATCATTTTAAGGTGGCCACGGCAGGACCAAAAACACTTTGGCAACCTCCAAATACTAAAAGGTTGGGACATGACATTTTACCTGTTGTTACCTTGTGCTGAGCAGTACTGAAGTGAAAAAAAAAAAAAAAAAAAAAAAATCGGCGTTGACAAAAAGGGGGTCCAGTATTGCGGCGATTATCGGTGGAAGAAGTTTTAGATGGGCAACGAAGGGCTGAAGAACTCACATTACCTCTACTCACTTAATGACCGATGACTTGGAGCTATGGAGATGTCAGTCTGCCCAATATGCGTCTGTCACGGATGCCCTACTACGTGGAGTCACAACGAGCCCGAGGCACGTGTATTTATCACTACTGATGTACGGTCATGCTGACTAATCTGCTGTTAGCGTTTGTCAAAGAAAAGGAATAAAAAGTTCCTATGACACTTTGACTGCGAAAATGTCAACCTGGTATGTGTGGGTCCTATAATCTGCAGGCTGTTGAATGTTCCTGCACCACTACTACTTTTCACTGGGTGTGTGTGGTGTGTGAGTGCATCCGATTCCGAGCGCTATCATCACTTTTGTCATGCAAACGCATGCCTTATACTACATAATAAGCTGTATAAGCATCTTCAGTAACCACGCAAATAGTTATCATTACCTTGTCAAATTGATTGTCTGTTAAATGGGTATGCACGTCAACAACAGGCTTGAATTCACCCATCGGAGTGCAGCTTCAAAGAGTGATCTCCCTTCTGAGTCATGTTTTCTTGTTTACCTGACTGTTCTATCTATCCGTGCAGTCATTACGTACAATGTGAATGAACAGTGCCACATGCACGAAGATTCCCCTTCCGTTAAGCTCCGCGCTCACCCTCCTGCCCCCCCCCCCCCCCCCTCTAAAATGTGTAAAAAGACATTAAGGCTAAAAGATACACGAGATAAAGCTCATCTGGATTGTATTATTTTTGTGTGCATATTTAGTCCGTTATTTGTGACATTTCAAGAAGATGTCTTTGATGAAAATTCACTTACCTGTTTCGTCTAATAACTAAGCGTTCCCCTTTGTCTGTGCGTGCTACAGCCAACAACGGTTATTTGCTTGTTCGTTTGTTTTAGCTCTGTGTGTGTGTGTGTGTGTGTGTGCGCGCGCGCGCGCGCGCGCGCGTGCGTGCGTGCATGCGTGTGTGTGTGTGTGTGTGTTGTGTGTGTGTGTGTTGTTGTACTTTTGCATGTTTTCAGCAGAACAGAAAAAGCGTTTCAGTCTTAGTAGGAAATCTCACTTCTCTCAAAAATGACTACAATCATCGAGATTTGAGTCTGACGTATTACATCACCTTTAAAAGAGTCTGCAAACAGAAGAAGTGTCAGAAAGTGACAGAAAGATGTTGATGATCTGTGCCTCGACAGTCTTCTAGGATATCTCTCTTTCCAGTTCTTCTTTGTTCTGCACAGGAACTTGTAAAGAATATTGCTTTGATATTGAGATGGGTTTTCGTGGTGCAGCTTGTGGAAGGAGAAACTACCGCTATTGTGTCCTTTGAGTTGTGGTTGTGGTGGTGGCTTTCAGAGCTTTCTTTTCAGACTTTTTCTGGCAATGATGTCAGTGTGGATGCCATTGCCACGCTGGCTATCTTCTTACCATCCTCGAGGGAAGTCCACTTCAGATCTAGTTGGGAATGTATGGGGGTGGCTTGATGTTTCTCTGTAGCATCACATGTTGGAAAACATTGCTCAATGCTGGACTGATTTGATTCAATTGACGAGTACGGACGTATGGGTTTCGTAAAGTGCAGGCATGCTTAGACGTTTGGAGAAAACATGAATATCGATTTAATCTCTCTGGGACTTATCCACGCACGCAAAGCAGAGTTTTACTTGCCTTTGTGCATGCACTATCTGAAGTTGCTGTGCTAACTTAAATTCAGGTCCAAGTACCTCGCACTGCTGACAATTTCTAGAATGAGGGCGTATAAATGGTATTGGTGCTTCATGGTCTTTGTACTGCAGGTTAGTGACATTGTTGTACACTTCCTGGAGTAAAAAGCTGTATCCCATCTTTTCTCCCACAAAGCAAGCTGGTCTTGATGTCACATGGACGAGTATAGACTTGGGGCTGTCAACCATGTCGTGATTAGTTTCAAAATGAGATGACTGCAGGCAGAAATTGAAGCAAACTTAAAAGAAAAAAAATATCATATCATTCCGCTGGACAAAATGGACAAACAGATTATAGACAAAGCATGACGCGTTTCGACTTATTTGGTCTTCACGTCATGGCGCCGAGTCATCTGTAAAAATCTTGTTCAAGGCTGTCAAGGTTTCAGGAAGGTTATTGATGTGTTATACTAGATCGTACACTGATGAACATCGTGACTGAAACTGCCCGTTTGTCTTTTTGGAAGTCTGAGATCCGTGTACTGATTTTACGTCGGATAACTGTATTAGGTCGAGCTTGTGGACAAGGGTATGAAAATGTGCTTTCTGCCTTGTGCTGCTTGAAAAAATGAATTCAGTTAATGGACGATCTGCAGCTTATAAACGAGCAAGTGTTTTCGTGTCTTCAAATCCTCAAGTCATCAAATTATTTACGTGTGCAAATCGGTATGCTGCTCACCGAGGTCTGTAAACCGACACCGAGTGTGGTTACCGTGTAAATACCCACACATTTACAATGTAAGCAATGGCAAAACTACGCATGCGCACAAGGCGCCGCGAAACTTCAAAATGGCGGATAGCACAGAAAACCCTGGAAATTCAAACAAAGTAATATGTAGAAGCAGAAATGCTGTGAATTTTATATTTGAAAACATTTATAACAGTCTTAAGGATTGCTTGCAAAATGATTCAACGAGAACACCAGAGGAAAGGAGTCGATACATTAAGCAGTTTAAAGAGGTAAAAATCTCCACTCTTCACTCATGATCTAAGGTCTGGTTTGGTACGAGTTGTGCTGTTACTGTTCATAGAATTTTCATGTCTGCCGGGGGGAGGATGGGGGTTGAGAGGGGGATCGGAGAAGGGGGACAACCCCGTAACTAAGGGTGTGTCCACAGATGTAGAATCTGGACCCCACCGGCCCCTGCGCAGCTTCTGAACCCTGACCTCGTTTCGGCAGGCACCCCCCCCCCCCCCCCCCCCCCCCCCCCCCACACACACACACACACACACACACACACACACACACACACACATATGATCATCCCTTAACTAGCATCGGGCTTGTTAATGAATTATGCCCAGCTGGCATGAAGTACTGTCATTTACAAGCAGTGAAATAAGGTAAGCAAACTCAAGTACGTGTCCAGCAGTTAGAATATAACCACAGTACAGGGTCTTCTGAAGAAACAGATTACAATTTAGGTTCATTTAAACCATGAACATAAACTGATTCTCAACAACAACAACATTTAAATCAGGAAAAGCCTCCTCAAAGGTGAAGCACAGATCCCAGAATTTTCTGGAAAGTCAGTACCACAGAGTTTATGAGGTATTTTATTATTAACTCCAATTGAGCAAGCATCATCAGTTTGCTCTGAGTGCACTTTTCTCCTTTTGGACACTGTGTGTATTATAAGCTTTCACCAGTATGTGTATGGTGTGGTGGTGGAGGTGGTGATGTGTTTTTTGTGTGTGAATGTGTATGATTATTTGTGCATGTGTTATTTAGCATAATTTATCTTCTTCTTCTTCCTTGTCTAGAGCCGGGCCATTTATTCAGTTCTTTTTTTCATTTTAAATTTGTCACTATACCAATGTGTGTGTGGGTATGTGTGTGTGTTTTAGAGAGAGCATGTATGCACAAGAGAATGAATATATATGATTATTGCTTATATATGAATGAAGTTATTATCATCATGATTTAAATATTTAAGCAAGTGTGATATTTGATTGACTAAAAAAAACACCAAAACTTCTTCAACTAAGCACTTTTGACCAGTTTGTGATTCTGCCAGTATTTTCTTCACCTTCTGTAGTATTTCTCTTGCGGCTGATTGCGTGGTACAATGAATACAGCATGCAGGGTGCTGATATTGGCTGTAAAGCAGGGACTATTCTTTCTGGGATCCAGTTAACAAGTCTTTTCACTTGTTTCGATGCTGAATTGATAAAAATATTGATCGTTCACATCTCTGAATGAACTATAGTGGCATGGACACACTTGTTTTACTGACTTCTGGTGTTCCACATGATTGAATGAGAGAAAGAAGGACCAGTTCCCACCTCTGCACTGCAAAAACAGGAGCACAACAGTCTGGTGCATGAATACAATATGTAAAACGCCTTTTTTTAAAATTTCATGTGAAAATATTGCATATGCGCTGGGAATCCAAAGCCCTGATTTATGACAAATGGTGCAGTGATTCTGGAAAACAAATCTGGATTTTATTGGTAAAAAAATAAGCTTCACAGAAAATTACCTCGGCTGTTTTGATGACAGATCTGATAATATTTTGTGCTCAAAGAGAAATTAAGGGGGGGTGTGTGTGTGCAGAGTCAGATGCCAAGAGTTGCAGTGATGTGCAAAAGTCATGAACTTGTAATTGAGGGCTAGGCTACGTCTAGACAGTAGATAGGCACACGGTTGAAAGGAAGATCTTGGGAAATGTTATTGATGTAAAGAAGGTTTACACGGTTTTTCACTGTGTCAGTAAGATTCCTGTGATATGTTGTGAGTTTGTGACTTCATTACAAGTAGAAAGCAGGAACAAATCCCAGTCCTTCCACCAAAATCCAACATCTGTGATCTGAAGTTCAAGGGCCACGGGAGAAGTTTGTAAAGTAGGGATGTATGCATAATGCTACTTTTAGAATAATCTTTAAACGATTGTACAGAAAATTGAGTGGAGTATAATATTTAATTTACCCAGACCAAGTTTAAAGCATTATAGAAAATAGACATTGGATCAAACAGGTTTTGAAAGTCACAAGTCAAAAGGTTAAATTGAATACTGCATGACAAGAATTGGATGCCACGGAAATCAAATGGAAGTCTGATGTCCATAGTGACTGTCTGCAGTTCTTAAAGCTGAAGGTAGGTAAACCGGAGCAGAAACTATCTTTCATGTGTGGATTGTCCTGCTTTGGTTCCTGTAGCCTGGTTGACAGGGCAGTCACTAAATTAATGATTTTTTTTAGAGTTACTTTTTTGTACATCACTCTCGGCATCATACACTTTACCATGTCAAGCTTATATACTGCAAGTTATAGAGCTCTAGTTTGTCAGCTTAGTTTGGCCAGATTTGGAAGAAATTATGTAGTGCAACTGCAAACTGGGAGACAATCAATGTGGGAGATATATCTTATATATATATATATATATATATATATATATCAAGAATACTACTAAAACGCCAAATCCTGAGGAGAGCCAGCGCTCGAAACGGATCTGTTGATTTTAAAACTTCCTTTTACCATACTATTTTAACAAATATATCTATATATATATATAGGTATTAATTAAAATGTTATATTTTGTATCCATTTTCAGGTGTATGAAAGAATGTCTCAGCAGAATATCATAGTAAACGGAGAGACTGAGTATACAGAATCTGCTAATGCAACACCTGGTAAGTTAAAGTTTTAAACATATGTTTATTTCAATTACGTGATCGCCTATAATGATGTATGCTTATATACAAATGTCATTTATAAACATGTGAATGAAATGATTACCAGACCAGTCCAGATGCATCTGCAACTTGAGTTATGCTTGAAACTATTTATGAAATTGTACAAAAATGTTTAAACAGAGTGCTCAGTATGATGATCACACACATTCATAATGACATTGAATAAGTGGATACATTTCCTAATAAGCAATACAGAAATTCTGAAAATGGGAATTTTCAGAGTTTAATGGATAAAAAATAAGTTTGACAGAAAATCATAAGGCTCTCAGTTTTAATGATGTCAGATTTTTAGTTAACAAAAATATTGTGAACACTATACTGGGTTGCTACTCTGTTTCGAGCAGTATTGTAACGATATGCAAGCAAATGAAACCATTCAGCATCATTGTACTAGAGAAAATATAATTATATGCTCCCACATCAGACTGTGATGATGACCAGACTGAAGGATTGTGCTCCCAGCTCCAAACTGTCATCAGTAAGGTTGTTGACAAGAGGAACATCCTCACTGTTCAGGATGACTAGATGCCGAGGTTGTGCAGATGCCGACGAAAACAGGAAGAATTTTTTTTGTGCAGTGCCTGTTGTAATGAGACAACCAATGATTGCAAATTATGCTTGTTAGAATTTTCCAGTGATAATGATTTGGTTCTTGCCTACACTCTTTGTAAACATAAGGCATCCTGATGATGGGCATGGCAGCCCCCAAACGGTCAGTACCACAGCCATTATTGACAATAACCTTGTGGAGAACCAGTACAGGTTTGGCATGAATAGGTCTGAAACAAGGACTTTTCCAAAAGCCTATATTGATAGTGACCACAACCTTGTCATGGTGAACTCTAATGTAGGTTTGAAGAACAAGAGGAGAGTGAAAAACAGCTGTTTGTTTGGGTTTTTTTAACACATAAACAGAACCAGTTGCCAGTTTGTGTAATTGTGAGTGTCTTCTTTTTTTCTTCTTCTTCTTCTTCTTCTTCTTCTTCTTCTTCTTCTTCTCCTTCTTCTCCTCCTCCTCTTCTTCTTCTTCCATTGCCATTCTTATTTCATTTGAAAGAGATATTAACATTTTGTGTTCACTAGTAAGTCAACATTTTTTTTTTATTCAAATTGTATTGATGTAATGGTGCATGCAATTGCAGGATGAAAAGTGGTAATCTTATGCCTCTCTGTTTTTTATGTTTGTTTCTTTGTTTGTTGTTTTTGTTTTTAATTGTTTTAATCAAGTAGGAAATTGTTTTCTTGTAGTTTTTCTTACCATTTGTGTATGATTTGCATGTTCTCTTCTGTACTTTTCCTTTCTTCAGTTTGGAACCAGTTATTTTGGATAGAAAGCACATCTCTAAAAATCAGTTACCACTGCATTTGTGGATGTCCATGATATTTGGAGTGGAAAATGGCACTAAGACACAGGAGACCATCAATCAGCAAGTATGGTGTCTTGGTAGACCTGATTTTTGTCATGAAAATTTGTTCTGCCAGTAAAGCCAAATCTTGTATATTTTAGCACAATATAAACAACATTGTTCATAATTAGTGCACACTTGTCAGCAAAGGAAAAGAAAACTATACAGAAAATATCAAATAACAATATTGATCGTCAAACATGAGTAGATCTACATTGGAAATGGACTGAGCCTTGGCAGTTCCTCACAGAATATATTGTGCTTTTTTTCAATCTGCATTGAATGTGGTCTAATTCAGGGGTTCCACTCCAGTAGTTCTTGTTTATTTTATTCAACAACAAACCAATGATATTGAAAATTTTCTGCCTTGGCAGAATTATACCCATCACTAGGCAAAAGTATTTTGTAAGATTGCGATTATGAAGAACTTTAAGCATGTACATTTATCGCATGAGCATGGAAGAATCATGATGTATTTCTGCTTTCCATTTGCTTCAACCTCACAGTCTTACGCTTGAGATTTTAGAGGAACCTTACTGATACAGCAGAATGCAGCATAAGCTTTATATCAGTTACATTCCGGAAGCATTCAACACTTTCTGATGCATATCTAGATGTGAGTGTCATTCACTCATTGACTACTAGTTCCCAAATATGGCATGTTAATTCAGCACTTGGTCCCTGACCCTGCTGCTCCATCCCCCTTCCTCTTCTGCCCCGCCTCTTTATCTCCCTTTCTCTCACACTCGGAGTGTGATGTATTATATCAGTCATCAAAATTGACAGCCTTGGAGATTTTCCATCAAGCTTATCTTTTATCATAAAACCAAGAGAATTTTCCATTTTCAGAATCTTTGTAATTGTTCATATACTCTTCAAAATTGCAAGAATTTTGTGCAAAATGATCAGAGAATAATGAATTTACTGTATGAAAGGCAGTCAAGCCCACAGTGAATCACAAAATGTGGAAGTTGCTTGTTTTTTTTTAGTGATTTTAGTATATTACAAAAGATTCAAAGAAAAACACATGCAAACCAAATCAGGTTTCATGCTTTGGTCAAATGGTCAGGTCAAGGTTGCACAGATGGAATTTTCCTGTCAGTAATACATCAGGAGAGTGTGATTCCAAATACTACAAATACAATTCATCAATATTGTTATTTCACCTGCATTGTGTACCTTGTACATTTGAACAAAACCACAAAGGGCAGGGGGGGAAAAAAACCTGATATTTCCAAACTCCATTTTTGGCAATGTTAATGTAATGTTTTGTCACCGGAAAAAAAAATGAATTTTTGTTTTAATTGTGAAAATTATATTTGAAGTTCAGGTCACTTATTAAGTTATTTCCCAGAAGTTGCATACAGAAACAAAAGTCGCTTACAACAGGACTTTTTTTTTCGAGTATAGTTACAAACGTGACACTGGAAATTAAAATTACTTACAAACAATAAAACATGCGTGAACACCAAAATGGGAATTTCAATCTTTCTCCTTTTGGTAGTGCAAATAAAGTACACACTCAGCCACTCTTGATTATATATACATAAATGTGTGTGCACGTAGAGAGAGAGAGAGAGAGAGGTGATTTATCATTAAAAATCATTAAGATGAGACATATTCCAGACATTTCTATTCCTCACTGTTCCAGGACATGCACACATAAAACAGAAACACACCCACACTCCAGCATCTATACTTTCCCGCTTGCTCACGGACATACACACCCGCGCACATGCTTGTGTCACAGGTGATCCATCGCCTCTTCTTACACACTGTGTTTGTTTTAAAAACGCACTGACATCGGAAATTTCAGCTGATGTGATGCTCATGAATGGACATTAAAAACATAGTTCAGAATTAGGTAATTGCTTAGAGACAAAAAAAAAGGGGGGGGGGGGGGGGAGGGAGGGAAGGGGAGTCGTTTAATTGTGTTGCTTGCAGGGCTGAGATTTAAACGTTGGCACCCGGGTGGTTATACGGTTTACAATTATAGTTTCCCAAATTGCTACCTGAGCAGTGTAGACTCTGTACACTCTAAGGTCAAGAAGCATGGGGAATGAATTTCACCAGACAGTGTCTCAGCACTTTCTGTGCTGAAGTGCTACTACTGTGAGCTGCTCTATTTTTTTTTACTTCTTTTTTTTTCTAGTGTAGAGAGGCATGTGTGTTAAAAAAAAAAAAAAAAACGGCAGAGAGAGAGAGAAAGATAGAATGATAAAAAGTCAACAGCAAAAGTGCTGCTGCATGACCGACATGCAACAGAGGCAAAAAAGAAGTATAGTTTTGTAAAGGACACACATGTTCTTATGACAAAGGTTGGGTTACATGCAGGAATATGGGTTACCTCAGCTTCCCACTCTCCCAGATGAGGAGCCTGCTTGGCTTCTTGCTCTGGTTGGCTAGATCTTGGCCCTGTGCTAGGCACACTGGTGTTTTATCGATGTCTGAAGACTTGTACAGTTGGCCTCTGTTTGTGCTTGCTTTAGTTTCACAGCATATACTATGTGTCTGTGGGGTTCTTTTAGGATTGAACATTTTATCCAGAAGTGGGTCAGTCTTGCTGTTAGAGACCTAGATCATCAGTTATACAGTGCACAGGAAAATGCTAATCACTATCATGTTCACTGCCATAGTCTAAAGTAATCTTGAAAATACACAAAGCACTTATGTGTGTACTTGTGTGTGTGTGTGAGTGTGTGTGTGTGTGTTATTTTCAGGCAGTCATGCAATAGACGATACATAACTATCCTCTCCTGTTATTACTTTTTCCAGATTTGTAAGTTGTTTAATTAAAATTATTGATGAATTGGGTTAGTGACAATTTTTCAGATTAGTGGGTATAGTCACTCTGTTGTTGTTGACCTTAATGAGTATCATGGCTGTCTACAGAGTATGAACCAGTTGATAAGCAGAAGGAGGAGCACATCAGTGAGGAATTACTGCCTCGCCTGGATGATTCTGTGGTTAAGGTGGCCAAACTCAGAAAGCGACTTCCGCATGTTTGTGTGAATGCTGTTACAGATTTCTCCAACCGTCAGGCTGCTTACATGGTAAGGCAGGGGGGGGGGGGGGGGGGGGGGGGGGGGGGGGGGGTGGGGAAGGGGGGGGGGGGGGGTGGGGGGGGGGGGGGGGGGGGGGGGGGGATTAAAGAGGGAAGGATCAAGTGTCTGTCCTTGGTACATGTGTATGCAGTTTATGATTTGATTCCTGTAGTAAATTGTGCCCACTTGTGTTATTGTTGTTTGTATTGAAGGTAAGAGATTTTAATATGGGGATGTTTAACGTCCAGGACTCTAAATTTTGAGTGAACTGGATGAAAGAAAAAAGAAAGTGGAAAAGCGCATTATCAAACAGGGAGAAAAAATAAATTCTGTCCTCCCTATTTTTTAACTACAGCATGGTTATGCAACTTTCTTCAATCATTGGAAGACGAAAAGGAAAAGACTGTTTAAAACAAACAGATAAAAATCTTAATACTTTTGTTTCATGATGTCTCATGTTCATTTGTTTCAAGACACTATTTATTGAGTACTTATTTCAGGAATTCAGTATGTCAGGGTATTACCTGTATATGTGTGTGTGTGTGTGTGTGTGTGTGTGTGTGTGTGTGTGTGTAAACTGATAAGTATAATAAAATCAGTGGATGCTCATAAATTTCGCAGTAATATATTTTTTGTAAAGTATATGTGTTCACAGATGTCAGTTCTTCAGTGACATTTTCCTCATGTCATTTTCCACCTGAACAGAATTCTTGCAGGTTTTTTGTTGTTGTTGTTGATATGATTATTCATGGATAAAGTATTTTCTTCAACTATACAGCAACTACATGCCTTGTCTGGTTGACTAGGCTGTAATAATAAAAACTAAACTAAAGACCAGCGGGGTAATTTCAGTACTCTTATTGCATTAAGGAAAAAAAGATCATACTCTGGCTGACAAAACAGAGAGAGACAGCTGTCTACAAAATTCATAAGTTTATATAAAGATAGTTAAGCTGAACATGTCATCCTGTCCATAAAATTGAATCCATGAAAATTCTGTCTGTCTACATCAGATAGTATATGTTTTTCCCTTCAAAATTTTACAGGCAAATTTATCACTTTTCTAAAATTGTGCAATACTCTTACAAGATAAAGAGACAGGACAAGAGAGAAGAGAATGTAAAAACCTGTCGAAGATTGCATAGTGTGCACTTAATGTTTGTGCATTCACTTGATTTATGTCTATGCCAGATTTTGTAGTATCTGGATCAGACTTCATAGCTTTATAAATCTTGATTTATATGGCATCAGTTTTGCAAGTTTGGTCTATTTAGTGTAAAGTTTTATGATATTCATATAAAGGTATGAATGAAGACTCAGAATAATACTTAGTATTTCTCCCCAGATGTTGTGTTTTGTTTGCATTGGACATTATGGTGTCAGTTAAGCATCAGAAAAGAGATGGAAGCCACTTCCTTGTCAAAACAAAAGCATAAAGCTGATGGCAAACAAATTCTGGCTTGTATACCTTACATTTGGCTACAAAATATGTATTTTATATTCAGTAGAATGTCTCATGATTTGAGGCATTTAAATTCTGGCAATTAACATTACAAGAAATGTACAACTTTGGAAGGAATGACAGGTTACCTGTTTTCAGTCTGTCTCTGAGAGTGGGTCAACAGTGGGTAGCAAAGTATTCAGTTTCCGACTTAATCCAACACAGTATGTGAAAGCAACAATCCTTGAAATAAAGTTCTAGCTGATACTTGATACTCTATTAGAAGTTTGGATGTGTCTCCAGATCTACTCTTGAAAGATTTTATTGAAAAAAAAATTAAAGAAAAAAGAAAGAAAAAAAAACATATCGGATCTGTTTCTGCATTCACAATCTTGACCAAACTTTCACAGTTTCGTTAAGTGATATCCTGAATGTAAATAACTTCTGTACATACACATGTGTATTTGTCTGTTCTACTAAATGCACCTCAAAATGTAGGATTATGATTTTTTGTTTTTGTTTTGGTGTGTGTGTGTGTGTGTGTGTTTCTCAACTATGATGAGCTTTACACTTCACACTGGTGTGTGTTTGTTTTTTTTTTTTTTTTTTTCCAGTTCCATAATTTTGAAGGCTTTTTAAGTTTTAAATGCTACATATTATTACTTCAGCAGTGCCACACTGGATCAGTAAATACTTCCACGGCTTCATTACATTTTATATTCCCCAAAACTAGTACAGCTATGAAGTGTTCGTGATAAATGTAAACAGCTGTCATATTAGGGTCACGAGAAGTAGAGGGGAACTTTTTTTAAACTGCATTAGACATCATTAAGAATATGTGTGTTGTTTACATAACAATTATTTTTTAAAAATGCTTATGTCTGTTTGATTTTTTGTAAGTTTTCATGTATTGTTAATCATAAAGTTGTATGTATCTGGTGTCTGAGTTGCAATTGATGATGTCTGGCATTTTTCCACTTTAGGAGAGTAGGGGAGTTTTTCATGAGTTGAGAAGTATTTGCCATCTCTTTAGTTACATGATATCACTAACATGTCCAAGATTAGAAAAGAGCCCCAGAAGAGAACAGTTATAGCTTATTGTGTGATGTGGCATGCTGAATAAGAAAAAGCAGAAGCTGGTACTGTGAAACATGCTTCTCTGCACCTGGCATAATTTTGATGTGTTTATCTGAATGTGCAGTCAAAAGTGAAGCCAAAAGCTCATCAGGTGGACATGAACAAAGTGATCAGTGACACCGGCGATGTGACATATTTCATTGACGGCCAACTGCTCCAGCAGCCCTGTGTAGATCTTTCGCTGTTGACAAAGGTGATGGAGTCATCTATCTCTCTGTACTTACAAGACTTTGGTAGAAAGTCTAAAGCTGTTTTGAAAAGACATGTACTTGTTAAAAAAACGATATTCAGGCTGTGATGATGTTGTCTTCTGGTATTTCTAATGGGAAAAAAATCCTGAAACTCTTTAACACAGCTTTGCCTTTGTAGGAGCAGTCATTTTCCCACACCAGATGATCACACACTTCATCATCGAAGTATTTACGAAGTCGCTCAGAGCATCAGAAGTTGGCACACAAGCATTTGAACATTTTTTTTCTTCTGTCCTGCTTGCACTGATGCAGAGCTTATTACAGTGTTACTATTCTTTTGGGTATATAATGCAGCAGAAGAGTAGGGACTGGCAATGACAGTCAGATGGGCTGATATGAAAAAAAATCCAACCACATCCTAGATTTCATTGATTTAACAAAAGGTAGGTGTTCCCAAAGATAGCATGAACATGTGTTCCACATCTCAAAATTCAGAAGTACAATGCTTTTTTTTTCTTTTTTTTCCTGTCCTATCTTGTGTGCCACCTCAGTGGCCGTCCACCCACACCACTCATTCTGACTCCCCGTCCATTGCCACAGCCTGGTCAGTCCCGCCACAGCCCTGGCACAGACAATCCACAGGGAGTAGTCAGTGTCAAGTCAGGAAGCAACCTACCCACAGGAGGACAGTGGTGCCTGTTCTGATCCAACGCAGACAGGACTTCACCTACTACTGAGTCTTCTACTGACGACAATGATTGCTTCGTTGCGGAGCCAGCCTGAGTGATCTCTCACCCTGGTGGGCACCACCAGGTCTGTCCAACGAGAGAGCTCCCATGGAGTGGCCGAGACTGGCGACCCTGATGAAATCAAACCAAGGCGAGGACATCAAAACCGAGGTTCCCATGAGGGCAGAGCATGAAGGGACACAGAATCTGAGATTTTTCTTTTAGTGCTGATTGATGAGAATGAGGATGATGAAGATGATGCTACAGAGTTCATTCTGGTGTGAGACTGCATAACAGGGCTGTACTCTACGCTTACTTTCATAATATATCCAGTGTGTCAAGCAGGTTCGAGAAATACAGACACTTGCATGTTGGTCAGGAAATTTGAGCTACACTCTCAGAGATGCATACATTAAATGGATGAAACACAACTGTGTGGTCCCAGTCTTCCCAGCTGAGCCTGTAGCAAACTCAACTCTGGGTAGGAGCCGGTCAGGGCAGAAAAATCCCACATGGCTCTGATGGGAATCGAACCCACGACGACCTCCCAGCCAAGAGTCTGCGACGCTAACCACTTCACCTCTGAGGTGGCACAGAAGATGGGACAGCAAAAAAAAAAAAAATAAATACACACACACCACACACACCACACACACACACACACACCCAAGCTCACTTACACCAAACATTGACTGTTTGAATACTGAATGCTATGTTACAGGATGGAGTATAGGACTTCTCATATAGTTTGCATTCATGAAAAGAAGTGACAGTTTGGATTTCTTTTGCCAGTGGGCTCTGCAGTCATGAAAATATGGGTTGATACAATCAGGTGGAGGCTCTGTCATATCATGTCTTTAAAATAACATGAGTAGAAATAGGTGACAACTGGAATGGAGCAATAAAGCGCTGATTTTCTCAATGGTAACATGCACTATGTGATGGGGACTCTTTTCTTGGGACAAAGATGTTGGTTATTAATCGTTTTAGATTTCACAGGTCTGATACCACCTCTCAGACCAGATTGTGTGTTATAATCAGTATGCTGTGGAGGCAAGGAAACAAAACAAATATGGATGTTTTCTGGGCTACGTGTTGTCTGTTTGTGATGAACATAGCCTGATCTCTGCATTGTTCCCAGTTGGCATCCAAGGACCATCAACGTGCAGGCATTTACAGAAGGCCTTGGAGATGGAAAGCGCCGACAAAAACTGCCAGACAGCAAGGTGGTGTATGGCCAAAACCCACTGGTGGAGAACGGCTGCCCAGTGTTTTTGATGTGTGCCCAGAAAGAGGGGATTGGACTCGGGTGCTTTTGACGATGCCCCCTCATGCATCAAAGTGCCCCGACACCAAACTGGCTACTGACTTTTCTGTGCTGCCATAGACTGTTTGAAGGGGTCCAGATGTGGATGGTTTTTGGAGTGTTTTCATGCATGTTTAGAAAGTTTGAGAGTGTACACAGTCATAAAATTGCCCACATTTTTGGTGTGATTATACACATGTATTCAAATCAGTTAGTATGCTTATGGGTGCACATTTATTTGCGATAGCATTCATACACAACCAGTTGAAGCATTCACAGTGGACATGCAGATACACCAGGTTTGTGTGGCATGTCACAAAAAGAGAAGAGTATATTTTACCAACAATCCTAAGGCTCTAACTTGAAATTGTACATGTAACTAGCATTGTTCTTCTTCATAATGATTTTGAAACATGGGAAAGTTGATCAGCAGGATTGGAAAGCATGATTGTACCAACAACTTTGCAGGATAGTCATGTGCCACTAAGATGTAAATGATGTGTGGAGCATCAGTTTTAATGTTATTTTATTTTAGTTTTATTACATTCCTGCATTTGAAAGAAGAAAAGATGAAAATTAAATATTGAGTTCTTTTAAAAGTTGCTACAGCATATAAAAGTTTGAATTTTTTATACAGATGTTGCTGATTATCTGTTAGAACAAGCATTTTGTGGGAATTAAATCGGTACCCTACTTAAGAGAAGGATTGTGAAATTGAGACTTATTTCACACCGAGAAAAAAAAAAAAAGAGGAAAGAACCTGCGATTCCTCCACTCTATTTTGTTTAAATCAAAGTGGTGATTTTTGTACCTATTCTCCAGCAAATGTAAACTGGACAACCACTCCTCACCTGCAATGATGTTGATCACCAGTTGGTGTTTGTTACACAGTCAACGTCTTTTTGCTCACACAAGAAAAGGTGCTAAAAGATTGCTGAAACGAATAGCAGTGAGAGAGTTGGCGTCCAGCAGCCAGAGAGGTGACAGCACAGATGACAGGACTGAGTATCAACTATGGACGGAACACACTCACTCACTGTGCTAGGTGCCACTTTCTCACCACCGTAATGACAATGACAATGAACATTTTAAAAAAAATAATCCGTTTTTTTTTTTTTTTTTTTTTTTTTTTGTTGTTTTTTTTTTAAATACTGTAAAAGGAGGAAGAGGAGAAGGGACTTGCACAGCTCTCTGCAAGAGGTTTCAGACTGGGAGTGGCCGTAAGGGATCATGATTCTTCTCTTGGTCATGAATATAGTTAAAAAACAAGATGCAAAGCATATAAACGTACTCCCAGTTTATCGTGATTCTTCTCTTGGTCATGAATATTAAAAACAAGATGCAAAGCATATAAACGTACTCCCAGTTTATCTTGAATATGACGTCACAATAAACGAGTCAAAATGTACTTCATCACTTCGGCTTATGACGCAAAGAAGCTTTGACGTCATTTTTGTTTGCATTATCATTTTCTAGATATTCCATAAAGAAGAAAAAAACGTTTTGGGCCGTTACAGCCATTAGTAATAGCTTTTTTTTGTGTTTTTTTTTTTTATTATATTATTTTTGTTGTTGTTGTTGACCCAACCCCTGCACCACCTCAGAGGCAGTGCACCCACACCGCTCGTTCCGACACCACAGCCACAGTCCGGTCGGCCATGCTGCAGCCACAGCACCAGCAATCCGCAGGAAGCAGTAAATGTCAAGAGGCAACCCACCGGAGGAGACACTGCACTGCTGCCGAGTCACTTTAGTGGTGTTCAGTGGCGCCTGTTCTGATCTAACATATGCAGGACACCACCTACTAAGCCTACTGACGACAACAATTGCTGGAGCCAGCATGAGTGAGCTCCCCCTCCAGAGGGCGCCACCACGTTCGTCCAACGACAGCCCCCATGGACTCGCCGATACTGGTGACCCCGACGGAAAAAAACAAGGCCACAGACGTGGAGAGGACATCGAAATTGAGGTCACCATGAGAGCAGGGCATGAAGGGCCACAGAATTTGAGACTTTTTTTTTTTAATGCTGATCAATGAGAGAATGAGGATGATTAAGACGATGCTACGGATTTCCGTTTCAGTCTGAAACAACATGACAGGGCTGTACTCTATGCTTCCTTTCATAATATATCCCGGTATCAACCAGGCCCGAGAGATACAGGCACCTACAGTGTTGGTCAGGAAATTTGAGCAACACTATCAGAAACACATCCATTAAATGGATGAAACTTGACTGTGTGGTCCCAGTCTTCCCAAATTTGTCCGCAGCAAACTCAACTCTGGGTAGGAGCCTGTCAGGGCAGAAAAGACCCACATGACTCTGATGGGATTCGAATCCACAACCTCCCAGCCAGGAGTCCATGACGCTAACCACTTCGCCACAGCGGCTGGTAGTAACAGCTATTCTGGTAAAAGAAAACATTGGGCATCATCTGTGACCCATAATGAACATAGCCACAAATTTTCAGAAAGATCAGCCCAGAAGTTTTGTCTGGAGCGAGTGGAACACATTTTGACCACGGACAGACAGACAGACGGACACACAGACAGACAGACAGCATTTCATTCCCATTCTAAGGTACTCCCCTGTTCTATAAGAACTGGGAGTACAAAAATACATACTGATGGCTGGAGTTGCAGAAAGGGGAAAGAGGAGACAGGGAAACAAAACTGTTGAAGGTTTGGTTTGCAAGACCTGTAAATACCAGGCAGTCTATTTTGTCACATAGTACACATGAAAGACTGTAAATAGTGTATAAAAAATGTCGACAATAGAGAAATGTACTTTTTTTTTTTTTATTGTATGAACATGTTATGAGGAATGCTGTGATATGTTTGCATATTTTTTTTTTGTTTATTTCAGTCTTCATTTATGTTTTCAGTGTTGGATTTTCATTCTTGCTCTCTCTTTATTTTAGTTTAAATCTGCTGATTTTGTCATCGTTTAAGACATAAACACGCTAAAGTTCAGTTCTTGTTGCTTCACACAGTGTGAATTCTGTTACCTGGCAGAAAAGTTTATCATTACCTTGGGAATCGATGAAGCTTATGGTGATTCAAACTGATGCTACAAAGGTCATATTTGTCAAAGAAACTGCCATAGTAGGTCTTGAGATTTGTTTTGTTTGCACAAGCATGTCATTTAAATGGTCAGCAAATGCCATGTAAATGAGATGACCTGTTGTGAGAGTCGTGTTGAAAAATGGTTGAGTTTCATGTACTGTGCCTTGTCAAATTTTGAGCAAGCTAAAGCTTGCATGCTAAATTTCACAGCCAACCATTGCTACGTCCAGTGACCAGTATGACACTTTCGGTCTGAAATAACTTCCACTTCTGTACTTCATACCTAGGTGAAATTGCAAATAAGAGCGCATGTCAGGTTTTCTCTCTTTGTCTCATCATCCACTTTGCTGATCTCCTTCGATCAGTTTTGTTTCTTTCATCATTCTGTGGCTAACCTTACCCCCTTCCAGCACCAAATACAAATTTATACAGAGCGTTTTTTTTTTTCCCTCGACCCAATTTCAATTTCGACTTGGCTTGTTCCTAAATCCTGCATGTTTCTTCCAAATTTCTTGGCCATCCCTCATCCACCCAAGGATGAAATGACAGGTGTGAGGTGACTAAGATCATGAGTCCCGTTGATGCTCGTCTTCTCGCTTCCCTTCTCTGGAAAATGGCCAAAGCGCGAGCTTAGATAAAAACTCTGCACATAGCCATGGTGTTTAGTCACATCAGCCTCAACTGGGGACAGTAATTTATGGATCTGCAAGAAACATTTTTCTTCCCAGAAACCCATCCTATGCAAAGACAAAGTAAGAGAGAGACTGGCGATGGATCCACCCATTCATTGTTCTCTGTTGACTGAGGAACATGCAGAGTTGTAGAGAGCTGTTGATGGAGAGGTATGAAAAGACATCCTCAAAAAGGAGACCTGGATGAAGAATTCACACTACCCCAAAAGGGACTGTGTCCATTAAATTCACTCAACAACAGAAAAGGTGGAAGTTTTTCTATCAGGCTGACCAGCTGTCCTCAACTAACAAATGGAGATGGAGTAAATATATGACTGCATCCCAGTTAGAAGGCATTTCTGGTATAGTGGATTCTCAGTGTCATCTGCTTCTGAAAATAGAAAGAAAAAAAAAAAAGACTGAAAGAAAATGGAAGGCAGGTACATCACTCGACATTTTACCGTTGTGATGCAGCTTTCACTAATAGTTGAGGACTGGACAAAACCCAGGAAGCACACAAGTTGATCAAAGAGAGAGTGAATGAAAGGAGACGGTGTGTCAAAGTCCAGAGGGTGACAAACGCTCGGACACGTGGACTGAATGTGCAGATGTGCTAGTCAGTTTGCCTCCAGAACTTTTTTTTTTTTTCCCAAATCTCCCATTCCTTTTTGTTTTCTTTTGATCTGTTTTCTCAAGTGTGTTTTTTCTTTTCCAAGGCTCAAGAGGTAATCAATTTGCAGAACTGCTTCCACACACAAGTATTGTGAACTTTGGTTCTGTGTGTGTAGTCAGTGATGCTGTCAGTGTGTCACCTTGCAGTGCTTCTATTTCCAAAGGAGATGAATCCATGGAGTGCTAAGCAACATGTAAACCATTACTTTTACTTGGGTAATCCTTCAAGGCTTTTGCTTTGGTGAGCCCACAAACTTACCTTGCATTAGGATCTCCACATTGTGACACTGAATTTCCAAATTCATCTTCAGTTCCTTCCTTAATGTTCCAAGCCATTTTCTTTATAATGGATCCTGGATCAGTGAGTGCACTGATGAGTAGAAGACATTTTGATTGCCGTCAAAGCTTTCCAGTTACATACTAGTTCATTCACATGTGCTGTTGTACCATCTTATCAAACCAAGACACTTTCTTTTTTAATTGTTTTTAAATATCATAGCTGCTCCTTATACTTACAGCTTTTGGAAGATTATGAAGTTGCCCAAATACAATGGCCTTTTGATGTTAGTTCTAGTGTCTTGCAGACATGAAACATCAATATATGCAAGGCTTTTTTTTTTTCTTTTTTTAAATGTTGAGATCCTCTTTCTAGTGCTGCAACAGTTCCAGATACAGATCCAAACGTTTTATTTTTTGTTAACTGTATTCTTCTTCTCCCACCTCATCTGCTATACTGATTATATTTTGTATTAGTTTCTTTTTTGTTTTGTTTTGTTTGGGAGGAAGAAGGTAAGTTGGTGATGTTAAATTCCACAGCTTGCACCAGAAGATCCCCATGGTGCGAGTAAGGCACGAGTGTGCATGATCTATACAGGTTCTTGTTTCTTATGATAGTAACTTAGAGAAAATCTTCAACAAACTGACTTCAGCTTCTGAAGTGGAACCTTAAAAAGCTTATTACAGCTATACTGAAGTGTTTGTAATTCATGCTGTTCACATTGACTTGCTTGGTTAAATTTGCATGCCATGCTCTTTTTGTGTTTGTTTTTGTTGTAGGTTGTAAATGTACATCTTAAAGGGGTTCTCACCACCATTTTTACAAATCTATTTTGACCAAATACACGGCTTTGGTATGTGGTCATATTGCAAAACCAAGCCCCAAATCAGCCGCCTGTGCTCTCATCTTGCAGTGAGAGCAGCATTTCCTCCGGATGGGAAAGCGAGAGGCTAAGACAGGAACGAGAGCCTCGATTTCGATAAAAGGGGGTTTCCCGTTTGATGACGTAGGAAAGCCAAGTCGCTCTTCATGTTCGTCTGAAGTGAGATGGGGCAAATGTGTGCTGTGTCTGGTTGCGGAATTTCATCAGGAAATAAGCAAAGAGTAAGCTTTCATGCTTTTCCAGGTGCTTCCAGCCAGTTTAGACGATTGTGGATAAATTTTGTCACCACAATGAGGAAAGATTTTGTTCTTCGGGACAGTTATCATGGTATTTTCGCAGTCGTCACTTCGAAGAGCACAGTTTCCAAGACCAACACACCTGGAAGGTAAAGGTGGAAGCTGGAATTTGGGTCCAGAAACAGCTGAAAGAGGATGCTGTGCCAACTATTATAACAGAAAAATATATTAAAGCACTCTCTGTTCAATCGCCAGCTGCAAGTGCAAGCCTCAAACAAAACAGTGATAGGGATTCTGTCAGGAGCAAGAGAGCCAAACTCAGAGACATAAAGAAGGTAAGGTTTGTGGAATGGGTGGTTGATCTTTTTGTGTTTCTTTTCATTCTCAGTGCATGGTTAGTTGTAAAGATAGTTGTTGGTTTTTGTAGAGTGTTGGCATCAAACTGAAACATACATTGTTACTTTCAGTCACACATGCCAGAGTCATAGTGGCAGTCAGTCAGTCACACTGCCTGCTGCCACTGAAACTGTTGCATGTTTGTGATTGAGTTTTTGTCCCCCTGCTGTTGCTGTTTCCAACAAAACTGAAGTTATGATTCTTATTAACAAGAAAGTGTCCATGTCCACAAATAACAACTTGTTGGACTCCAGTGAATAATAGTTTGGGGCTTTATTTTTCAGGACATTGCTGAACATCAGGCACCCCTGCAAGTTCAAGTTTCCGCCCAACAACCATATGCTTTAGTAAATGAATTATTTATCAGTATTTGGATACAGGATGGTGACTTAGTATGCATTTTAAGATATATGCAGGTATGGTATGTCTCTGTATGCTATAAACTGCCCCTGATTTTCAATTGGACAGTGGACAGACAGATGGACTGAGGCATAGAGAGAAGGCAGAGACAGACAGGTAGATACAGAGAGAGAGAGAGAGAGTCCAGTCTGACACTTAAAAGCACCTCGTATACAATCCCAGCAATCCAGTGAGAAACCTCACAGGAGACTTTCAACCAAACAGATCTTATTACAATGTGTGTGTGTGTGTGTGTGTGTGTGTGTGTGTGTGTGTGTGTGTGTGTGTGTGTGTGTGTGTGTGTGTGGTGCAGTGCAGTACTGACAAACTCCTGTTCAAAGGAAAAGGCATTATCTGATAGATCTAAACAACTGAAGGAAAATATGGTTTATCACATAATCATTTTAAAGTTATTTACATTCTGTGGTAATGTGTGTGTGAACAGATGTTATGTATGTGCATGTGTATATCATGTACCATCTGTGTCGTGCACATATGTGTACATGTACATAATATTTGTAGCTGGGAGCATCTGCCAATATCGCCTCGAGGTGTTGGCATTTATACGTCACTTGCAGAATCCCTGACTCTCATCACTTTCCGTTCTATGCTCGGCAATCTCCATGGTGAGTCACAATTTGGCTACTTGCACGACCCGAAACATGGATAGAAGTGAGTTCCAGAAGAAAAGTAACACGTACATCGAAACACGCTCGATCATACTTTTGAACAACCCAAACATGCTATTTATGGGTGAGGACCCCTTTAATTTTTCATGTTTTTGTTGCATGTTGTAAATGTACATCTTAATCTTTCACGTTTTGTATGTTTTTTCTTTGTTGTGTAACAGTCCGTCTTACTCTTTCATGCAACTTTTTGTCTATAGTGAATGTATATAATATGGCTCCATGTTCACTATTTTGTTTCAATTGTAAATTTATGTCATGTTCTTTATTTGTGTATGTAAACTTAATGCTCTTTGAATGTTACATGTTTTTCTTTTCAATATAATTATGTATGTGTATGTCATGCTCTTCTATATTGACAATTTTGTTTCAATCATTTTTGGTCAGTCTGTTTACATCTTTTGTAAAATATATACATTGATGTTCTAAAATGTCTGTCTGCATTTTGGGGTGTTTTTCATTCAGATATTTTTGTTTGTACTATTAAATGCATGTCATACAGATACTGTTTATATTAAGATTTTTGTGTCTTATTAAATAGATGATACCTGCCCATCTAACAGAGATATGCAGATGCTCTGATGGTTCTGATTATTAGAGGATTTTACAGCGTATACACTCTGTTGAGAGATTTTTATAAAATAAGTTGTTTTGCTTCTTATCCAACATAAAATAAGTACTTGAGTAATAAGTCAGTGTAAGTCACACAAAAAATGTTTCCCTTCTTATCCAACATAAAATAAGTACTTGAGTAATCAGTATAAGTCACATTCACTGGTATATGCACACCCTCATTCAGTCATGCAGACATGCTTGCCTGATAGAAAAACGTCACCTCTTTCTTTCTTTTTTTTTTTTTCAATTTACCATCATGTGTTTCGTTATCACTGACAGTGTCTTCCTTTCCATACCAATCCGTGTTCAACCAAATCAGCACAGGGGTAGCCTGCCAAAGTTATACATGATACAAAGAGCAGATTTCGGGGCTTTTCAGCATCATGCTTTTTTATTTGCACGACACCACTGCCACATTTGTAAGACATCTCTGATGATTGCATATTGCATGATATTGATGTCTATGGCACTGAGAATCATTGCTCAGGAGTTTGGAGAAACACTATTTGAATGGGAAAAAAAAAAAAAACAGCAAGAAAAGGTAATACAGTAAATAACATGTTCTTTTTAGGGGGCTTGCATACCCTGTCCCCCATTCACATGATCCGTAAATTAACACAAAAAAATAAGTCAGTAACATAAGTGTATCCACGGCAAATGGTCACATCAATCAATTAACACAAAAAAGTAGCCCTCGGTAATATATGTATATCCATGATAAATGTTCCGATCAATATTGATCAGTTAACACAGCAAAGTGACTGCAAGGTAAATTTCAAGATCAGTACTTGATCAGTTATACCAAAAACTAGCTCTGTGTCACAGATGTTTCTCCATGGTAAATTTTAAGATTAGTATACACCATTAATTCCAAACACCTTTCAAACTAAGCCTGGCCTTTTCCATTGCTCGCTTCATTTTGAAGATGAACTTTCTACATATCACAGCTCTGTTCTCTTGCTTTACGTTTACTTTCTCTTTCAAAAATCATGAGCACATAACAACTTCCAAAATGAACATTTTCAGAAAATTTCCCAGAAGTAATTTCTTTTTTTCAAAATTCAAGGCACCAGCCGCTGTGGCAAAGTGGTTAGCATTATGGACTCCCAGCTGGGAGATCAAGGGTTCGATTCCAATCACAGCCCTTTATATGTGGGATTTTCCTGCCCAGACTGGATCTTACCCAAAGCTGAGTTTGCTATGGACTCAGTTGGGAAGACTGGGATCCAAGTTTCATCCACTTAATAGGTGCGTCTCAGAGAGTGTTGCTCAAATTTCCTGACCAAACACTGCGGGTCTTTGGGTGTTTCTTTTCTCGGGTTTGGTTGATGCCGGGGTATCTTATGAAAGTAAATGAAGAGTACAGCCCTGTCATGGTGTCTCAGATCAGAATGGAAATCTGTAGCATCATTCTCATCCTCATCGATAGAGTTAAAAGAAGGTCTCAAGTTCTGTGGCCCTTCATGCCCTGTTCCGATGGTGACCTCAGTTTCGATGGTCTCTCCACGCCTGTGGCCTTGGTATGAGGTCAGTGGTGTCAGCAAATTCATGGGGATTGTTGTTGGACAGACATAGTGGCACCCTCAGAGTGGAAAGCTCATTCAGGCTGGCTCCACGACTAAGCAATTATTGCCATCAGTAGAGGGCTTAGTAGGTGGTGTCCTGCACTTGTTCGGTAAGAACCGGCACCACTGAACGCAACCACAATGACTCAGCAGCAGTGCAGTGTCTGCTCTGGTGGGTTGCCTCATGATGACCTTATACAGACTGCCAGTGCCAAAGCTCTGGTGGGTTGGGCCAGACTGTGGCTGTGGATGAGGTGAATTGAAATGAGTGGCACAGAGGATGAGATAGAAAAAAAAAAAAATCAAGACAAACTTAGATCCCCCTGCAATTATCATCACCCCTTAAATTACAATAATGGTGACAAGTGTGTAACAAGAAAAATCATACAGCGCTGTGTCCATGTTAAATATTAAAACTGAGCTCTATTTAGAAAAGGCAGAGGGTTGCAAGATTCAAAGAAAAGCATTAATGCCCTGCTGTTCTGCAAATGCATTAGAACCCATTGAATCTCAACAGCATGTCTGAATACATTATCATGTTGTACTGGATACTCTTGTTCATGATAGTTTGTTTCAGTGAATAGACTCTTACTGCTGGAAAACCTTTGTGAATATAATAGTATGTACATGATGCTTTTTCCCTTGTCAGTGTATGTATGTGTGTTTGTGAGAGAGAGAGAGAGAGAGAGTGTGTGTAAGTGTGTGTGTATGTGTGATGATGTATTCTCTTGTTTTCTTCACTGAACTGATAAACTTTGAAACTATGATAAAATTATATGGGATGGTTCATACAGATTTTTTTCTTCACAAAATTTACAATCTTTGAATCATAATGAAAAGCATCACAGAGTAATACTTGTACAAAGATGTGTGACAGGATGTGCATAGTATGTATGTGTGACTGTACTCTTTGTGTTCTTGTAGTATACATTTAATTATTCAATCATTTTTTGCCAGCCACACGCAAGCGTGTCACCTGCCTAGCACTACAGTCCACAGGGAACAATCGATATTAGATGGCAATGAGTCACCCACACAGAGGAGACATTGCATTGCTGTCCAGTTACTTCAGCACCATTTGGTGGTGTCTGCCTGCTCTGATCCATTGTACGGAAGACATCACCCTATCACTGCCAGTCACAGAACTCTGTAGGGAGCCACCACAACCATACAGAGGCGGTGCCCATGAACTCGCCAGTTCCAGCCACTTTGACTCATGGATGTCAATGTTGGAAAACCTGAGGTCACCATGACAGCAGCAGGGCATGTAGGGCCACAGGCTTTGAGATTTCTTTCTTTTTTTTCTTCTTCTTCTTTTGTTGTTTTATAATTATCAATGGAGATGATGAAACTTGTGCTATGGGGTTCCATTCTGGTCTGAGACTACACTGACGTCAAGGCTCTGCTCTGCTTCCTTTCACAGGACAACCATGCATGACAGACACTTGCGGTGGTAGTGGGGAAATCTGAGCAACGGATGAAACTTGACTGTACAGTTGCAGTCTACCCATGGCAGCCTGTTGTACTATCCACTCTGGATAGGACACCTAGGACTGAAAATCCCATGAATAAATGCCCCAGATGGGACTTGAACCCACATCCTCTTAATCATAAGTCTGTAACACAGTGGTTATGCTATAGCAGCTGGTTGGCTCCCACTTCATGAATAAGGTGTGCAGTGTAGTCTTAAGTGAGATGGAGGGTGGGGGATTTGGCCAAGCTTGTGAGAGCAGAACCATTCAATGTTTCAAACTATTGTTTCAGACCTATCTGTCATCAAAAAAGTAATATTGGATAGCCATGGTCTGGTCAGTGCTCATGCCTATAATATGAACATCTTTTAATATTAACACTTCCAGTATAAAATTCAACAAACAAAACAGACAGACAAACGCAGTTTTTCATTTCTTCCACAATCTTGTTCAGTGCTGTTCATGATTTCAAAACATGTAGATCAGCAGTCATCAATAACTAGGAGACAATTCTTAAACATGAATAAGGTTAAAGCAAACGACCCTGACAATTATGGTTGTATTTATAAACATGAATAAAGTTAAAGCAAAGGGCCCTGATAAATATGGTTGTAAGTATTTTCATGAAAACCCAAAAACTGTTTAGGTGTAAATTACTATTGTTCTCCACCATCAGTGGTATAGGGTGTTTTTGTTCAGCAGTCCATATATGATTGAATAAGAAGTCTTTAAAACACGTTTCAAAAACACTGAAAGCACTTATCAGCAGCTCTGAACTGGTCATGACAGTTTTCAAGTTGGTGTTTTGAAAAGCACATTCTGTCACAATTACTGTACATGAAAAAGCACATACTGGGGTACTGATACAGGGTGTTCTACATCTTCTGTCTTTCATGAAGACCTCGACTCATTTAAAAGTAGTGCGGTATTTGGTGTCATTCTATTATGTGCCTACAGTGTATATAGAATTCACATTGGTTTATACAATCCATGTCAGCCCACACACTATAACAGAAGGAAGAAGGCAGGTGCATGGAACCAATCAAGGGATGGTTCTTAAAACAATCCGCATTGCTTTTGAGTTAGACCTCAGCTGTGGATAGTCATTCTTCTTGGAAAAAGCCAGTTGCAGAGTGAGGCGACTGCAGGCAGAAATCTCAACAAATCTAAAAAAAAATTGTTAAATACGCCTAACTACATGGACAAACGATCGCAAGACAAAGCATGATGTGTTTCGACCTCTTACATCTTCTTCAGGCAAGATAAACAACACTCTGGACAACGAAAATGAAGAATGAGCAATCACTTATTTTTTGTCAATTTGGCACAAGATGGGTCTTCGTCGTCAAATTTGGCACAAGATGGGCGATTCAACAGATGAGTGATTGCAATGCCCATCTTGCACCAGATTTGACAAAAATAAATGACAGCTCATTTTTCATTTTCATTGTCCTGAGTTTTGTTTATCTTGCCTCAAGAAGACCTACGAGGTCAAAATGCATCGTGTTTTGTCTTGTGATTTGTTAGTCCCTGTAGTTTGGCAGATTTACTTTCAACACTTTGTTTCTCAGTGTCGAACTCAAACGTAAGTGCATATTGACAGCAAATGGACTGACATGAAATGCACATACCAAATACATGGCACATAGAACTAAACTTATCAAAAACATTTGTCTTGAGTCATTAACCCCTTGTGTGCTGAACATTTTCTGGTAATGATATTGTACAGTACCTGAGCCAAAGATTTGAAAAATTGTTACTTTTCCTCTCAGGATATTGTGTTAGTAGCAGCCTACATTATATGATAAACCACTTCTATCTATCTACATACACAAATACATCACTACTGATCTGTAAATTTCCATTAAAAAACAAAAATGCATGAAGCCACCCATCTTTGTTTTGGCCTGTAACAATTCGCGATTCGCTTCAGCGTTTGGCAATATCATAAGCAGAAAATGTTACAGCAATCAAGGGTTTTAACTAATCAGCAGTACATTATTTTTCTCATAATTAGCCACGCCAAATCTCCATGTTTCAGCAGATTCTCTGTTTACAGACTCATTGAAAAGAAAAAAATGGGAAGGGGGGGGTGGGGCCTAAAAGAGAATTATCTACTAACTTGAAATGCTCGTGCAGATAGTGAAGTGTGGCATCCACAACCAAATTTACTGCACTCATATGTGAATGTATTTTGAGGACTGAATTAAATGGAATGACTAAAAACACATTCTTTAATATGTATTTTGATGATGGCTGACTGAAACAGTCGACATGCAAGAAAAAGGGAACTGTGATGGAAAATTTTTATTTGAAATTTGCCACCACCTCCTTCCCCCCACTCCACCCTCTCCCCCTTAGAGCAATATGGCATGTGAAAATCTAGAGGGTATTGTGATGTTTGATTTTGTTTAAAATCTGCCCCACCACCTTCCCACTGGAGCCATGAAGGTTCTATAAAGAAAATTAAAACAGCTGCTATTCAAAAATAAACATACTTTTCCAACTTGTTCTTGTTAAAATTGATTGCGAAATGCTTTAGGGGCTATTGAAAAGGATTATGTACATGGTGGCAACGGAAGGTTTCCAACTCATTTAAGATACAGGCTCTGTTTTGATATGTTTGGCATCCAAACAACCATCTGAGGCAGCATCTTCATTGAGAATGTTGACATCCTCATAACCACCTTCCTTTAGGCTGCTCAAGTGACCCTGCATGGATGTGATTTGCCATTCAGAAACGTCAGGTAGGTCACTGAGAGAGAGGAGGACGAGGCTGCAGACTGGCTGGAGCTGGACAGACCGCGCTTGCCCAGCTTCTTGTCCAGAAGATATTTGCGTCTGTTCTGTAGCGTCTCACTGAGCCGCTGCCACAGGAGGTGTTCATATTCACGAATGTGAGGAGCAACCTGGTAAATGGTATTAAGGAACTGTTGCTTTTGGGGTTGGGATATGTTGCGAAGATGGGGCGGGGAGGACCACAGATTGGCTTGCTGGGCGGCACTACGAATCAAGATGGAGCCCAGCTTCTGTGCACTGTTGGGTCTTGATCGCTGACCTTTCTTGGATAGAATGTCTGGGGCACTGTACTTGGAAGCGAGGTTTCCCATGGACATGACGGAGGTGAGGTCCATGTGGGAGGGTCTAGACCATGGAGATAATCGGGTGTGGTGGAGGAGGGTTGGGTGGCTGGGGACGCTGCCTCACTTCGCGTCTGTGGGGGAGACCATTCTTTGGGGCGATTTCTTCAGGCACAGCGCCTGCTCCTCACTGCCTGATGATTGCAGGGCCGCTTTCCTTGGCTCCGCACTGTGTGAGTACCCTGCGCTCAGTATAGGATGGGTGCTCATGAAGCAGGAGAGGAAATCTGGCTTGTTGAGGAAAAACGTAGTAGACGGGGGAGTTAAAAAAGTATCGACAGATGAAGGCTGATTAGGTCTGGGAAGAGGTGTGGACTGGCGGATCGTGTAGGAGTTTTGTGTGGGCTTCTGGGATCTTGTTGGCAGAGCACAGACTCTCCACACGCTGCTTCTTCACAACGAAGGAGACTCTCTCCTCCTTCACACCTCCCTCTTCAGTGCTGTCGAAGGATGACGTCTGGGGACTGTACATGGGGTTAGAAGTCAAGCAGTCATCAGGATTGTCATTGGATTGCCTCCTTGAGGCACCAGTGAAATTGTGGTCGGAGGATGCCAGATGGAGAAGAGCTGAGGAAGCTGCTTCCACTTTGGGAGAAACCTGGTGTGCCGGGGAATTGTTGATGGCACTTCTCAGCAGCTCCTCGCCCGCCTGTCGGTGCTCATGGCGGGAGACAGAACATGGTTTGTGACGAACCTTTTCCGCGATGTCACGGAGAAGTTTCCGGATTCGAAATCTGTCTTTGAACTCCGTGAAGACGTCCTTGATGTCTTCTTCACAGAATTCACAGAGCATTGCACCCGTCACTTCCTTCTCTGCACACAGAACACAGTTAAATGATGACATTCTGTGGATGTATCTCTGAAAACTGTGTTCTGGCAATACTACCAAAAAAGTGACATTTTCATTAAATGTATGCCATAAAACAAAATTGTGGTTGGGAGTTGACATCTAATGCGTCTTGTGTAGTATGAACAAAGAACATTATTTTGCAGGTATATCATGGTAAGTAAAGGTTTCTGTTGATCATCAATAATGCATTCTGTTGGTCAATCATACATTCTCTTGGTCATCAATTATGCATTTTGTTGGTCATCAATCATACATTCTCTTGGTCATCAATTATGCATTCTGTTGGTCATCAATCATACATTCTCTTGGTCATCAATTATGCATTTTGTTGGTCATCAATAACGCATTCTGTTGGTCATCAATTATGCATTCTGTTGGTCATCAATGACACATTCTGTTGATCATCAGTCATGCATTCTGTTGATAATTGGTCATGCATTCTGTTGATCATCAGTGATGCATTCTGTTGATCATCAATCATGCATTCTGTTGGTCATCAATTATGCATTCCGTTGGTCATCAGTCATGCATTCTGTTGCTCATCAATCACACATTCTGTTGGTCATCAATCACACATTCTGTTGATCATCAATCATGCATTCTGTTGGTCATCAGTCATGCATTCTGTGCTCATCAATCACGCATTCTGTTGGTCATCAGTCATGCATTCTGTTGATAATCGGTCATGCATTCTCTTGGTCATCAGTCATGCATTCTGTTGCTCATCAATCATGCATTCTGTTGCTCATCAGTCATGCATTCTGTTGATAATCGGTCATGCATTCTCTTGGTCATCAGTCATGCATTCTGTTGCTCATAATCATGCATTCTGTTGTTGATCATCGGTCATGTATTCTGTTCATCATCAATCACACATTCTGTTCATCATCAATCATGCATTCTGTTGGTCATCAATTATGCATTCTGTTGATAAATAGTCATGCTTTCTGTTGACCATCAATCATGCATTCTGTTGATCATCAATCGTACATTCTGTTGATCATCATTCATGCATTCTGTTGATCATCAATCATGCATTCTGTCGGTCATCAATTATGCTTTCTGTCGGTCATCAATCATGCATTCTGTTGACCATCAATTATGCATTCTGTTGATCATTGGTTATGCATTCTGTCGATCATCAGTCACACATTCTGTTGATCATTACACATTTTGTTGGTTGTCGTGCACTCCTTTTTTTCTACATGAAAACATGTGATAATACAACTCTTAAAACTGAAAGAAAGAAAAAAACTGGTGGAATATGTATTTTTCATGGAAACAAGAAATAAAAAAATTGAATAAAAATGACCACATTAAAAAAAAATACTATGGTGGTGTTGCCATTTTTCTTGGACATGAATATCAAAACAGTATTGAATAAATGAAATGTCGAAACCAAAGTGACCATATGCCCTGACTGATAAGGTCTGTGACTTCAATTATGAACTGGCTCTTAAAAATATCTAAATCCATTTGTTTAAAGGCAAGACTATCTTTATGTGCTGATATGCACATCACACTGTTTCATCAGATTCAGTGTTCTAGACCACAAAGGAAAAGGTCAGGGAGATGGTGACATAGAACATGAACATGGGGACTTTGACATTTTTATACAATGTCTAATTAATCTTTCACTTGTAGGGCAGTTTGTGATTCAAAACAAACTTGAGTTTCCCCTGGAGAAGACTCCAATTTACAAATTCTGCTAATGTAACTTTCAAAATCTACAATGTCTCCATGAAGAATTGAGAATTCATGATTAAAATTCAATTCAACCATGACCAGTGCTGTAGGCATCATGGTAAAATCCTCATGCTTTTATCCACATAAAGTCCGCAATCATTACATTTCCTTACTCCTAATGCTAGTTCTCCAAACACAAATTTCAATTAGAATGGCTCTGTGGACAATCTGAAATTTACAACAAAAACTCAGTTCAGCCGCTACCAACAGAGCAAACATCATGATAAGATCCTCATGCATTGATTTAGTAATGCAATGTCAGCAATCCTCACATTTAGCTACTCCAGTTACAATTCCATGAACATAAATTTCAATTAGACTGTTTCCCCCCCGGAGAACTTGGAATTCACAACCTAAATTCGGTTCTGACATGACAAACAGTGCAAGCATTGTAATAAGATGCTCACACTTTTATTCACACAATATTAGCAATCCTTTCATTTGTGATATTTCCAAATACAAGTCTTCCTAACATAGATTTCAATTAGAATAGGTCCCTGGAGATTCGGAATTCACAGTTAAAATCCAGATTAGCCATGACCACCACTGCAAGCATCATAGTAAGATCCTCATGTTTTTAATAACACAATGTCAGCATCAGCAATCATTGTAACACAATGTCAGCAATCAGCATCAGCAATCATTGTGACACAATGTCAATATCGGCATCAGCATCATTGTGTGACACAATGTCAGCAATCAGCATCAGCAATCATTGTAGCACAATGTCAGCAATCGGCATCAGCAATCATTGTAACACAATGTCAGCAATCAGCATCTGGCTGCTCCAGTTACAAGTTCTGCTAACATAAACTTCAATTAGTGTCCTCCTGGAGAATTTGGAATTCACAATCAAAATCCACTTCAGCCATGACCAACATTGCAAGCATTATAGTGATATCCTCAAGCTTTACTTAACACATCAGCAGTCATATATAGTTTGTCCAATGACAAGTTCGCCAAACATAAATTGCGATTAGAATATCTCTCCAGGGGACTTTGGAATTTTTACATTTAAAATCCAGTTAAGTTGTGACCAACACTGCAAGCATCATTGTAAGATCCTCATGCTTTTATTAATACCATGTCAGCAGACCTTACACTGTGTGCTTCATTCACAGTTGTGAGATAACCCACAGTCCTGTGTTCCCCGTTTGTGCAAGATGGGTGTGTACAGAGAGATGGGATTCTAACATAAACCATGCACCCTTACTCCCCTCCCCTCCCCTTCCCTCTCTCCTCCCCTACTACCCTCCCCAACACCCTTCACTCCACCATCCCATCACCCATCCTTATAGCTCATCTGCCCACACACACACCATGGCCGAACCAACATTCACTTTCCCCAAACTGGCACCACCAGCAAACACCGTCATGGACCTTCTGCCTTCGTTCTGCCCTCCCTTACCCCAGACAGAGTCCAGACCCGGGCCGCGTGATGCCCAGGTTGGTCAGGAAGGTGACCAGCTGAGTGGTGGAGAAGGCGGACACCGGCGACTCCTTCTGCTCCATTGCTGACCGTACCGGACCGCTGACCGACCAAGAAGCGGGGATAGGTCTAGATAGCAGACTTCTCACCTCTCCAGAACCAGCTTCACATTCCACACGCTTGGCGGGCGTATCTTGCAACGTACGCCCCAAAATTACCCTGCCCAACTGTACACAGAGCTTGCACAGCAGTTTGTTGGGTGAGTGATCCACAGAGACAGTGGCTGGGCGAGGAAAATCAATGGAATCGTATTGATTGACACGAACATCTTCTGTCTGCAACCAGCATCGTGACTGTAGCACAAGAAAAAAAAAAAAAAAAAAGGGGGGGGGGGGAGAGAGATAAACAGACGGATCCCAGAAATTGGCGGGAGTTTCTTTTCTTTTCTTTTTTTTAAACTGATAACTGATCAGACTTTTAAACCGGAGGAGACTGTACGTTGTCCCATTTCGCTGTAGACAGAGCCCGGCGGCATGTTCCTGTGTTGTATTCCTTGGTGCATCATCAGCCCACACATTGCACAGCCTGGCATTTGGCTTTGGCAGACGACTGTCTGGCTTCGCCTTGTGGTGCCAGCGCGTCTGCTTTAGGGGGGCGCACGGAAGGCAGACGGTTGTAGAGGCCGGTGTCTGGCGCCGTCTGTTGAGCCGTACACACTCCCCGGGTTGAAGTGCATGCACACAGAGCAGCAGGGAAGGCGGGATTGTGCTGCTGAGGAAAAATCGGAGAACACGTTTGTGCGGCGACTGACGAACTGAGAGAAAGCGTTTGGTTAAATGGCATCTGAAAACTTGGCCGCTAAGAGATCGATAAAATAATGACCCTCTCTCTCTCTCTCTCTCTCTCTCTCTCTCTCTCTCTCTCTCTCGTCTGTCTGTCTCTCTCTGATTGTCTGTCTCTCTGTCTCTCTCTCTGTCATCTTATCCTGCTTCTTCTTCCTCTTCTGCGTACGCAGGGTGATACTCCTGTACACTCCTGTATAGACAGGCAAGTATTAAGCCCATCTGCCCAACAACGGAAGTGGAGTTTTGTGGGTATGACCGTTTTTTTTTTTTTTAATATACCGCCATTAAGGCAGCCATACTCCAACTTCAGGGAAATCTTATCCTGCAACAGCATAAATAAACAAAAGAGACAGCAATGTCGAGGATACTTTTGTGATTAATAACCAAAAACATTTCAGAATACGAGTGAACTCATGAAACAGGGCAAAGCTCATAAATGTTATTTTCGAGAAATAATCATTTCTTCTACAGTCATCACAATAACAGACCTTTAAAAAAAAAAATGCGCAAAACGAAATTCCTCCCGGTCGGCTGCCAGCAGAACACAGACTTTTTGTTTGATTGTTTTGTTTTTATTTTTGTTTGGGGGTTGGCTGTGTGTGTGTGTGTGTGTGTGTGTGTGTGTGTGTGTGTGTGTGTGTGTGTGTGTGTGTCCTTTTTAAAATCTATTTATTTATTTTTATTTTTATTTTTTTGCTTGTTTGGCGGAAACGCTGCAGTCGCCCACAGTCTAGTGCATACGTATAAGCTTATAGGCCTATTCATCAACATTCATTTACTTAATTTATCTCTTCTTCTTCCCCACTTTTCCAATGTCAGCCTAAACTTCTTCCTCAGTCCCATCTCTTCTCATCTCTCCCCTCCCTCCATTCCAATCCCCCCCCCCCCCCCCCCCCCTCCCTCTTACACGCACATTTTCGTTTCCCAAGATGTCCTCCGTCAGTAACACTGGGTGTACCCCCGCCCCCTCCATAGAAATAGGGGGGTCCTCCCATTTCTCCGGCCCCCTCCCCCCCCAGCTAAGCTCACATCAAATCTCTTCCTTACATTGCCTTAGCGTCCCCGCCTTCAGCCCCCCCCCCCCCCCCCCCCCCCCCCCCCCTTTTTCAAATGGACAGTCTGGAATGCCAGGAATGTCTGACTAAACTGTCCCTCCTTCAAGATTCCCCAGCGCCCCCTCCCCTTCCTCGCCTCTCCTCTCTCTCTCTCTCTCTCTCTCTCTCTCTCTCTCTCTCTCTCTCTCTCTCTCTCTCTCTCTGTCTGTCTCTCTGTCTCTCTCTGTCTCTGTCTGTGTGTCTGTCTCTCTCTCTCATCTTATGCTGCAATTGCATAAATAAACAAAAACAATGTCGAGGGTATTTTTACTTCAAAACATTTTAGAATACGAGTGAACTCATAAAACAGATCAGACGAAGCTTATAAATGAATGTCTGAGAAATACTTCTTCTATAGACACTGCCAATAACGGACTTTTAAAATGCACAACATAGTACTGCCCAGGACGGCTGTCAGGAGAACACAGAATTTTTTTGTTTTTTTTTTTTGTTTGTTTTGCTTGTTTGGCAGGAACGCTACTAATATTCATTCATTTAATGTCATCTTTTCTTCCCCACTTTTCCAATGCCAGCCAATGTCTCCTTCCCGACAGTCTCGTTATCATTCAACGCCCATCCTGCGCCGAATTGGATGAAGATAAGTGATTGCTCGTTCTTCATTTTCGTTGTCCTGAGTGTTGTGTATCGTGTCTGAAGAAGACCTAAGAGGTCGAAAACGCGTCGTGTTTTGTTTTGTGATTCGTTTGTCTACGTTTTTTCGGAGGAGCCTTAAAAATACTTTTTTTAAAATTTGTAATTCCTTGTCTCTTTCGTTCGGCGGTGCAGCGATTTTCTTTCTAAGTTTGTTTCAATTTCCGCCCGCAGTAGGCCCAAAACTAGTCAACCGATGTGAACCCAGTCTGGTGGAAAGAAAAGCAGTCTGAATTGAGGTAGGGAACAGCAAACAGCAAATAATGAACACGTAGGGCAATTCTTGCTCCTAACTCTAAAGCGAATGGCGGTTGCCCGCGACTCCCAATCGCCTGACAGAAATTCCCAACGCAGAGCACACAGAACAAACATGGAAACAACTCCACGCCACGCCACCTCCCCTCCCCCCCAACCCCCCCAAAAAAAGGACGTTCCAAGCTTGCCCATATACCCTGTACCTGACATATCCACACAGCAATAACAACTGGCGAAATGAACAAGGGAGAATTTGTAAGTGCCCCCAACGACGAGGCCATGACAGAGTGACGTGAATCGGGTCAAAGGGCAGATCGAGGCCCCGCTCAGCAAAGTGATCATTAGGCCTACTCTGGAGGCTAACACTTCCACAAAGTACAGCCTTTTTGTAGTATAAACGTCGCTTCAAATTGTCTTTTCCTATCCTCCGTATCCGATTTACAAAACTGAAAACGGGCAATAAATACCTCGTTCAGTCCGTACCTCATGAAAACTATTTTGTTTTCTGTCTCGGACTTCCCTGTTCACAAACGTTTACCTGCCTCCAACCTCCCCTATCCCCCCACCCCAAACAAAATTTAAAAGCAAACAAACAAGCAAAAATGAAGAGACAACTGGACGTACCCACTGACTCTGTTCTTGTTCATTTCCCTCGTTACTAAAGCCTCTCAAAGCGCTTCCCCCCCCCCCCCCCCCCCCCCCCCCCCCCCCCCTTCCCCCTGCGCCAACCCTCACCCCTATTTTTTTTGGTTTACATTGTAGTACACATGTTGAACATAGACCGGCCTCAGGATCTGTTCGATCATGGCGAAAGCCTGACTTCACTCTCCCGAAAGTTTCTTCTAATTTGTAGACAGACTGTTGCCTTTTTTTTGTTTGTTTGTTTGTTTGTTTTTTTCCCCAGCCTGAGAGTTTGTGCTTCCCTCCCCCTGTCTGCTAACAGCCAGGAAGGCAGCCGACCTGTGTGAGCAGCTCGACTGCCACACTGAAACGTGACACATAGAGGTGACGCGAGGGAGAGGGGGGGGGGGGGGGGGGGGGGGGGGGGGGGGGGGGGGGGGGGATACGGAGCAACGACGGCAGCAATGTGTGATACTCGATGAGGAGCAGTTTCCCCATCGTCGTTAATGAGTACAATGATTGAGAAAAGTTGATGACCGTGGAAAAAAAAACAACAACAACAAAAACAACAACAACAACAACAACAACAACAACAACAAAACCGGCCGTCTCTTTGTGTGTTCCACAGTCTGCATTTTTCATTTATTTATTGATTTATTTATTTATTTATCCATTTATCTATCTAGCTATCTATTGATTCATTCATTCATTCATTCATTCATTTTTGTCATAAATGGATTTCTTAAAAGTTACTCTCGGCTTTGGAGGGCGAGTGGGCTGCATTTCCCTAACTTTTGACATTGTCTTCTGTTTATTTAAAATCTGATCTCTCTTTTAATAAACAGATTCCAGTGGCTTTATTTCTCTTCTTGTGTTGTTTTTCAAAAAAGATATTTTGATACAATATTGCACTCCTCCGTTTGTTTTGGGGAAAAAAAAAAAAATGACGGGGAGATTGACTTGGTATGGCGCCAGTAATCAAATTCGACTCAGTGACCAGAATCGAAAGGCTGGGTACATATTGTTACCATGTATAAACAACAACAACAACAAAAAAAAACAAAGAAGAATTAAAAAAAAAAAAAACCTCATAAATTTAAAAGACTATGCTGATGTGCATCATCAGTGTGTGTGTGTGTGTGTGTGTGTGTGTGTGTGTGTGTGTGTGTTCTAGCGGCGTGGCAGATGTGTACGAACACATTATGATTTTTTTTTTTTTTTTTTTTTTTTTTTTTTTTTTTAAAAGCTCGTATTACCGCTTTAATTATTGAACGCATTTAACATTCTGTATCTGACTCTGTTAGTGGGAGGCAGGGACTGGGCGGAAAAGAGAACATCAAGGGAAAAAAGAACATTGAATGATTAGTACGGCCAAGTATGCCGGTGATCAGCGATCTATAGCAAATGACTAGATGAGCTGAGAGAGAGAGAGAGAGAGAGAGAGAGAGAGAGAGAGAGAGAGAGAGAGAGAGGAGTAAATCAATGTTGCTTATAGCCCAGCCGACCGCAAAAGACACCATATCAAGGCCAGTGGTGTTTTTCTTTTTGTTGTTGTTGTTTTTTTTTTTTTTTTGTTTTTTTTGTTTGTTTTTTTTTTGACAGAATTTCCCACAGCCGGATTTCTGATTTGGGGCAATCTCGATGGCCGGAATTCCGGCTCCCAACCGGAAAGGTGTCACCCATGACCTGGCTGTTACCACGTTGAAGTCAACTCACAAGTCATTGAAGGAGAGAGACAGAGAGAGTGAAAGAGAGAGGGAAAGAGAGAGGGGGTTGGAGGGGAAGGGGGGGGAGCAGCATCTTATTAGGAAGGCCTTTGCTGGCGTTGTGGTGTCGGATTACCGCCGCCAATGGAACGGTTTCCCGCGTTTTCAGTTTTTCCTTCCGATTTGTATGGTTACGCCATGGCGTCAATCTGTGCTTTGTGCATTTCTCCGTTTGAAGCCGGTGTGTAACAGGCCGAACTAACCTCTCTGGCTAGTTTATACCGCGGATGTAAAGGAGCCTAAGGCATGTTACATCCCTCCTGACCAGAATATGCCCCTCCCCTCTGTGTGCCATCCATCCGGTCTATATCACATTTATGTCGCAAGTACGACTTCTGCGTAGGCTCACCGTTTCTCAGCTTGGGTACGGCGTTTATTTCAAGGTTTGTGTAATATCAGAGAGGGCGGTGTTCACAGTTCAACTAAAAATCACCGCTGATTATCATGCCGTTGGGATGAGCAAAGAGATGGATTTTATTCTGGCACACGGTCACTACATTATTTGCACACATTTGGGCCAGTCTTCACGTGTTTGTGCCGCGGAAATTTGAAAGTGGGTGGTATTCTCTATGAACTAATTCTGGTTATTTCACAGCTTAGAAGGGGGGTGATGATGAGAGGAAATATCCATAGTACAATGATGTCTTGTTTGATGTCAATTCCTTTGGCGTTTAGGCTCTGCCTTCTTTTAATTGCAAGTAGCTCTACGGCTGTTACAGAAAGTATTGAGGTGAGCTGTCATTCTTGATGGGGCTGTTCTAGCTGGGAAATAATCTGATGTCCATCTATCATTGTAAACACACGTTTTTGTGTTTTGCTTGCATCACCATAGATATTTGGCTGATATGTTGCAGCCGCAAGCTGAAGTAATCAAAGTCTTAGAATAAATATTCTTAGAGCAAATTAAGATTGTCCCTGTCTTGTTCACGTGGTGAGTGACGTCATCAAGCAGCCTCAAGTGTGGCAATGTTATGATTTCTTGTAATTATTTACAATAGTCTTGATTTTTTTTTCTTCTTCTTTCTTTTTCTTTTTTTTTTTTTTTTTTTTTTTTTTTTTCTTTTTTTGTTACATTTTTACATTACCCACAGAATCATTCAAAGCGTACGTCCCATCAGAAGCAATCGATGCTCATCTGAGCACCTGAGGTCTCATATGGAACAAACTTCACGGTCAAACATAATATGAGATATAACTGATTATGTAATTTTACAATTTTAATACGGCAATAATTTCATCCAAGCAACGTTTTCATTTACTGCTTTGAACTTTTTCCTTTCCGAACAAAATTTCATTGCAAAGTGAAATGAATTACAATGTTTCACCTGAAGAAGACCTAAGAGGTCGAAAAGCGTTGTGTGTTGTCTTGTGACTCGTTTGTCCACGTTTCTCTGGGCGGTTCGCTGACATTTATTTAAAATTTCATTGGTAGGGTAAATGTGTGGATATACTTTATAAAAGGGCGAAGTGTGTAATGTGATCATCACAAAGAGATAAAAAAAATTCTGGTCAGTCTTCTTTAACAAAATTGCGATGAAGAAGAATAGGTGGAGGAGGAGGGAGAAGAAGAAGAAGAAGAGAAGAAGAGAAGAAGAAGAAGAGGAAGAGGAAGAGGGAGAAGAAGAGGAAGAGAGGAGAAGAAGAATGATAAGAAGAACAGATTACTGGGAAGAAGATGATATATGAAGCATGCATGGCGTTATTATGTTCAAGGAAAGGGGGGGGGGGCGGGAAGGGGGAGGGGGGTGGGAGGTTGGAAGCTCCAAACCCAGGTATAACCATTTAAGAGAGGTGGTATTTTTCGGTGGGCATTGGTGTGTGTGTGTGTGTGTGTGTGTGTGTGTGTGTGTGTGTGTGTGTGTGTGTGTGTGTGCGTGCGTGCGTGCGTGCGTGCGTGCGTGTGCGTGCGTGCGTGCGTGCGTGCGTGCGTGCGTGTGTGATTAGTGATTGATTGTCGCTGTGAAGTGTACATTTATGTGGTGGGTACTATGTTCATGTAAAGTGCACTCACATTAGAAAGGAGGCAGTGAAATGTTTATTATGATGATTATTACTAACTGAGGTGGACGTGCACCTTTCCTTTTCATGGCACGAACATTGTGCTAGAAAAAAAAAAAATTAGTGTAATTAGGAAAGTTACGATAATTCACTTTAAATGAGTGCTATGAGAAAAAGAAGTTGTGATAATTTTTTTCGCTTCCTGTACTAAGAAAAAAAAAAATGTCAGTGTTATGAGAAAAAAAAATAGTAATGATAATTTGCTTTATTGACAAAATCAATTTCTAGTTTTCAGTGAAATTTTGCGTCGATTTTCAGTTATTCGGTTAGGTGAGCAGGTGATACTCAGTATGTACAAACATTAACATTTCAGCGCTTAAAGATCAGCATACCCGTGTTCCTGCAGTTTAGGGCTGGGTAAGATTTTTCTTCTTGGTGTCAGTTGCATTCACTTCATGAAGTATATCCGTTCAATCAGATATTCAACATGAAGGGCTTTCAGTGTTCCGTTTTGTTTATTTGTAGGTTTTTCTTCATGAAAAATCTCATTGAAAAGTCGCCGGAACTAAGACACCATGGCTTGTCTTTATGATCTTTCATGATCAAATTATTTTTCTATGTCGAACGAAGAAATGGGGGGGGAGGACAAGTGCAAGCTAACAATTCCGCTCCGTCATTGAAATAATGACTGGTAAAGCTTTAAACAAAAAAAAAACAACAAAAAAAACAATAGATAAAAAAAAAGGAGGAGGGAGGGGAGGGCGGAGCTCTGAAAGAAGAAAAAGAAACACCCGAAGGTGCTGGGGAGGACCCACAGAAGCACTGTCCTCATCTGCCTTGAGGGAGGGGAGGGCGGAGCTCTGAAAGAAAATAGGAGCGAAAATAGGGCGCTAGAATAAAGATATAAATCTTTCACTAGGAGCGTATGAGTGCCATGACGGGCTCTCTTGAAAACAAACTCTTTTATATTGCCTGCCCACACAGGCCCTTTTATCCGCTGATTCAGATTCACAGTTGGACACGGCTAATTGTGTCGGTAGTCCTCCGCTGGCATCAAGAGGACATTAGTCCACCTTTGGGTACAAAGACAGAATCCAGTGACACCCCCCAGCAGCCAGTGAAGAGAAGTAATGTATAAAATGAGGGGGAAAAAAAAAAAACCCACTGAAAAGAAATAAGCTGCAAAAAAACTGACATCATTGCGTAAAAATTATTTCCCTCCACTAGTTTTATTGTTTAGTGTTTATTCACATGTTATGTGAAAACTGGGAGCGGAAGGGGATGGCGATAATAATTCCATCCGTAGCATCTTACGAACACATATTATCTAAAACTCAGTGGGATTGTCACTACCGCAGGGGGGTAAAAGCAATAGGACCTATCTCATGGATTCACGAGACTGACAAATAAGAGGAGGATAACTAATAGGAGAAAAAAAAATCACCAGATTAGAAAACAAACTACGATATAAAGTGCACGTCGCGCGCGAGCGCGCATCACACACACACGTGCGCGCGCGCGCGCATGCACGCACGCATACACATACGCACACACACACGCACGCACGCACGCACACACACACACACACACACACACACACACACACACACACGCACACACACACAGAGAGAGAGAGAGAGAGAGAGAGAGAGAGAGAGAGAGAGAGAGAGAGAGAGAGAGAGAGAGTTGTTTTCACGTTGACATTTCAGGGAGACCATACTTTTTCTCCCATCGTGTTCCCGCGAACGAGGGAATCTTCTTTAAACGTTCTTCTTCTTCTCTTTTCTTTCTTTTTTTTTTTTTCATTCTTTGTTTCTTTAACTAGCAGTATCCATGGTAACCGTGTTGTATCGGGACAGCCGTCATGCGGCGCAGGCTTGGGGCCAGCCAGTGTGTTTCTCCTCACGCTGTCGGGCGGGTCCGGGATGAATGGGATCTGCATGGCCAATACCTCCCAACTGCCTTTGTCCAACTGCCTGCCTTTGCCATCCCTCACCGTTCTTTTCCTTGTTACGTCTTCCTTTTATCTCCGGCCAGTCCTAGCAGTGACAATGGGGTCACAAAACATACGGTGAGTCAGTCACCTTCTCCCCTTCATCCCTACACCTCCTCCGACCCTCTTCACCTCATCCCTCTTTGACCCGCACATACACGCGCGTGCGCTCACACACACACATACACACACGCACACACGCGCGCGCGCGCACACACACACACACACACACACACACACACAGAGCACTTGTTGGGATCCACGTGTGTTTTCCATTTGACGTAGGCTGATTTGTGTCCGACTCTGTGTTAGATCTTCCAGTTAAGATTCACTGTCTGGAAACATGGTGCAAAAGATGGGGATTAGTGTGTCAATATAGATAAAAGCAAACAAACAAACAAACAGAAAAGGTTTTGTTAAAAACTGTGAACAATTGTACATAATTGGTAGCCACTTCAAAATCGAACTTTGTTACAATTACCAAGGGGGTTATCTTTTCAGCTTCACACAAATCGACTAGATGCGTGGATGTTCTTTCCTGTAAAGTGTTCAACCTGGCGCCTCTAGTTGATATGGTATCAAAAATGTCTTGGCGCGAAAGTTAAACCCACTCTTTTTCATGGTTCTGAAATCTAGGGACTTCAAAAACACGATGCAATTGAAAAGGTTCAAGTAAAGACTTGCAAACTGATACTTGCTGCTGGAAGAGATGTGAAAAACAGTGTTGCTCTATAATACTAGGGGAATGTTGGAAGCTTCCAGCTGTCGGTAATACGCAGTTCCGACTTTGTAACAACTGGTGCAGACTTACACACCTGTCTGACGACAAGCACACGAAGCAATGCTGTGACATGTCACGTGTACATGACACCTCAGGGCAGAAGAGCCGAGCTTCGTAAGTCAGCCTTCGTCGTGGTGTAAACACGGTTCTCGGGGCTTTGTCTTGTCAACAGGCAAAACTCTGTACATACTTGGTCTTTCACAGCACAGCTCAAGAGCAGATCATAAGACGTATCGTGGCAAAAATTTGGCACGAATCAGTCTCTTCTTCCGAAGATTACTGTTCAACTGTTCAAACCACCCAGATATCGTGAAGGCGATTGTGTAAAAATCTAGACAATATTTACACACACAGACGTGCTTTTTCGTTCTTTCTTTCTTTCTTTTACTGATGTGTAATCAGTTACCTCCGAATGGACGCTTCGCTACACAATCACGAGTTGACCCATGCTGTAAACAAGCGATAGCAACCAGAACAAAGACGTAATGCGTTTTCTTTTTGTCTGCACCAAGTATATATCTTTCAGAAGAAAATTCTTGCCTGTATTTTAAAATCGTTTTCAAAGCACA